>JAAXCT010000574.1:0-421347 GCA_012490785.1 Eragrostis nindensis | reverse complement strand
AAAGCAAATGTTTGTGGCAGATGCCTTAGAAGAAAAGCCTACTGCAACTACCTCATGAACCACAATGATCACCTGTCGACGAGATAAAGAAGCTTAATCTGGAGATAGTGCCTCGAGCTTGTGTGAATAGTCTAAGTGTGCAACCAACACTAGATGAAAAGATCAGAAAAACCCAGCTCAAGGATCAAGAGTTAATGAGGATCCGCAGCCACACTGGAGAAAACAAAGCCCCAGACTTCAGAGTAGATGATAAAGGAAACTCTATGGTATAAAGACAGAATCTGGTACCACAGGAAGGAAAGTTCCGAGAGATAATTATGGATGAAGCCCACAACTCAGCTTATTCCATCCACCCAGGATCTACCAAGATGTATCTTGATTTAAAAGAAAAGTACTGGTGGAATGGAATGAAGGCAGATATAGCCAAGTTTGTTGCAGAATGTGATGTCTGTCAGAGAGTCAGGCAGAAACCAGAAACCTGCAGGATTACTCCAGCCCTTACCAATCCCTGTGTGGAAATGGGATGAAGTAGGCATGGATTTTATAGTTGGTTTTCCTAAAACAAAGAAGGGATATAACTCTGTATGGGTAATAGTGGACCGACTCACCAAGGTCGCTCACTTTATTCCTGTACGAAAAACTATGGAGGAGACAAGTTAGCCAGTTGTACATTGACAACATAGTGAAGCTACATGGAGTACCGAGCAGAATTGTCTCCGATAGAGGTACCCAATTACCTCTAGGTTTTGGAAAAGCTTACACGCTGCTCTGGGAGTTGGATTTCAGCACTGCTTATCACCCTCAGACAGATGGTCAGACAGAAAGAATCAACCAAATCCTTGAAGATATGTTGAGAGCTTGTGCCTTGACCTATGGCAAAGACTGGGAGAAGAGTCTAGCTTATGCTGAGTTCTCATACAACAACAGTTACCAAGCTAGCCTCAAGATGTCGCCTTTTGAAGTGTTATATGGCAGAAAATGCAGAACACCTCTGATGTGGTCAGAAGTTGGAGAGCGTTCTCTTACGGGACCCTCCATTGTTAAAGAGGCAGAAGAAAAGGTTGCAGAAATAAGAGAAAAGTTAAAGGAAGCACAGTCTCGTCAGAAGAGTTATTCAGACAAGAGAAGAAGGGATTTAAGTTTCCAAGTTGGAGACTATGTGTACCTTAAAGTTTCCCAATTAGAGGTACGCGTCGTTTCCAAGTCCGTGGCAAGTTAGCACCACGCTAAATCGGACCTACCGAGTGTTAAAGAAGATCGGTACAGTGGCATACAGGATTGAGCTACCACCAGAGTTGGGAAGATGCACAATGTTTTTCCATGTGTCTCAGCTCAAGAAGTGCTTGAGGATCCCTGAAGAGCATGTCTCTGTAGAAACCTTGGACTTGCAGACAAATGACCTTCGATATCGGGAAGTGCTGATTAAGATTTTGGATGTAACCACCCGTCAGACCCGAGGTTCAACAGTTCGTCTGTATCGTGTTCAGTGGAGTCGGCACACAGAAGCAGAAGCTACATGGGAACGAGAAGATGCTTTGAGGAAGGAGTATCCCCACCTCTTTGAGGATCAGCTTGAATCTCGAGGACGAGATTCTTTTAAGGGGGGTAGGTTTGTAACGCCCTGAAAATTCACCCTAAAAATTTAAATGCAAATCGAAACTGTAATCGGAAGTTTTCAAAACTTTTCAAAACCTTTCCTCTCTCTTTTCCGTTCTGGGCCGTTTCCAGCCCAACTTTCCGTCTCCCTCCTTTCTTTTCCGGCCCAACCTCCACCTGCACGACCTATCCCATCGCTCTGTACCGTCCAGCAGCTAGACGACACACTGACTGGCCGCTTTTCTCGCTGAGCGCTCGCGTCCCGTCGCTCCAAAGCCGCACGCCAATGCCGGCCGTGCCCACTTGCCGCACCGCACTGCCCCAACGCCCAGCTTTTACTCCACCTGCCCGAGCCATCCCGTCGCTACTGCTCGCGCACGCCGCGTCGCTCCACACTTCACCCTGTGCCTGGCTGCGCTGCCGCTCCCGTCTCATCGCTCTGCTCCGGCCACGCCGCAAGCGACGCACCGCCCCCTGCCCTGGCTGCCTCCGTGGTCGCATCGCACAGCAACGACGACCCGAGCACAGCAACGCCTTCGCATCACCAGCACTGCCGGGGCGTCCACACGCGAAGCCGTCGGTCCCGCCGTCCAATCCTTGCCGGCGAGCGCCCGCCTCGTCGCTTGCCTATAAATAGCCCCAGCACGAGCTCCTTCGCAGCCCAGCACCACCACCGAGCCACCATCCCCTTCCCCAGCTCAGTCGACGCGCAGTTCGTCGTCCTCCTCAATCCCGGCGGCCGCGCCATCAATCTTCCACTCCAGCTTGCCCCAGGTTCGATTGAGTCGCAGGTGAGCGCCTCCAGCACGAGCTCCACCCTTCGGGCCCTCTCAATCGTCGTCTCTCTCTCTCTCCCGAGCTCCACCCGGCAGCCATGGCCGCCCTCGCTCCCTCCTCGGAATCAGCCACCGTCCCCATGGCTCCAACCCCGGATTCCGCCTCAAATGGATGCGCCATGGCCTACTCCTCCATTTCCCCCAAATCCTAGCCGCCCTCCTGCCTTCTCCCCAGGCCGATTTGGGAGCTCATGGAGTCTGTCCATGGCGTCTGAATAGAAGAGAAGAACGTCCTGTATCGATCCCATCTTCTCTCCCGATCTAATTCTCTGTTGGGCCAATAAACCCCATTGGGCCAAGCTAACCCAGTCAAGCTTAAGCCCATATACCTTTCCCCGCAGGCCCATGCGACCAGAAGGCCTGCTAGCCTGAAAACCAAACACCAGCAGCAGCCCACGTGCTGATATTTTCATTTTCGAATTTATTTTCGGATTTAATCCATAGCCTTCACTAGAAAATCAATATCTCCACCGTCCGAACTCCGATTAACCTGATTCTTCCTCCTAAATTCATCTAAAATCGAGCTCTATCCATTCCTACCAGTTACATCTTTTATAGAGCTCATCCTCTATTTTGTTTATATTTATTTGTGTTTGTTTGCTTGTTTGCCGGTCGCGTAGATAACGGAGAGTACGAGTACGAGGAGGAGGAGGAGCAGGAACCAGGAGCCGGAGACTTCGAGCAGGAGATCCCCGAGGACGTCAACGAAGGCAAGTCACAATCCGTTTTCCCTTTGATCATACTGCTCCTATGTTTTATAAACACAACCCGTAGAAGCTATTTTATTGCATGAAATGATTGTCCTGATGATTGCAAAACCTTTGTGTAGTATGACCAAGACCACTGAGCCTTATATTACCTGTCCTATATTATTCCCTGTTAAACCGAGGATATCCATGTATGAATGCTATCTACGCATGGATGATTTCCTTGTTATAGAAATGCTTAGGACTGTGTATCACTAAGTGCTCTACTTATACTTAGCTTTTGCAAATGTGAAAACCGTGATTGGTGTTGTGTGGTAGTAGTAAGGTTGGGTGATAACTTAAGAAAGATGAATGAATGAACTTGGGTTAGAGCTGAGGTGATCCTGATGATATTTATGGAAGATTAAGTGTCGCCTCTGTGGTGTGCTTATGACAAGTGATATGGGAGATGAATGCCGCCTCTGTGGTGGGTTCATGTATGTGGAGATGATTGCCTTGGCTCGTATAAGGACCGAGTTGCTTGTGACATCCTACCTAGCCGTTTATTCAGTGCGACCACACTACCGTGTATGCGGCACGGCTTAGTCTAAACCCCGCCAGCTAGTCTGTTAATCGCCTGGAGGCTGGAGATGCAATGGGAGCCCATGGAGCAGGTGGACGTGATGCAGACGTGTGCGACCCGGTCGAAGACCTAGATCAGAGGCTAGACCCCTGGACAACTCCCATGGCGATTAGTCGGGACGATGCTGTGATGGGTAATGGCTTTGTGAGTCTTCACACCACCCGCGCAGTGGCTTGTGATGCACTCAGATTGTGGGTACAGCGTACAACCTCTGCAGAGTGTTAAAATCTATTCGAATAGCCGAGTCCACGGTCACGGACATGGCTTTGGTTCGGTCCAAGAACTAGCATGGGGTGGGTGCTTATCTCCTTGATGCGTGAGTTGTTTTGAGAATAGGTCCGGCCTTCCGCCGAAGGTTGTCGTGGACGGGGTGTCCGGCAACGTAAAACTTGACCAACCCCTTAATATCTTAATTTGATGCTTTTGCTAAAATGCTTTATAAACTGAACCCCTGCATGTGTAAAACTTGCTTTATTGCAATGTCAAACCTGATGGCCTTTACCTTGCTACTGCCAATTGCATACATTTATCCATTGATGGTAGGGTAAGGGTTACGACTTGCTAAGTACTTTTGTACTCATTCTTGCTTGCTGATTACAGAGGAAGATCCAGATTTCGTCGACGCCGACGGTGAGGAAGACGATTAAGCTTGGTCTCGTCCGCACCCGAGCTGCCTGTGGCATTAGTCTACCGCTTAGTTGCTTCCGCTATGGTTGAGGACCTAGATGTTATCATCGGGGTCTGGCTTGTACTTGTTGTTTGTTATCTTTTAATATTCTTGTTGCTTATCGATCGACCCTAGCCAGGTCGCGACTTGTAATATCACCTGTTGTAAGACTTGATTGTACCAGCGACTGATCCAGGGACTGGTATAATAAGTGTTTAAGCTCCTGGGATAACCGGGGTGCTTCAGGTGGTATCAGAGCCGTGCTTGGCTGTAGGACGTGACCCTAGGCTTGGACGCTAAAATTATTTGCAAAAACTATTTTGGAAAAACTCCTTAGCTCTTTTCCCCATCTTTTGCAAAATTCTTATTTAATCCCTCCTCTACAGATGGAAGAAGATGGATGGGTGACCGACTACTGCTTGGAGACCCCTGGCTTTCCAAAGGTGCTACGTGATGCCATGGTCAGACTTGGCATTATGGAGCCTGCCGAGTATGTCGGAAGAGAGTATCAAGAGTTTGGCACTGAGCGCTGTGAAGTCACCATTCACATTGGAGCCAGTGATGACCACCCGGAGATGAAGCCCTGGAACGTGACTACTACTGGGTCACGCTTCGCAGACACCTACCAAGCTGTGGCACGAAAGGCCCTTCGGTACTTGTGCCAGATGTATGAGAGGCCTATCGGTCGCTCGCCAATGAGGTTTTTCCCTCCTATGGAGAGAAACCGCCCCACTTGGCTTGCAAGGATGAGGACAATAGAAGGCCTCAGAATGGCTGAAAGAGATCCCACAGTGGTTGCCATGACCCGTTATCTGCTCGCCTTGGATGAGCTGTATGACGGAACCGCAGCCAGACTGCGAAGGTGCATCACTCGAGCTGAAGAAGCTGAGACACGAGTTAGGACCTTACGTGTTCAGCTCGCTGAAGCCAAAGCTCGTGAAGCAGAAGCAGAAAGCCGTGCTGTTGCTGCCGCGGAAGCCTTGAAGTCAGCAGAAGACCGCTACAACAAGCTAGTTGGCACTGCCTATCTCACTGGGCGTGCCCACTGCAGGACTCTGCATATCCCCGGAGTAGGAGAACGTCCCGTTTTGGATGGGACTCCTATCTGCTCTGCAGGGAGCAACATCAAGAGGAAGTACGCAGAAGATCTTCCTGCACCACCGCCCTCTGAAGCTGAGGGTAAAGAAGAAGTTGAAGAAGAAGAGCCCCTCCCTTTGACCCAGCCTTTTCCAAGGGAGAATGAAGATCGCCTCCCCACTGCTTCGGATGAAGATTCCCCAGTTAGAGGCCTGGAAGATGCCTCCAACCTCATGGATGCCCAGGACCCCTGAGTGTCTACCGAGATGAAGATCCAATCATCATGGGATGAAGCTACCGGTCCGAGTTCAAGGAAGTGTCTGTGGAAGTCTGTACCCCCCCCCCCCCCCCCCGAAGTCTTAGTTTGCCCCTTGTAGTCGCAGTGTAACCGCTAGTAGCTCTTCGCTAGTGTTGTACCCCCCTGTTGTTTTAGTGAATCCATGAGTGTTGCTTGTTTGTGTGAATTGCTTGTTGTGTGTGCCAGCGAGGCCCTTGTGCCTTGCGTCCTTTTTATAAAAAGAAAAAAAATATAATAACCAAGAGAATTAAATGATAACATAAAGAAGACCTTAAGTTCTTCTCTCATCTTATGCTCTTTCCCCCTTGTCCTCAAACAGATGCCGCCCAAGCGCTCTGCAAGGATCCAGCAGCGCCAACGGCGCCAGCGCAACAACCGTAGGGAAGAAGAAGTAAACCAAGATGCTGAAGTTCAAGCTGAGAACTCCAACCATGGACAGTTGCCTAACCCTCCGCTCACCACCCTGGTAGAAGTTATGGAACAACAAACCCGTCTGTTGGAAGCACTTGTGCAGAACAACAATAACAACAACAACCAACGCCGTCAGCAGCAAGTGCATGGTTTCCAGAGTAAGATGGCTGAGTTTGTCAGAATTAAGCCACCATCCTTTGGAGGATCTGAGGACCCACTCGAAGCTGATGACTGGTTAAGGAACATCCAGAGAAAGCTTGATGCTATCAACTGTGAAGGTAGAGACAGAGTTCTCCTGGCATCTCATCAACTCACTGGGACAGCCTTAGCCTGGTGGGAGAACTACTGTGAAGCCACTGATGATCCCACAACCATCACTTGGGAAGAATTTGTGGAAGAATTCCGCCGTTACCATGTTCCAGAAGGTACCATGCAACTCAAGGCAGATGAGTTTCGTAGGCTGAAGCAAGGAAGCATGTCTGTGAATCAGTACATCCGCAAGTTCATTGAGCTTTCTCGCTATGCTCCTGAGGAAGTTTCAACTGATAAGAAGAAGCAGAACAAGTTCAAGAAAGGTTTATCTGGAGAGTTAGGAACTCAGATGACTCCTCACATCTATCCTGACTTCAACACCCTGATGAACCAGACCATCCTGACTGAAGAAAGAATGATGGAAATGTCCAAGGAGAAGAAGCGCAAGTTTGCAGCTCATGAAGTCCGTCAGCAGGAAAGATTCCAGAGGCCGAGGAACTCCAACTTCCAAGGTCAGAAGAGTCAAGCCCCAATGCAGTTCAGGACTCCATCCAATGTCTCTCGTCAGCCCAGCTTTCCTCAGAAGAGTCAGAACAACACCAAGACTCAGCAGTACAGCAGTGGTCAAGTGACCAACCAACCCAAGGCTTGCTTCAACTGTGGTGACCTTAGCCACTTCATTGCCAACTGTCCCCACAAGAACAGGCCAGCTGCTTCCATTCAGTCCAACACTGTGAATGGACCAAGGATGTCTGGAGCCACTCGTGGAACCAACCAAGTCTCCAACCAGCCAGCAAAGACACAGCAGTCCTTCGGACGTGCCCGCGTCAACCACATCCATGCTCAGGAAGCTCAGGACGCACCCGGAGTTGTGCTTGGTGAGTTTCTTGTTGAATCAGTTCTTGCAACAGTTTTGTTTGATTCTGGAGCATCGCACTCTTTCATATCATCAAGTTTGTGAAAAAGCATAAAGTACCTACAGTACTGCTTAAACCCCCTTAATAACCCGATCACCCGGAGCTGACATCAAGTGTCACTTGGGTTGTTCGCGGATAAGAATCACCCTAAGTGGGGTAGTCTTCCTAGCTAGTCCAGTGGTACTAAAATCCAAGGGGATAGATCTAATCCTCGGAATGGATTGGTTAACCAAGCATGATGGTGTCATAGCATGTTCAGACAGAACAGTTACAGTGACCAACCATGAAGGGACCCGAGTAGTCTGCCAAGCCCTTGGAAGTAAACCTGACTCAATGGTGTTTACCATGGAGACCAAGACTGTAGAAGAAGTACCAGTGGTAAATGAGTATCCAGATGTGTTCCCTGAAGAGTTACCTGGAATGCCACCAGATAGGGATATTGAGTTCATCATTGACCTTATCCCTGGAACAGCCCCAATAGCCAAGCGACCCTACCGCATGGCAGCCGCAGAGTTAGCAGAACTCAAGGAACAGTTAAGAGAACTCCAAGAGAAAGGATACATCAGACCCAGCTCTTCACCTTGGGGAGCACCAGTTCTGTTTGTCAAAAAGAAGGATGGAAGTATGAGGATGTGTGTAGACTACAGATCCTTGAATGAAGTGACCATCAAGAACAAGTACCCTCTGCCCAGGATTGATGACCTGTTTGATCAGTTAAAAGGTGCTAAGTACTTCTCCAAGATTGACTTGAGGTCCGGGTATTATCAGTTGAAGATCAGAGAAGCAGATATCCCAAAGACAGCTTTTGTGTCCAGATATGGTCAGTATGAGTTCACAGTTATGTCTTTGGACTAACCAATGCACCTGCATACTTCATGAATCTCATGAACAAGGTATTTATGGAGGAATTAGATAAGTTTGTCGTTGTCTTCATTGACGACATACTGATCTATTCAAAGAGTGCCGAAGAGCACGAGCAACATCTGAGAGTAATTTTGGAAAAGCTCAGAGCCCACAAGTTGTACGCCAAGTTCAGTAAATGTGAATTTTGGCTTGAGAAAGTTGCCTTCCTTGGCCACATTCTGACAGCAGAAGGAGTTGCTGTAGACCCTGAGAAGGTTGAAGCAGTTACTCATTGGCCTCAGCCGACAAATGTGTCAGAGATCAGAAGCTTTCTTGGATTAGCGGGTTATTACCACCGATTCATTGAAGGATTTTCCAACACAATCCTCAAATGCTGCTCATGCTCTTCTGCACTTTTGGAGTAGATGAGTTTGTCGTCAATGAAGACAACAACAAACCGATCTAACTCCTCCATAAACACCTTATTCATCAGGTTCATGAAGTATGCGGGTGCATTTGTCAATCCAAATGGCACCACCGTGAACTCATACTGTCCATATCTGGTGACAAAAGCTGTCTTGAGAATATCACATTCCCTGATTTTTAGCTGATAATACCCAGATCTTAAATCAATTTTGGAAAAATATTTGGCTCCTTTCAATTGATCAAATAAATCATCGATCCTGGGCAGCGGATATTTATTCTTAATGGTGACTTCATTCAAAGATCGGTAGTCTATACACATTCTGAGACTGCTGTCTTTCTTTTTAACAAAAAGAACGGGTGATCCCCATGGTGATGAACTTGGTCTGATAAATCCTTTTTCTTGTAACACTGCTATTTGTGCCTTTAATTCTGCTAGCTCATTTGCTGCCATTCTATACGGTCTCTTTGCTATTGGAGATGTACCGGGGATGAGGTTAATGATGAACTCTATGTCTCTGTCAGGTGGCATGCCTGGCAATTCTTCTGGGAACACATCAGGATATTCACAGACCACTGGTACTTCCTCCAACGGTTTTGCTTCCATATTATGAACCATTGGTGCAACCTTTGACCCTTTTGGTTCACAAACCACTTTAATTCCTTTGTGGTTTACCAGGGTAACTTTCTTGGTGTCACAGGCTATAATGCCTTGGTGCTTACTCAACCAGTCCATTCCGAGGATAACATCTATCCCTTGGGATTCTAGGACTACTAAGTTCGCTAGGAACTCTACCCCACTTAAAAGGATCTTAACCCGTGGGCATCCCAAATAACTTTTGGTCTCAGCCCCGGGAGTCCGAATTATCAGGGGTTGTTTTAGCATGACAGTTGGCAAACCATTTGCAGCAACAAACTTTGAAGAAACAAACGAATGCGAAGCTCCAGAATCAAACAGAACGGTTGCAAGAGTGGAGTTGACAAGATACTCACCAAGGACGACATCAGGAGTGTCCTCAACTTCATCTGCATTAATGTGGTTGACTTTTCCTCGGCCGAAGGATTGATTATTCCTCCGCTGCTGTCCAGAGGGTTGCTGTCCACCACGACCATTTCCAGAAGCTGCAGTTCTGACACTACTTGGTTGATGCTGCTGAGTAGGAGTATTATTCTGACTCAAGTAAGGGCATCTAGCAATCATGTGACCAGGCTCACGGCAGTGGAAGCAAGTCCTTTTATCATTGTTGTTAGGTTGAACAACACTGGAACTGCTCCTCTGTTGACTACCAGAATTTTGGTTGCGATATGATGGTGCTGAGCTCGGTTGATTGGACGCTGAGGTCCTATACTGCATGGTCGACTGATATTTTGGCTTCTGAAAATTTTTATTAAACCTCGGCTTCTGATTTCTTTCTTGTTGCTTAAACTTCTGCGCATTGAATTTGCGCTTCCTATCATGCTCAATATGAGAGCGAGCATCTTCCAACAAAAGCGCATGGTTCATGAGAGTGTTGAAATCAGGATAAATATGAGTAACTAGCTGCACTTTTAATCCTGGATTAAGTCCTTTTTAGAAACGGTCCTGCTTCTTCTTATCAGTGTTAACATCATCAGGAGCATATCGAGCCAATTTCATAAATTTCCTGATATACTGATTTACTGTCATTGCCCCCTGCTTCAGAGAGCGGAATTCATCAGCCTTCATCTCAATCACACCTTCTGGAATGTGATACCTCCTGAACTCCTCCTGGAATTCC
This sequence comes from Eragrostis nindensis, assembly GCA_012490785.1. Lineage (NCBI taxonomy): Eukaryota > Viridiplantae > Streptophyta > Magnoliopsida > Poales > Poaceae > Eragrostis > Eragrostis nindensis. The sequence continues at coordinate 410,941 of JAAXCT010000574.1, read as the reverse complement.
TCCCAGGTAATAGCATCTGCATTCTCTGCACCCTCACGGTAGTTATCCCACCATTCTCCTGCTGCTCCCTTGAGCTGGTGAGATGCCAGAAGAACTTTCTCTCTGTCATCAGCATTTACCAAGTGTAATTTCTTGGTGATATCACGCAGCCAATCATCAGCTGCCAGAGGATCCTCCTCAGTACCTGTGACGTCCCGCCTCCACGAGGCCGGGCCCGCACGCCTGGCAGCTCTCTAGGATCTCAAGACTGTCCCCACAGACCAACACACGTCTTTTCTGCGCACTTTGTCCTCACTCGTGCGCACCCGGGAAGGACTTCCCGGTCGGTCACCCATCCGAAATTGCTCCGGGCCAAGCACGCTTAACCCCGGAGTTCTTTCGAGATGAGCTTCCGGAAAAGAAGTTGCAACTGTTGGTATGAGTATTCTTATCAATCCTATTAAGCCCTGGGCCAGGATGTTACAGTACCCTCGAAGGTCGGGGGCCTGAGTCTCATGAATTCTGACATTTTACTCTGCTGGCCTGGAGCTCTGTCCATGAGTCCATGTGCAATAATCTCCATCAAGCGGGTCTGATTATCCATCACAGCCACTAGATTAGTGACAGGTGCTGCGGGTATTCTTCCACCTCTTCCACCACCTCTTCTACCACCTCTACCACGGTTCTGTTGTCCTTCACCTCTGTTCTGGTCATCATTTTCTCCAATCTCATCTTGCACTTCCTGCTGATTTTGACTCACTTCCTCTTCTTGGTAATCTTGTTCATTATCATGTCTGCCTCCACCTCTACCTCCTCCTCTACCTCTGCCACGCTGATTATTGTTTCTTCCTCTACCACGTCCACGCCCTGCATTGTGGACGTCATCATGGTCATCATCTTGAGCGTTACGCTCTCGGCGTTGGCGCTGCTGAATTCTGGCAGATCTTTTGAGAGGCATCTGATGGCAGGATTTAGCAGAAAGGTGAGAAAAGACACTCAGGCGATTAACTAAACTACGAGGCGAAGCTATGAAACTACGAGGCAAAACAGACAAGATAAATGGAAAAGAAATTCCAAAGATCTTGCAAGCATACACACAAGATAGAACCAGCATCATTACATCATTATAGCAAGCCTATTCACAATAACAAGGTTCGATCATACATACCCAAGTCCTTTTATTTATATACAAGGACTCGACGATCTAAGACTCGACCACAGGGCAACTCCGACTCGCAACTACAGAGACACACTACAGACACACCTTTTACACTACTAGACACCACGACTCAGAGCAACGGCTGCCACTACAAACTAGCAAAAGCTACTCCACGGCGCCAACTCTGCTGCTCAGGCATCGAAGCCACGGTCCTGGCGCCACTCTGCGTAGAGGTCGAACGGGTCCTGGGTGAGGTCGACGGTGCCGGTGCTGATCAGCCTGTAGTACTCCTCAAGGTCCACGTCTCCAACAAGGCGAGGTCCTGCTGGTGCCTCCGGTGCGGGCGAGTCGATCACCACATACTCGTCCATATCCATCTCATCGTCAGTGCCAGTGAGATCGATGACGTTATCCGCCACCGACTCACTCCCTGACGAAACGTCTACAACAGGCTCATCCTCCATCGGCTCCTCCTCGGAGTCTCCAACAGTCTCAAGGGCGGCCTCAAGCTCTGCTGCCCAACGGGCAAGCTCCTCGGAGTCGTCTGCCTGCTCAACCTCAGGGGAGTCCACGGTCGTGTCTGAGGCTGCAGGTGTAGTGGAGTACTCCTCCGTGTCGGTCGGACAGGCGTAGTGGTAGTGCCCGTGCGGTCCTCCCATCCTCACTGTGAAGTGGCGGCGGGGTCCTCCGTGCTCCTCGTGGCAGTACCTGTAGTGACGGTTAAGCTTACGGATCAGGTACATCGCGTCCTCCTCCCAAAAGTGACGGGTGTAGTCCAGGGTCCACTGCAGGCGGTCTCTCTCAGCCTGGCAAGCGGCAAGCTGGGCCTGCGCCTGCGCAAGCTGAGTCCGGGTCTCTGCAAGACGACGCTGGTCCTCGCCCCACCTCTCGGCGGTCTGCTCGAGAACGCGGGCAGTCTGGGCGCGCTGCGCCTCCAGCTGGTCAAGCTCCTGACGAAGGGCCTCCATCTGTTCAACAAAATGTTGAAAGACGGGTGAGTACCGGTGAAAATAATTTTATAAATAGAATGAAGGTAAGGGAGATTTTATAAAGTAAAACTTTACAAAATATCGCACTCGACTCACTCAATTCCAACCTACAGTTTGGCCTACGGACAAGCATCGCTCTGATACCACTCTGTCGTACCTCATTTCTGAAGTACTTAGTGTTTACCGTATCAGTACCTGGATCAGTAGCTGATACGACACTTTCGCAGAATGCTTCACAGCGGATACTTTATTTACAATACCGAGAGTCATTACAAGCCTTTAATATACAAAGGTCTTTGTACAAATGAGGCGAGCAGCCTCAACACACACAGGCATCACACTCAAAGGCTGACACAGTAGCCAGAGCTACACTTAATCTAGCGGAAGACGACAGGCTCCACTACTACAGGCATCACTTGAGTGTAGGCTGATATTCACTCTTCATCACCATCAGCTTGGAAGTCATAGTCGGGCTCATCTTCTGAATGATTTAAGCAAGGGTGAGTACATAAGGTACTCAGCAAGACTAACACGAGGGTTATGATTATGCAAGGGATTATCAAAGGATAGGCTGAGTTTTATCGACAAGGCGAGAAAGCCAAGTTTATGCAGGGTTGTTTTGAAAACAAAGCATTTCGCAATTCTAATCAAATATCTGTAGAGATTAGTGGGGTTGGGCGGCCCTGGGGGAGATGCAATCCATCCCGCCAGTTCCTCAATTTTATCACTGGCCGACAACCAGCACCCGGCTCCAAACCGGCGTTTTCCAAAACACACCAAGGAAACTCACGTGGAAAATCTAATCATAGTGTGGCCGATGCTTTCACGTTGTCCAATACCGTGGAACACGGCTTTCCGGAAAGTTTCTTAACCTTGGCCAAGGGTGCACAAATTTCCCCACAAGGTGGTCCAGTCCTCCTTATCGTCATAGTTTGGACTGTCCCACTAAAGGTTCCATACCTACTTCGTACCACCACGGCATCCCCCACGGACATCACCAGGGGCTTCACAATCATAAAAAAAATATGGCCAGTCATAAATGCTGGATCTCGAACACCCACCAACGAACGAGTCTTCTCCTGGGACTCCGTTGCAATCTCCTGCCTCTGGGGGGTACCGGGTGAGTACTAGTAGGGTGTGGTTCCAATTCCGCGCCCATTCACGGCTTGTGGCTGCGCGAGAGGTGCTAGGCAAAGGCGGCACAAGAACCGGTCCTTATACGACCGAACCAGGCATCTTCAATAGCCAATCCACAAGTGGAAGGGCGTCCCAGAGATAGCCTCCCCACTGAGGACTACCTCGCCTGATCCCGCCAAAAACATCCCTCACTAGGGTTGCACTTATTTTTAACCACCCATTTGCACATTTACACACTCCACCAAAACACACACATTTTACACGAAAATCATATGAGCAATATACACATGTGAAAGTCCTAAGCGATGAGCATATCAACAATTCATTAAATAAATTAATGATGTTGATTCTTAAGGGTAACAAGGATACAGGATATAATCAAGTCAAGGCAGGCATTCAAATATTGCATAGGACCATTCTAGCATTTAAATTCATTTAAGCTCCATGCAATTTATTTATAAACAGCTCTAATTAGGATATTTGTAAACATAGGATCAATATGATCAAAGGAAGTTTGACTTGCCTTCACCAAGTTCTTCTTCCTCTAAATCCTCGTAATCCGGGTCCTCAACCTCTTCGTCTTGATTATCTATCGATTTAACCAAGAATAAATCTACCGCTTGCAAACAATTTAACAGAGCAATAAATCTAAATAAAATCCAAATAAAACCAGATGGGAGTTGATTTTGGTGGCACTGGATAGATTAGGATTTTAGATGAATTTTGGCGCAAGTTTCGCCAAAATCGGAGTTAAAACGATGAAGATATTGATTTTTGAAGTAAAAGAAAGGAAATTGATTAGGATTTGGTTATCTTAATTAAGTATAACCATAATCTTAATTTTCCAGTGGGTAGCAAGGGTTGCAAAATGGTCAGGATGAAATATTGGATTTTTGAGGATTTTTGGGAATTTTTCTGTTATTGGAAATGTGCCCGAAATTGTTTTCTGTGTACAAATCCGGGTGCGCGTAGCATTTTCCAGTGAGAATATCTCACTGACCGGTGGGCCAAAGGGCCCAGCGGGGTCCGCGCGCTACTGTTTGGTGAGCCGGGTCCACAGAACGGTGGACCGGGCGGGGTAGAGCGGCGGGTCCACGGTGCGCCGAGTCCGCCACGCAAGCAGGGCGACCGGGTCACCGCGGGCCCGCGCGCCGACGTGGCAGCCACGTCGGACGGCGGCGCGGCTGAGTCAGCGCGGCCGGAAAAGGGAGCGCGCGCGGCGGCGCACGGCGGTGGCCTCGCCGGAATCGTCGCCGGCGGCGGCTACAGGCGGCGAGAGTGGAAATGAAGCACACCCCCGTGACCTACACGCGACGGCGAGTGTGGTGGTTGGTGATGTTGTCGTCGGGGACGACGGACGCGGCGGCGCGACGTCGCCGGAGTTGGCGGCGCGCCGGCGAGAGAAAGGGAGAGGGCGAGGGAGTGCGCGGGGCTAGAGTGCGAGTGGTCGGAGATGTGCGCGGGAATGCGGAGAGTCGTGCGGAGGGGTCGGCCGGGTCGGAGGGAGCTCACGGCGGCCGGCGGCGAGAGAGAAGGGCGGCGGCGGAGCCGGTGCTCGGTGCGCGGGTGGCGCGGGAGTGCGAGAGGGGAAGAGAGAGAGCGCATGAGAGAGAGGGTGACACGGCGAACCTAGAGATGCTACACATTGACGAGGAAAGGGGCCGGAGCGGCGGCACGAGCTCACCGGAGCTCGGCGGCGCGCCGGGGTGCACGGGGAAAAAGAGGTGGGCACGCGCGAGGGCGTGCTTGAGCGGGTGCGGTCGTACGCAAGAGCGCGAGGAAGTTGATGGTGGCCTCGGCGGACTCGTGTGCGGCCGGGAATGTGGCCGGCGGCGAGAAGGGGCACGGCGGCGGCAGTGCTCCGATGTGAAAGCTCGCGCACGAGTGGTGAAGGAAGACAACACAGCGCAGAAGGAAAAGAAAGGCACGGTGAAGGTCACCGAGTGCTCGGATGAGACGGAGGTCGACAGACGGTGGCCGGCAACGATGAAGAAGGCGGAGACTAGGTCGACGTCGATCTCCTTTCTCAGACCACGGCTGCGGACGAGATGAGCACGGTGAGATTGAGCGCGGGGAAGGAGAAGCTAGAAGTGGGAGAAGTTGACGTCGGGACTCACCGGAGAAGAGGGAAGAGCTCACCGGAGTTCTCGCCGGAATCGGAAGAGATGGGGAGAAAGAACAGTGGAGAGCTCGGGAGTGAGGGGTGGTGGCGAATGGAAACAGAGGGAGAATGAGGAGGGCTCGGTGTTGCTTTATAGCCGCCAATGGCGGTTCGAGCGGAGCGCCAGGTCGGTTCGCCGGCGGGAAATATCTCGCCGGACTGGAGCTTGATTGACGCGCGAAGGCGGTTCGCGAGCCTCGATGAACGGCGGTGACGCGCGACGGGCATGGCTGCAGTTCACCGGACGGGACGGAGCAAGAGAGAGAGTTGCTGTGGCTGACGACACGGAGTGGAGCTCGCCGGATTTCGAGGAAGCTTGACGGGCGCGTTAAGCAAGAGGGGAAGAACGACGGGACGGGTCGGAAAGGCGGCTCCGTGCGCGCACGTGCAACTCATGGCGTCGGCCCTGGAGCTTGACAAGACAACGGCGGTGAGGGAGCACGCCGGGATGGGCGCTCGCGCGATTGGCGCTGGCGCGGCTGGAGGTTGGCGACGGGCGTGGGCCCACGCGTCAGCGGCTGGGAGAGAGGGAGAGACGGGTCGGGCCGGCGCTGGCGGTGCTGGGCCGGGACGGCTGCGGCCCAGGCAGAGGAGAGAAAGAGAGGAAAGGGCGGCGCGACTGGGCCGAGCGGCTGCTGGGCCAGGCGCGGGAGAGGGAGAGAAAAGAAAGGAGGGCCGGGCCGGCAAGAGAGAAGAGAGAAGGAGCGGCCCGATCAAAAAGATAGGTTTGATCTTTTTGCTGAGATTTATTTTGAATGAATTTCGAATTCATTCAAAAAGGAAGGATTGAAACCCAACACTCAAACAAATCAAGGAAAACACGAATATGCGCATGGTGACTTTTGTGCATGGTTTAAAATTCAAAAACTTTTGGTTTCGCTACTAACTAAAGCTAACAAATTGCTTTTAATTGAAAGGTTTTAAAAAGTTCAAATTTTTAGTGATTTTTGACAACGGGCAAAAACACGGGTCGCTACAACTAGATGAATTCCCCGCGCGTTGCTGCGGTAATTTAGGATAATCCTTTTTTTATAAGTTTAAGATAATCTTGGGTTGTGACTATGATAATTTAGAAAATAATTTAAAAGATCCACAATGATGTCATGAGCTCTGGGCATGGCACTAAATGTATCATACAAACGGGAGTTATATGATCCACTAAAGATCTTAAACATAATGGAAGGATATATTGATCCATTACGTTCAACACCACCAAAACCTTAAGTCTTGAGGAAAAGAGGGTGAAACCAACCTGCTAATGCCAACGAAATATGTATTTATTTTGAAACTGAAGATGACATTTTGATAGAATATCAATCAAATATGTATTTTCTTTTCGACTCATCAACATGCATACGCAATGAGATGCTGAGTGATCCAACATGGAAGCAATTCAAAATGCAAAAAACATGGATGGAGTTTATTTTTCAAGCAACTTCATAGATAAAAACAACGGGAAATGACAACAGTTTCAGATAAGCGCTCATCACATAGGAGTACATGCATGTCTTCGCTGAGGGACACCAATGAGCATGAAGATACTAACAAATTATCTGAATCTGAAATATATTCTCTAAAGCTGAATCTGAAATATATTCTCATGTCTTCGTGAGGGACACCAATGAACAGGAAGCTAGGTACTAACAAATTATCTGAATCTGAAATATATTCTCTAAAGCAGAATCTGAAATATGACGGTTTGTTGCCTTCGTACGACCTACTGCAAGAAGCCAAAAAAAAAACTGTTAAAAGAAAGAAAAAACAAACTTGTAACTGTTATTTTTCTCAGAAGGTATGAGATAGTGAATACTGAAGCAGGAGAAGGAAGGGTGCTGCAGTTGGAGGTGATCCGTGGTGCTACTTATATTGGAGTGCAGAATGTTGCTGGAGGAATAGTGTTAGTAATTGTGACAGTCTTTTAATCGCTTGGTGGATGTCAGTTTCAGATAGAGAATAGAGCAAGCGAGGAAGAAGAATGGAGTGTTGGCCTTTCAATTGCTTTGTGGATGTCAGTTTTCTTGCTGGAGGAAAGTGCAAGGCCTTTCAAACTTCAACCGGAAGAATATGGTATGAAAACTTGATTGATTAGTGGAGGATTAATATCATTACCGCAATTAGTTGTCTTTTGCGGCAGAGGGTAGGCAGAGGAGGAATGCGATGGAAGAGGACGGGGGATTAGTGGTGGCAGTTTCAATCCATGGTGGCGGTTTCTGTTTTTAAAGCACAAAAGGTGGGTAGACGAAGAGGACGGTGATGAACTGATGGAGTATTAAGGCGATGGCTGCGGGGAGAAGATAGAGGAACAACGGACACAATGAGGCAGCTTTGCAATGATCGGACGGTCCAATAAAAGAGGTGACGTGGCTCGTTGTGGTAGCAGAGAAATAGGAGTTAGTGAGGGTTAGTGGGTTGCACTTATAAAGAAAGAGTAGATATGCGACGACACCACATATCAATACATGGCAATATGTTTAATTGATGAGTATGAGCAAATTAAGGGGGCCTATCGTGGTACATTTTCATGCCTTTTGACTTGTGTATGGACTCTAGCTCTCTATGCTTGTAACAGAGGAAAATATAACAAAGTCTGAATCAACCTATACATGTTAATCAACAAAAAATTCGGAATCCTATCGTTCATAACAGCATAGAAATTTAATATCTATGTACGAAATAGACTATGGGACTCTATCAAATAATCTGCACCATTATAATTTCGCCCCACATGATTATGCTCATCTTTGTTTATTTTTTCTTCCATTTCTCAAATGGTATGTTGTAAAACGAAGTGGAGAAATTCCTTTGTATGACCTTCTTTGTCCCACCAAAGTTTCTTTTTTTTTTTGAACAAAGGTCCCACCATAGCTTCTTGCATTATGGACTGCAATAGCTTCTTAACGATGCGACTGGCCGGACTCCGTACCGTGCACATCCTCTTTCTACTTGTTATTTCAAATTTATGTATTTACGAATCGTAATCAGACATGGAGTATTTGGTTGAATCTAGATCATTAGATGTTCGTAAAATCTAAGCTTTTCTTTATTCTAATTAACGTGGTAATTTCTAGCTATTGATAGCGAACGTGAGGGCTTCTTTTAACCTTCAAATACTAAGTTAATAGATTTCCTTTTAACTTGAGTTGAAACCCATTTAGTTTGAGCAGAAATTTATTTTTTAAGTTAAAACTTTTGAATTTTATAGACTTGAAATTTGTTTTTCTAAAATAAAAACCCTAACTATTTTTTGAGCATAGTATACAGGACACATGTCAGCCCATCAATGCATGCATGTGAATTTTTGTTTGATGGCAAATTCAGAGTGTTTTCCAAAATCCAAACCAATTTTCATTCCATTTTTCCATTGCGTTTATTTCGGCTTAATGCAATGAAATCAGAACAATATGAATATTTATTAATATCCTACATTTTGAATATACTTATCAAATAATTGACCACTAATTTATTTAAAAATGTTGAACTAGTAAAAAAAAAGTTAAACTTATCTTTAAACCAACTTATTCGTCACTCGACACCTTATATATATAACACTATCTCCCCACCACCACGAAAAGGCCTTACAAGAGGTGTCCCTCACATGTTATCTCTAAAATCATAATTTTTGGTTATATTAACAACTTTTTAGTGTGATTTTAAGACTTGTTCTCAGTTGTGACTCTTGAACCCCTAAACTCTTTCTGTTACAATCAAAACCCAATTATTCAATATCTCCACCATCGCCCACCGTGATCGAGATAGCACACCCATGCCTCTACCTGCACTCACAATTCCTACCTCCGATGAAGAGGATACTATAGAGATTGCATATATAGAAGTGCTATTGTTCTCGGCTTCGGTGTTCATTAGTACCATATGTTACTTAATTAAATATCAAATTGATATATAGATAATCATCTATTTTGTTCGATCCATCATACTCAGTGGAAAAGGATAAATGTTCAAATCGATCATAAAAGTTTGTAAGTCATCTATCTTGGCAGAAAGAAAATATGGATTCATTGTTGCGACATGAGTGTGTGTATGTGCCAGAGAGAGTTAATTTCTCCTGTCATGTGCCTCCTGCCTATGCCCTGCGTGTATATTTCAAGGATTCATGACCCATTGTTGTTGTGGTTAAAAGCAACTGGACCTTGAACAAGTGTCTTATATTTGTAGCTTTTGTCATAATAAAATATCTACATTTCTTTAACTAACGTTTGTGGGAACGAGCGCTCGGTTGGTACGCTCGCCACCCGGGTTCGATCCCGGCTCGGGGCAAGGGTTTGAGAATTTTCTCGATCTGCGTGAGAAGATCTTCTTCTTAGCAAAATACCTGGAGGTTGTCCCCCCGCAGGTTGAGTTTTTTTTTAATTAACATTTGTAGAAAAAATGTCCCCAACCATGCTTTTTGTATTGTAATATGATACACGTGCTCGGACGGGTTAGTTATGTTTGGTTTTTAATTTTCTTTGCGTAATTAATTGCACCCAAACCGTGTTCCTTTCTGCGACAAAGCCGTGCGAGGGCCTCCGGCGTGAGGCATTCCTCCATCCCTATATATGCCACCTCCAGTCCAGTCCATGGACCCTGTTCGCGCTGCCACTCGATCCGCATGCAGGAGCAGGACCATTAGCTAGGCTTCCCTCACCCAAAGTTGTTCCCGAAAACATGGAACCGAGACGAGTTGCTGGTCTCCTCCATTGGCATCCAATCCATCCGACGTCTGCTGCCGTGGAGGCAGGCTTTGGGGATGGACTGGACGGTGTGAAGAAATTAAATGATGCCGGCCATCTCCGCCTTCAGGTTCCTGATGCTCTCCTCGAAGAAGGTGAAAGAAGCACTCCTCCACCGGAACACGTGCTGGAGCTTGGGGAGCGGTCGAGGGACATGAACAGGGCAGGTTCTGGGAGCCGGCGTGGATATCCCGTCTCCTCCGCTTCGGTAGATCTCGTGTTTAGGACCTGTTTGGAACAGAGGAATGAAAAACAGAGGAATAGAAAAAAAACGTAGGAACGAAGAAAACACAGGAAATTGAGAAAGCTAGAAAACCACATGAATCCAAAACACGGGAATGGAGAACTTCATGTTTTGGAATGCAGGAATAGAAACACAGGAACAAAAATATTAGTGCAACTAAATAAAAGCTTTATGAACAATTATAGGAGTTTTTTTTTTCAAATTAGCAATTATAGATGTTTACATAGAATTAGTACCAAGTAAGAATCAATCAAATTAATTGCCTCATGGGAAAAAGCGATATGGGCCCACTGCTAAAACAGTAGATGCTAAAACCTCCTGCACCTTCGTTCATACACGTTGGTTTTAGCACAACAGGAAAAAATAAAAATAAAACCAAGGCAATGTAGTAAGAGAGAAGCTTGATTAGCACACGCCTTTATTGGCTCATAACGAGCGCCGTGTCTTTCTCATTTTTTGATTCCTGCGTTTTGTGGAGGAAAGTATTCCTTTCCAGAGGAACGGAAGACACCATTCCTTCAATCCAAACACCACCTAACGTCAGCAATCCATAGGAAACTCATTCCTTTGAAATTCCTTTGAAAATCCTTTATGCCAAACGAGCCCTTAACAGATGATAGAACGTACGTACGTAGTCCCTTGTGCGATGCCGTGGTTGACTGACTGGGCAAATTAACTCGAAAATGCTTTACCACGCGCGTACGCGAGTTTCATCCCTCGCGCATCCGCACGTCCCGTAGACCACGTGCATGGGCCCCACGCCCTAGTCCTTATCTTCTTCACCAGCCATCCGTTCCCTTATCTCTTCTTTTCTCTCTTCCGTTCTTTCCTTCCCCAATCCTTCTCTTTTCGGTTTTCTCTCGATCCCAATCAGACATGGCTGCACCACAAGCTGGCCGGCAAACCATGGCAATGGACTCAAGCACAGGTGCCGCAGCAGCAAGATCTTTAGTCGTTGCTCTCTCTCTCTCTCTCTCTCTCTCTCTCTCTCTCTCTCTCTCTCTCTCTCTCTCTCTCTCTCTCTCTCTCTCTCTCTCTCTCTCTCTCTCTCTCTCTGAGAGGGTCCGGTGAAGCCACACCCCGTCACGGCGGAGGCCGATAGGGATGGGCGGTGGTTGGGGTCGCCGGAACCAGAGAAGAAGAGGCAAGATTTGATTTTTTCTGACAAACTTTATCATAAATCTTGTTCGAAGTTCTGAAAAGAGTTTGTCAGAGAAGTTTTGCTTTACTTTTGAAGTTTTTAATTAGTTACTTTTTTTCAAGTCCACTCGAAAGTTTTTGGAGAAGTTATGGTGGAGTAAGTTTTAATTGAAAGTTCTCCAAAAAAGTTATTGAAAATTTCTCCAAACAGTTACGAAAAAGTTCTCCAAATTTTGTTTTTGAAACTTCTGAAAATTGATTCGTTTCTCATCTAGATTCAAGGAAGGGATGATTTATGTTCAGATTTGGAAGGAAGGAAGGGAAAAGGAATTTCCGGATCCCAGCTGGATTGAGCACGAAAAGGGAAAGTTAGGAAACCGGCGGCGTTGTTGTCGTTTGCTGTCGGTCAGATGTGCGACTTGGCCTCCACGCGGGCGTGCGCGGATTAGCCACGCCCAAATTAACTGGCAATAATGAAGATGCCATGCATCGGCAGTAACCTGCGCGGCGAGAGGACAGGGCTAGAACCGGCCATGGCGACGAGTGCGCCAAACAAAGACCATACGACACGAGGAATGTACGTAAAAGAGAGCTTAATTGCAACAGTGGCCTCGATCGGGCGACTCCACGGCAGGGATGATACGAACTCCACTCCTCCTTCATCGATCGGTGCACCGCGATGATTCAAAGGTGACGGAGCCATCGTCAATGGCGAATGGGTAGAATCGTGACAAGAGGCGCTCGATCGACGAGGTGCTTGCCCCCCGGCGGGACGAGACTTGCCGATTGACTTGGTTTGGATTTGATGTACTTGATCATCTGGATCGATGTCACACGGCGTGAGGTGTCAGCTTGAGTTGTTGTCCTCCTTTACTAACCAGGGATTTTGCTATTCTTTTTTTCCTTACCTCTGCTTCTTCTACTGTTAAGAAAACGAGACTTCCTTTTCTTCATTAAACCACTTGTGGTCACTCATATTTTGCCCTTTTTTGTCAGGCCCAAAATATTGATTGCCAAAAATGAAAATGGATATTGAGTACTAAACTATAAGGAAAATGTAAAAGATCTGAAGGGTTTATGGGCCAATTGCAAAAGAAAAGGAACTTTTAAAGCTTGAATAGGTAAATTACTATGGGAAAATGTGTTCAGTGTTTCTAAGGGTTTTGTTATAGAGGACTTTTATGGTCCAAAATACTAGCTAGTATTATGATTCGACGAGCGTATCCATTGGCTTTCACCCACCAATACTAGCTAGTATTTTGTTAAGCTGAGTGTAATATCGGAAAAAATAATATTGATAAGCTAACTGTTTTATAATGTCAAGTTATATGTTTCATATCATTTTTCCAAATAACGAAGGAGTTGACATCCCAATACAACAAATAATCATTAATCTAACTATCTTTTAAAAATAAAATAAAATTATTCAATAAGTAGTTTGATTCCTAATTAAATTATCTCTAAGAATACTAGCTAGTTTTATGTACTGTAAAAATCCTCTTTCTATAACAATATGTGTTGTATTGTAATATTTTTGCAGATCTTTTCAAAAGTTTCCATTATGTAATTACTTTTTATGATATCCTATGCAACTGTAAAAATCCTCCTATAAGAATACTAGCTGGTTTATTTCTTAACTATAATTTCTTTGATGTGTCAACGATAAGGTTGTAACGAGCAGTACGAGAGAGTAGCAACCTAGAAATTAGCTTTACTGTACTGTAGCGACTACGAATAAAATGTTCTCACTAGTTATGTACGAAATGTAGATATTTTATATCAAATGCTAGAATATTGACATTTGTTCTAGGTTGAGTTGCTCCTAACCACAAAACCAATGGATCATGAATAATTGCAATGCCATACATGTTACATACATAGGAGGCACAAAAGAAAAGATGTTTCCTCTCTCATAGTAACTCACATGATAGTAATTAGGCATTTCAAGCCAAGGAAAATGATGTCGTCTGCTTAAGCAGCCTCTTTTATTTGTACCCTGCTCATCGAAGGTAGACATAGTGGGTGAGGGTAGAGGCAAGGGTGATGGAGTAGAGATTAATTGATATGTTTTGATTGTAATGGAAGGAGTCAGAGGTACGGTGAAGTTAGTTTATATTTTGATTGTGATAGGAGGAGTTAGCCAGGTCAGGTCCCCAAACGTGGGCCGACAGCCGTCAAAGAGCACTTTTGAACCGTGGTCCGTACCCAACCATAGGGCGCAAGGTTTTACGCTTCTGGTCGTCGTAGTCCATCTCGAGCATAGATGTCGTCATGATCATCAGCTCCGCCGTGCGCGCCTTGCCGCCGGCAATGGCATCGTCAAGGAGACCGCCGAGCAACATGTAGTTGTGCGAGCATGAGGGGCAGAGATCTATGTATATGGTTGTGGGTGCAGCCACACCCAGTCCTAAAGAAAGTTTCAATGATATAATAAGGTTTGTATTCACCACATCCTTTTGGCTCACAAACATGCACCCAAAAGGCAAAAAAAAAAAAGATCAAACTGTAAGTAGGATAAGAAGACATGTGTGACAGGTGAAGAATCTAACCAGTAAGTTTTAACAAACTAACGCTATAAAACCCTGGGGAAGATAGTCGTAAAATTAAATCATCAGCCGCGCAACAAGGTGGCCAAACCTTTTGAGTTCCAGTGTCTTGTGAACGTTCACTGTTTAAGATTGGATAATAATAATAAGGGGCATGCATCTACCGTTGGTGATTCTCCTCCTCAGCGATTCTTTTTCCTTAACTGTCCTTGGGAAACCTGTTCCAACTTGAGGGTCTACGAGACCAGAGCGCACACAGGCTGTGCTCTCCCGCATGTAAATATCTTTCAAGTTAACTGCTACTTCCACCAGACGGCACGTGTACGGTACAATGATTTCTTCAATGTTGTAACAGCCCCGAATGGTGAACCGAGTTAGATGATAGTGCTTGACACCCGCCGTGGCTATTTCTCCTGACACCCTCTTGTTGTCGTTAGACCAAATTCGGTCACATATCTGTAACTCAAAAATAGACAGCGTAAGTTTCTCGATCGTGAAACTGGCACCTCACTTTTAATTCCTTATTAGAAAGGAGCTTGCTGTTGTTAACATACGAAAAAAGGATCTTGCTGCGATTTTTGTTTTATTTGAACAATGATCATTCCTACATAATTCATCATACTCCTACTATATATATATCCTTCTCTTGAAAGTATGTAGTCATGTAAAAAAATTTGGCCTATGTGACGACAGTAATGTACAGTAGTACCTTGATGTAAAGCTCCTTTAGGTGGGGTGCAGCTTGGAGAAGGAACATGGTCCAATCGAGGCCGCATGTCTCGTAAACACTGCGCACCTTTAGATACTTGAGATTGCGAAACACGTCGTTGAATGGTGTTTGAGCCTCCGGTATAGTCCAGATCTACGTACATAAAACAAAAGAGCACATTTATTGAGCATATATAGTGCTATAAAAGTGAATTTGTATAAGAAGAAACATGCAAAGTAATTAAGATGATGCATGCTTACGTTGCTGCCTTTGAAGTTGAGGCGTAGGTCCGTGACGGCGGTGTTGGCAAGAATGCGGCTTAACTTGTGCCTGATGCCGCCGTTGCGGTAGTCGTCGTTGGCCAAGGTGAGCGTGGTGAGGCTGGGGACGTGACCGAACGACAGCGGCTGCGGCGTCGTGCTCAGGACCCAGTCTCTCATGTCGTCCCATTCGCTCCCCTTGAGAAGGGAAAACCTCGAGGGCCAGCACCGGAGAGTGAAGCGCTGCAGCCTGGGGAGCCATGCGAGGTCAACTATCTCGAAGCGGCAGTAGTCGACGGTGATGTCGGCGAGCCGCTCGTGCCGCGCGCGCCATGTCACGCCGTAGTCGCCGCACTTGAAGAGGGACAGCGTCTCCAGCCTGCCGCAGGCGGCGAGGACAACGGCGACGTCGAGCTGCTGCACGCTCTCCAATGTCAGCCGGGTCAGGCACCGGAACGCCGCCGGGCAGCAGCGGAAGAAGCACCAGAACCGCTGCGCGTACGCGGCCATCAGCGGCTGGTCGGGGTTGTCGTCGAGGAACCTCGCCGTGATCGACAGCTCGGCGGCGCTCACCTTGCCGGCGGCAGCCGCGTCGTCGAGGAGACGGCCCAGCGACATGTAGTCGCGCCTCAGAAGGATCGTCATCGCGCAGACGACGGGTACGGCCGTGCGCTGCTGCTGCTGCTTGAGCACCGCCGTCGCCGCGTCGAGAAGCTTGCCTCTCGCTTTCGACAACACGCCGCCGTCGACGTCCCGGCGGCCGCCATCGTCCGCCGCGCTGCCGTCGTCCGAGTCATCACCCCCGTCCGGCGCTTCGTCGTCGTCCGACGAGTCCGAATCGTAATCGGAATATTCGTCGTACCACTTGTCTCCGCCCGGCAGGAAATCGTAGATGCCGAGCACAATCCTCGGGAGCTGAAGCTGGTCGTGGAGACGCCGCCACGCGCGTGAGAGCGCTCTCGTCCGGAAAACGTCGCGTAGGCCAACCATCTCCAGGATGGAGATGAGCACTTCGGCCGGCAATTTACTGAGCAAATCATCATCGTCCTCCAATCGTCTCCTTTGGCTGCGTGAGCTTTGCATGGCGGCTGTTTAATTATGCAGCGATCGAAAGTTTCCGCTCAAGACGACGTAGTGAAATTAAGGTGAGGCCCGATAGGATAGGATATGTATGCAGCGAGCTGTGCCCGTCTACGTGGGTGACTCCTACCTATTTGGGTTGAGTCCGTTGTCTCGCGGCGTTCTTTCGTAAACATCTTTATAGGAAAAACATCTTTGGAGTAGGAACAAAATTAATATGCGTTGGCAACACAAAAGGACACTTTGTAAACATACTAAATAGCCATGATCAAATACTGCTATACATATCCGTCTGACAATAAATATGTTCCCTGAATATATCTGTAAGATATGTTACGATATCCCGGGCATATATTCCCTCTTTCATCATATCACACATATATTTTGCATCTATATGTTATTTGTCATATCACACACAGATTCCATCAAGAAGACAATATATAGCTCGTAGCATTGGATTATCATATAATTTACAATTTAACTTATTTTTCGGTGAAAGACGATGTCCCCTAGACGTCAATGAGATTGTGATGACTTCGTGAATCTCAAGATCACTCGGTATTCTCTTGGAGGTTTTGATATAGGTAGGGGGTACAATGTGTGTACATGTATGTGTTCATAAGAGTGAATGCTCGTACATCATGTATATGTGTATGCCTATATTCTGTGTTTTGAAAAAAAAAATTGTACATGACGTGGTATTCTTACATTTTCCAGGAATATAATTATGTTTCATTGAAAAACTGTATGATGATCATATATGAAAAAATTGAGTACATATTATAATGTTGTGAATAATCTAATTTCAATTAATTTTCTGTTAGAACCATTTAATGTTTTAAGTAGTTTTAAGTATTAGCAATTGGATAGTTTTTTTTTGAATAATGGTATATATTGCCAGTAATAATTATCTACAGAAATTGGTTGCAGTAGAAATACCACATACTTAACATTATGTATTGAATGGCTTCAACCTTGATTTGATCCTTCTCAAATTTCGGCTAAAGATCGACACCGGGTGCTCGAAAGTATCAAACACCACCTTGATATATCTGTAAGATATGCTATCACATCTCACACATCTATCCCTCTTTAATTAACCATACCATGCATATATTCTCTCTTGATATGTTATTTATTATATCAATCAAATATTCCCTAAAGAAGACAATAATAACACATATAGCATTAAAACAGATAATTTCCACAGTATCATGTGTACATGATTTTTTTTTTTTGAATGGATCATTGTACATGATTTGTTACGCTCCATTGACAATTCCACAACTGATGTATGAAAACAATAATATATTATCCATGAATTGTACTACACAAGTGAAACAAAACAGTACACTATAATTTAATTTGCCAGATGGCGCAGATGGTGAGATGGACGATGATGTCAGTAGTTGATTGATTATTCAACAGGTAGCGAGGCAAATGGTCCATGATACGAGTTTCATTGACAGTACTTGAGGGGCATACATGCATAATTCAGCAAAAGACATAACGACAATAAATAATATCAACCTCATGTGTCTGAAAACGGGTTCTCAAACGGCACCTTTAATTTGATCATTTCAAATTGTTTGACTTTAAAGCAGAAACCACAAAGAACAAGCACAGTAGCTAGTTCAAAGGAACAGCCGCCAGATGGACCACGAGGGTTGATTCTTCAATGTCAAGCCGAAAGCCTAAAGATATACTTGAGTTCATTTCTTAAGAGTCGAGGTGACAAACATGCACATGCATAACAAACACTATTCCACATGAACATGCATGACAAGTTTGACTCGAAAGCAGAAACTAGCTAGGAAGAACAAGTACACAACAAACGAACAATCAAATGGACCACGAGAGTGATTCTTCAGTGTCGAGCCAAAAGCCTAAGATATGAGTTCGGTTCTTACTTGAGGTGACAACTAAACATGCACTTCTTCGCAAAAAAAAAAAAACAAAACAAAACAAAAAAAAACAAAACAAAAACAAAAACAAAAACAAAAACAAAACATGCACATGCGACTATTCCCCACAAAAATGCATGACAACTTGTTAAGCAAAAAAGGCTAACAGTGCGCGGTCAACCTCATGCCGGCTTGCTGACGGCTTCCATGAACTCCTGGTCGGCGACGAGCCTTGCCAGCGCGTCCGGTCCGATGCACACCTCGAGCGACATGCTCCCTCCCCCTTCCGGCCCCTCGAATACGGTGGCCTTGCCGTCGGCCTTGTTCCCGGAGCCGCTCCGCACGGCGAGCGGCTTCCCCCACCCGAAGTCGTTGCCAAACACGTCGAACCGCGGCGAGCTCCCCGTCACCAGCGCCGTTCCGCCGGACGACAGGTTGCCCATGTATGTGAAGTCCGGGTCCGTGACCCACCGCTGCAGCGACTCCCTCATGCCGGCCTCGTCGAACGACGCCACGGCGCGGTTGAGGAGCCACGCCGTCCAGCCCAGCCCCATCTCCTCGATCTCGCCGGCGGTGGCCTCCGCCTTGCCGAACACCATGGCGTTGCCGACGTAGCCCGGCGGGATGCCGTTCACGCGGCCTCGGCACCCGACGACCACGGAGTAGAACGTGCCCTGCTCCGGCGGAAGGCGCCGGGCGCGGCACACGGCGCGCCACAGGTGCGCGAGCACCGCCTGGAGCGACGAGATGGTGGCGCCGGCGGCGACCATCTCGGCGTTGGCCCGCGCCTTGAGCTTCTTGACGCTTGCCGTGGAGAAGGTGAAGAAGCACTCCTGCACCGCCGTGCGCTCGAACCGCCGCACGATGTCCTGCAGCCTTGGGAACGGCATGGGCACCGGGACGGGGCTGGTCTCGACGAACCACCGCCGGAGCACCGGCGGCGGCGTGGCGAGACTGAGAAGGTCGTCGCCGCCGCCGCAAAGGCGGTGGATCTCCGACCAGGTGTTGAAGAAATGCCAGAAGGCGGTGCCGTCGCAGGCGGAGTGGTTCGTGGACATGCCGATGAACACGCCGTCGGCGAGCTCGGTCACCTGCACGGCGACCAGCGGGAGGAGGGGCTCCAACGCTGCGTCCGCGCCGAGCACCTCCGGCATCGGGAACAGCGCCCAGACCACAGGCGGCGTGTAGAGCGACGAGACGATGTCGGCGGCGGCGACCTCCGGCGCCGCCGCGTGCACGAACTCGGCGCCGTCGCCTGTGCAGCGCAGCGACAGGGTCACGGTGCCGTCGTCGCGCTCGTCGGCGGCGAGCCGGCCGGCGAAGGAGTAGAACCGGCCGAGTGCGCGCGCGAAGGAGGACGCCAGGGCGTCGACGAGGGAGTCGCCATGGACAGGAGGCTTGGGCAGGAGGATGCCCTTCTGGATGTAGTCGATGCTGATGAGGCGCAGGTCCCACGGCGTCAGGTGGATCACCTCGATGTCCTCCTCGTTTTTCCGATGATGGCAGCAGCCGTTGCCGTTCGCCGTCGGCGGCGGCGCCGGCGTCAACGGGCGCACCATGCGCCGGGACAACACCCGGACACCGCCGACTGAGGCGTCCTCCATGTGCGTCTACTGCCAACGGCTGCTATCTAGGAAGCCGTGTTAACCGCGCTGCTTGGAGTACACAGGGCGCGTTCGTTGCAGCCCCCTCTAAAATTTAGACCTGTCATATCAAAAAGAATCTTACTATTTAAGAATACTTTTATTCATTTAATGACAAAACTTATGTCATGACCCTCCTCTAAATCACGAGACGAATCTAATGAGGCTAATTAATTTATGTTTTGTTACAGTGATGCTACAGTAACTATCTTCTAATCACACCTTAATTACTCTCATTAGATTCGTCTCACGAATTCGAGCGGAGTCCTGAAATTAGTTTTATAATTAAACTTTATTTGTAATTATAATATTCGGTACAAAAATCATTTAAAATTTAGACCTCGTACAACGAACACACCCTATATATACGGTACATATTGCATCCCCAATATTATATGCACTGACTTGACTTGCTACATTGACGTCAAATGGAAATCGACAGGATGCCTTGCCAGGCTGAGCACGAATAAATGCTCGTTGCACACAGAAGGAATCCAAATCCTGGATCAATAAATAAATCGGAACACAAATGGAGAATGAATCTCTCAAATACAGCCAAGGTGTTTATTACTTGTTAATTATATACTCCACCGTCCATCTGTCATGCTATTTGACAGTAGGTGATTAAAAACATGCCATTTATTCTGCCTAATTTGGGCAGGTCAAGATCTCATAGCCTATCTGATGCCACTGTCATTTTGGATTTTTGGTGATGTTGAAAGGGAAACGATGCTTAGGGGCCGTTCGGATAGCCCTCTTATTCACCCTCTAAACTTTTACCCTCTAAAGTAAAAAAGAATCTTACTATTTAGAGGTACTAAATAAAAGTTAATTGCAAAACCTTTCTGCAGACGGGCGTTATTTTTCGAGACGAATCTAACGAGCCTAATTAATCAATGTTTTGACACAGTGATGCTACAGTAACCATCGTCTAATCGCGGCTTAATTACCCTCATTACGTTCGTCTCGCAAAATAGAGGGGGGGTCCTGGACTTAGTTTTGTAATTTGACTTTGTTTAGTACACATAAATCGTGCCGGCATTATTGATGTGAGCTCTACAGTGAATTTTAAAGGCCTCTAAAATGAACCGAACGGGGCCTTAGTGTCCGACTGGAGTGTACGTCTCCAGTCCGACTTGCTGTGATTGCTGTTGTCATCACCAACTGTTGTACGCACGTCCGTCCGATGTTGCAATCGAACCAAAGTCGGATGAATCCGGTCGGACACGTTGCAATGTTCATGTTGAAACCATTATCTAAGCTGAAATTTAAAAGTATAAGGTGATTTTACAGCTCGTAGGAGTTGTAGTTGCTATACAACTCTTAAACGCAACTTTTTTTCATCCACAATTTTGGGGGGTTAAGTCGAAGTTGTTTGATGAACTATCTCAATATTACGTGTCACGCATGAGGCAGCCTATGATACTACACCAGCTAGCTACTTTATTTGCCTTGTGATTCCTTTAAATGTTTTCGCTCACAAGAAATGAAAGGAAATTTTGCCTCAAAAAGTAAATGAGTATGGCGTAAATGTTGATTGCTTTTAATTCCTTCATTTTCTCCAGAGAAAACACTGCATTATCAGCACTGTTTTTTAATTATTTTTTTAAAAAAACTCTCAAGTCATACTCCTTCCGTTTTTTTAATATATGACGCCGTTGACTTTTTTGTTACATTTGACCATTCGTCTTATTCAAAATATTTGTGTAAATAGCTAAATGTACAAGTTAACCTTAATGTGCTTTTGATGATGAATCCAATGATATTCATTTCACATTCGGAAAGTAATTATTTAAATTCAATGAATCTAGTACAAAGCCAGAACTACTTATAAATTGAAATATAAGGAGTATTTCCGAAGTTTGTTTTTTAATGGTTTCTTCTTTCGTCAGCCATCAAAGCTGCTCTTCTGCTTGTCAGATGTTTGGGGCTGCTTGGTTGGCATCCAGGCCCAGCTCTGATCATGCAGCTGTCACTACTTCCAAACTGTCAAGGACAGTTGGAAGAAGTTCTCCAAACTGCACGTCGGGCAAGAAAATTTCTGTACCATATAGTAGCTCGCTCGGTCGGATACAGCATATAATATGTGCCGGCATTATTAGTTGGATTAAGATCATTATTTTGTAGTCATATTTCAATCGGTCAGGAATATTCAAGAGTCAATAGAAGAACAATGCACTTGGCCGCCTTCGGTATAGTCTAAAATAACGAAAGATTGAAAGAAGGCGGCGCCGTCGAACGGCAAGCATTTGGAAGTATAGAAGACTTGATATATACTTCAACAGGCTGCTGATGAGAGCCTTGATATTGATTGGCTAGGGATCGAGAAGACAATATTATTTGTGACTGCACCTGCGGTCTGCGGATGACCTCGTCCCTCAGCACTCTTTGGATATAATAAACGTCAAGAGATCTACGTGTATCCGAGTTGTTCGCATACGTGCATATCGCTTTATGGAGAAGGATCCAACAAGCACATAAGCTAAGTATGAAGACCGACTTGCATGGTTCGTCATATATAAGTAGTACAAAGGTCAATCATGACATAGACACAAAACCTTGTTCAAAGATGGTGAAAAAATATCTTGAATAAGACAACATGACTTGTTAGCACTTGTTTAACCCTTGCTTGAAGGCGAAGACGACTTGCTTTGTGTCTTCCTTGACGTCGAGAGATAACTTTTGTTCTCAGTGGAAGACATTACATTTTTTTTTTTTGAGGCGCGGAAGACATTACATGAGAGTAATGCTTACTCTGTTGCACTGCATGCAGCACATGTGGTATAAACGAGCAGTTCGGGGATTGACTCGGCGGCGGCCCGTTCAAGTCACTCGTTCGTTTTGACAGTAGTTGACACTCGCATGGTGGCCTTTTCCTAGCTACTCCTACCTGCCCAGAGAAAGTGTATCCATGGTGATAGTCAGGGAAGAGATGGCTAACGTTTATCCTAAGAAACTGAACGTGAAAAAAGAACTTAACAAACTGAACGTGGCATGGATGGGCCGTTATCGCATCAGATTGGAGAATTAAATGGCAGCCTGCCGGGGTTGGAGGAGGAGGAGGTGAGGTATCATCCACGCGATCGAGTGCAATGCGTCTTTTTTTTTTCTCGAACACGCAGGAGAGCTGCGTATCTTTTTATTAAGACGAAGAGCGCTAAAATAGCACTAAGAGTTTACAACCCGCCCGTTATCCGAACGCAACACAACAGCTTTTAGCCGCGAATTACAACCCGACCTATCTCCTAAGCTGACTACTCCCGACACAAACAACCTAGCTTTTTGGCGCCATATAGGATCCATAGCTCTGCCTCACGCTTGATGCTATGTACCACCTCCGTCACCGTTGAATGTTTCCGCTCAAAGACCCTGGCGTTGCGCTCTTTCCATATGCTCCACGCCACCAACATGAACATGGTGTGAAGTCCTTTTCGCTTCGCGGGCGGCTGCTGGCCTAGGGTGTCCTCCCATCAGTCTTGTAGAGTGCGGGCGTGGCCGAACTGGCAAGTTCAATGCGCCCAGCTTAATGCTTGCCACCAGACCTCCTTGGCGAACAAGCATGTTACCAGTAGGTGATCGCACGACTCCGGCTCCTGGTCACATAAGGTGCAGTAGGTCCGCGCCGAAAGCCCGTGCCTGCGCCGGCGATCATCCGTCCATATGCGCCGCCTAGATGCCAACCACATGAAAAACTTGACCTTTAGAACGCACAATGCGCCTTGAGCAGCTGAACGTCCGACAATTAATGCTCATGTTTAGAACGCACAAGGCTTTATTCAACATCTATGCACGGCTACACCCACGCAACATGTTCTAACAAGATACGGCATAGGTAGCTCATGCCGGCATTGTCACGGCGTCCATGAACTCCTCGTCGGCGACGAGCCTGTCAAGCGCGTCCGGCGCAATGCACACCTGGAGAGACATGCTCCCTCCTCGCTCAGGCCCCTCGAACACCGCCGCCTTGCCGTCCGCCTTGTTCCCGGAGCCGCTTCTCACGGCGATCGGCTTCCCCCACCCAAAGTCGTTGCCGAACACGTCGAGCGCGGCCAGGTCCCGGACACCGCTCACCAGAGCCGCCGCAGCGCCGGGCGGAGACAAGCTGCCCATGTACGTGAACTCCGGCTCACTAGCCCACTGCGCCAGCGACTCCCTCATCCCCCCCTCGTCGAACGACGCCGCCGCGGCGCGGTGCAGCAGCCACGCCGTCCAGCCCAGCCCCTTCTCCTGGACATCGCCGGCGGTGGCCTCCGCCTTGCCGAAGACCATCGCGTTGCCGACGTAGCCCGGCGGTATGCCGTCCACGCGCCCCCGGCATCCGGACACCAAGGTGTAGACCGTTCTCTGCTCCGGCGGGAGGCCCCGCGCGCGGCACACGGCGCGCCACAGGTGCGCGAGGACCGCCTCGAGCGGCGAGATATTGCCGCCGGCGGTGGCGACCTCGTCGTTCGCCCGCGCCCTGAGTTTCGCGACGCTCGCCGCGGAGAAGGTGAAGAAGCACTCGCGCGCCGCCGCCGCGTGCTCCAACGGCCGCCGTCGCACGACGCGCTCCAGCTTGCCGAACGGCAAGGGGATCGGGAGGACAGGGAGGCTGGTCTCGACGAACCACCTCCGGAACCGGCGCCGGCGTAAAGATCTCTCCGCCGCTGTGGGTCTCCGACCAGGCGTTGAAAAAGTGCCAGAATGCGGCGCCGTCGCCGGCGGAGTGGTTCATCGACACGCCGATGAAGACGCCGCCGTCGGCGAGCTCCGTGACCTGCGCGGCAACCAGGGGGAGAGACTCCATCGCGGCGTCCGCGCCGAGGATCTGGTTCAGCGGGCAGAACGCCGCGACCACCGGTGGGACGTGGAGCGACGCGGCGATGTCGGCGGCGGTCACCTCCGGCGCCGCGGCGTGCACGAACTCCGCGCCTTCGCCGGTGCAGCGCAGAGACAGGGTCATGGTTCCGTCTCCGCGCTCCTCGGCGGCGAGCCGGCCGGCGAAGGGGTAGAACCGTCCGAGCGCGCGCGCGAAGGAGGACGCCAAGGCCTCGACGAGAGCGTCGCCATGGACAGGAGGCCTGGGCAGGAGGATGCCCTTTTGGATGTAGTCGATGCTGATGAGGCTCAAGTCCCACGGCGTCAGGTGGATCACCTCGATCTCCTCCTCATTTTTCCGATGATGGCAGCAGCCGTCCCCGTTGGCCGTCGGCGTCGGTGCCAACGGCCGCACCATGCCGGGACATGATCCGAACTCCGCCGCCGCTGTGGCGCTCCATGTGGCCGATTTTTTTTTTTTTAAATCCGTGAGCTGAGCGCTGCTTCCTCACATTGATTCGCTGAGAAATATGTAATCAACGTAGCATGATATACTCATCTACGTGAGGCAGCATGCTGTATAATTATGTAGTATTAGCTTGACTTGCTAGCATAACTGTTGAATTTTTCGTCAGGCCTTGGACATGTGATGCATTTGGAATGATCTGTTTGACTATATCCTTTAGTAAGTATGGTCTGGTCATTGGTCAGACTGGCTATCACATAGTCAAGAAACACCCAAGTTAATCAACAAGCTAGGAGAGTTACTTGTAAAACAAACAACTGAAAACAACAGGAAAGATTAAAAAGAAGTTGGCGCCGTTACGCTGCTGCCATTCATGAGTATACGCTTGAAAAACACTGCCATTATGAGACTACAGTTTCATTGGCTGGGAAGCAGATATTTCTATGTATCATTGCAGTCGCAAATGGCCTGACAACATCATGGGATCTACGTACAACTGAGGTGTTCACATGTTTATTATTGCTTCGGGAGAAAGAATGATTAGCACAGAAGTATGCACTTGATGACCAACATGTTCATATGTCATCATGTACAAAGGTCAAGGATGATGACCGCAAGACGCAGACGCAATTTTTTTTTTCAAATTAGATGAACAAAATGTCTGAAATTTCTTCTGCTTAGGAGGTGAAGAGTTGCTTTGAGAAATTATGCGAGACACGAGCCCTTTGATCAAAGGCTAACTTGGGCTATTCTGCAAACCTACAGCTAGCAAAGCAAGCACCAACAGTCTGCTTGCTGCCCCTTTTTCTTTTTTTTTTCCTATTTATTTTTGGTCTATATGGGCTATTTTTTTTTTTTGAGAAAACCGGGAATTTCATTGATAAATTTTGGTGGTTACAGTCCATCTTACAAGAACATCCTCAAAAGAAAAAGAAATTACATCCAAGTCCTTGTAACCTTCCCCCTGTCTTCCTCGCCGCCGACAGCCGGAGCACCAAGCTTGAGGCCGACTCCCACCCTGGCGAAGAACGTAATTTTTTGATGCCGTCTTGAGCAGCGCGTCGAAACCGATACGCTCTTTGAACGTTGAACGATCCGGCAGAGAGAGATGGTTCTTGACCATCGCATCGCCTGGCTTCGAGGAGCCTGACGCCACAAGAACTGGCAGCCACTCCAAGTCGCCGGACGACGATTCCTCCTGGAGGAGAACTGAACCACCAAAATTGGTGGGATCCAAAAACCAACCCGATTTCACCTCGAGCTGGTAAATAAACCTCCCAAAATCCACGCCAATGCGAACAACGTCCTCGACACAGATCAGGGAGTAGCAAAAATACCCAACGGACTCTAGGACTTCAGATCCGGGGTACACATACCACACCGGCTTTGCGCTGGACGGAGAGGACTCACCAGCGCGGCGGAGAAAAGACCGGCGACTCTTATTCCACGCTCGCAGCTCTGCCTCCACCTTGCACGAGCTGCCTGGATCCAAACTACCTATAGAAGCTAGGTATATACACACCAGCCACCTCAATCCCCGTTCCCCATCCTCTCCAGCGCCGATCCGGCCGCCGGAGAGGACGGGGAACGGAAGAAATCGGCGCTGGACGGAGATCGCTCGGTGGTCGCCTGCTCTCAACTGTAGACGGGAAGAGTCGAGAAGGTGAGCAAGAATGAGATAGAATTGTTTGGTTTCTATATGGGCTAGTTAGATCCATCTCGTGTGTGCTCGGCTCAACCCACTACAATGTCCATATACTCCCCCTTCCAGCCCAACAAAGTTGGCAGCCACCACGTTGACTGAAAACTCCTTACCGGCGACCACCGTATGTATGGAGCACGTGCAATGCTCTAACGAACAGGCCAGATCAGTACAAACAGTCTTATAGTTTTTTTTTTGAGTTGAAAACAGTCTTATAGTTTCAGAACCAGAACACAGAATGGTCACTACAAACCCTTTGCCCGCAGCTACAAATCATTTTGAACCGTCACTATAGTGCATTTTGTAGTTGTGACTTAAAAAAATTCAGCATGGTACCCGCAAAAAAAAAAAAAAAAAGTCAGCATGGCACCGGTCACAAGGGCCCACGACATTTAGCTCAACGGTGGACGCAAGTTTCGGCTTGATGTACCTATCCACAGCCGAGAGTGCCCTACGGGCTTCCACCACTTGCTCTTCGGCCATCGGTCCACATTTGCCACTGATATTAACCGAGCACCTAGATACACCATCAGTGGTGTCCAACGTAAGGCACTCGAGCGCCCTTGCAGACTCCATGATTTGGCATGTCAACTCAACAAGCATCTTGGCAGAATAGAAAGTTTCAATGCGGACAGACTTGAGCTTGTCAAGATGAAGGTGCTTCGGCATGGTCCTCAACCCCGAGGGATCTGAAAGAACCAGAGGGATGTGTGTCCAGTCGACCTACCTGAAAGATGATGAACAACCAGAGTATGTTGAACGAACAATCCCGCCAGCAGATCGATTTACTATGTTTGTGCAGGAAAGGCACGCTGAGACTTACATTCAAGATGAACGTTTCTAAGGAAGGACACGCTAATAGAAAATACATCAGAGAAAAAAGATCATAGTCAGGCCCACCAAGAGCTTGAATACTCAAGAATTTGAGATGAGCAAATTTGGTAGGCATTATTACCAAACTGGTCTCCTGCAAAAACGAGGTTGATTATGTCTCGAATGTACGGCTACCACACCGTTTGTATGGACAAATTAAGAAAGTCTCCTGCAAGGTTAGAGATCGAGTACATACCTCCCAAAAAGAATTTATGGTAAGAGTCCTCAGATTTGGCATGATGGATGGAAGTTTAGTACAAGCATATGAGATTGTATCATAGGAGACCAGGTATAATACCTCCATTCGCTGTGACGATGATCCAAGGGAGAACCGTACACCAAGGTTACCTGCAAACTTAATGCTGGATAGATTCGGAGCTTGGCTCTCTATCAGTTGAATCTTGCGTCTAAATAACACAAAAAGATATCTTAGTTTGTGCAGGCAAGGTATCCGGATGCACATTATTGGGTGACAACTACTGATTTCCAATGACTCCAAAGAAGGAGCACTTGAAAGAAGATGGCTCAGATCATCGTCCTCCATATGCACTCCATGAAGCTGTATGCTTGTCAAGCTTGTCAAACAACATCCGACTCTGGGTTTAAATTTGCAAAAGCGGAGATCTAGCGAACGAAGCGAGGCTCCACTTCCTCCAGATAAAAGTGTGCATGGGAAATTGTATACTGCACTGTTTGCTGTCAGGATAAGACTCAAATCTTCAATCCCCGGTTTAACTGCAATCTGGAGCCAGTTGTCAACATGATCAAAATAGCAAGAGTCGTCCTTGACACGGATTCCACAAAGGTGAAGCTTCAAAGTCTTCAAGCCAACTCCTGAGTGGTTTTTCAGAATGCTGTCAACTACATTGACGAAATATCTTATTTCACCCACCTCTCCAGACATTGGATATAAGTTCAACGTCCTTGGTGTCAATGCGAGGTTGGGACGTAATCTCCAGGACCAGACAAAGTCCCGAGACACACAAGCAACTCGTGCGGCATCAATCAATGGAAGCAAGGAATGTATACGCCACCATATATCCTGCATGCACACACATAGGAGAAAATTCGTCATTTTTTTGGGATTATAAATGCAACAAACGGCTACCACATCAGGCACGTGGATGTGATCAGTACATACGTAACCACGCAGTCCCCAGAAAAGAAGCCTTTCGAGTTGGAGAAAAATTAAGAAGAAAAACATAACCAAAAGTTCCGGCTGCACCTTTGGAAGGTCTGGCCCTGAAGAACCATCTCGCTGTTCTTGATTTGGTTCAAGATCCATCCCTGAACTTCCACCCCCTTGGCAGGGTGAGCACCTTAGCTTGTTTTGGTCCGTGAGTGGAGAGGAGCTATCGATCCATCTGCAAGATAGATAGCATGCATAGTGAATAATTAAGGCAGGCATAAACGTAAGAAAACAACAAGCTCAAGCACACAAGAATGTGCACATCAGTTGGTAGTTGCTCTAATCGAACTTCCGCACAAGAGCACCGTTCAAAAATTTGGTTGAAAGGTAGATGAAGGGGTGTCAGATAGCAACATGCTCAAATGTCCTCTTTTTGTTCTATATGTAGTACGAACCAAAGTAGATCCTGCCTGCTTCAGAGCTGCCTTTGTTCCTGTCCCAAGATCGACTAGGTTCAGGCAATCAGCAGCCTACGCCGAATCCGCGGCGGGGGCGCGTGTGATTGAAACGGCGACGAAGCGTGGGGTTTTATTGGCTTATTATTGCGGCGGAGCGACCCTGGCCTAGGAGATCGCTCAAGCGGAGGCCACCAGTCTTGCGATTGGTACGTACCAGGAGGAAAAATCAGCCCAACTCGAGTCCTAATATATTGCCTGCAGGAACCCAAGTTACCACGAATATAATCCTATTAGGAAACTAAGTTCAAGCAAGGGTTACTTCTAACTAAACAAGCTAAGTGTATGAAAAATTCATATTATTATTTTGGAATTAAGGTGAATACGTTGAATCAGCAAAATACAATAGTTTAAAATTGAGCCTTACTATTACATACACTATATGAAAAGGGTTAACGCATTCATGTAGCTAGGGCGATGCAAATTATTTTTACACTAACTAACTAATTAACATATAAGTGTTCGATTAGGATGCCAACTCCAGGATCTAGCTCTAGCTAGCGCGGCGGCGGCCATGGGACGGGAACTTACCTCGAGGTCACACCAACCATATATCCACAAACCACTGCGACGAGATCGATATATTCCGGACACCAGTATTCTATATATCTACGTACGTAACGTACGTGAAGCTCCAGGGCATGATTCCGTCACGACACGATGTACACTGCTTGATTTGGCGGCCCAATCTGCGCCGACATGCAACCTGCAGCCTCGCCTCGCCAGCGGTTAATTCCATGCCCGTGAATGTCTCGTATAATATATGGTCGCGCATCGATCCGTAGGCTGGCTGCGTGATGAGTTGTAGCACTTATGATTTGGTTGATCAAGCCGGCCTGTATCGATCGGTACCTTAGCTTTAGACAAAGATTAAAAAGTCACAAAGAGATAGTCAACTCGTTTTTCGTCTTTCGTCCTGCCGAGAATCCACAGAGTCCGTATCTATCGATCACCGTTTCTCTGCCCAGCCGATCTGTTTCGTTTTTCACCCGGTCGTTGCGTTTCCTAAATTCTGTTGGTGATACGCGGCAATGTTGAAAACGGAAAAGGAATAGGACGTCGGTTTTGGATAGAGATCAAAACTAAGTCAACCTCCAAGTAGTTGCCGTGTGGAAAGGATACTGGATGGGAAACATATCCTGCCTGCACTTAGATTCATCAATCCTGCATGGCGATCTCGCCCGTCTGGGCTGCTTTGGCAGCGACGAGTTGTTCAAGTCCGTGAGACGAATCTCGCCCAATTCAACTTCACGCCTGGACTAGGAGCTGAGGAGTGAGGAGGTTTGTGATGACCACGACCTGCGGTAGGGTCAACGAAGGGCTGGTCATCGGCTCATCGCGCTGCAGGAGGAGGCCCTGTCCATGGCGGAGAGGTTTTAGCTCCGAGGGCTCCGCGTGTACCTGCAGGCCAAGTTGCGGCAACTCCTCAATCAGGAGGAGCAGGACAGGGCCAACGATTGTGATGTTGAAGCGGCTCTGATTTCTTGATGAGCAACATAGACCACAATCCATGAAATGGTTGGATCAGGTCAAATCTGATGAAACTATTGCTATGAACAGATTTTAACCTGGGGTCGTCTAAATCGTTTTCTTTTAATCTGGTGTTCTTGCACCGGTGAGGCCGTTGTGACTTGTGCGTATTAGAAAGTCTTCTCTTTTTTATTTCTCCAGGAATCTCCTGCAAAAGTTCGAGCTTCTGTAAGAAAATAAAAGGTTCTACCGAATCTTGCTTTGCGTCAGCGAGGAGCACGGCGCTGCCTGCGAACCTGTGGTGGCGATCATGGAGCAGAGGAAGAAATCTATTGAACAGAAGACGTATGCCTCCGGGACCAAATAAACCAGGTGATTCAGATGGGCAAACCTCTCTTTGATGATTGAAGTATGAGAAGAATGAGATGTAATTTTGGAAGAATAACCTACTGGAATAACTTTGATGTCAGTCGGCTGCCATGCCTGGAGTGTACCCGAGGGCTACCAAGAAGTTCATCAGGTTGGGGAGATCAAGGAGCTGAGGTCGAAACATAAGGTACTAATGAGTTTACATTTTATATGACGTGACATGTTTGTGAACTACCAAGGATTCAGAGATGGCTATATTTGTTTAGAGGAGATCGAGTGTTTGAAATCAATGGCAAATGGCAAAGAATGCATGGAATCGAAGAATAACCTTCACACAATATTGAAGTTCAAATTGATCGTCCCCGTTGCAACGCACGGGCAAATTGCTAGTAGACAAAGAAGAAAAAACTACCGCATTCGACCCGATCTCTTTCGTTAACTACTGTGCCTGCCGTTCATGGCTATATATCGTCTTTACCGCACAGACTAGCTAGCTAGAAAACCTGCACAAGCTGGCCTTTAATTTGGAACGTCAATAAGAACCAGACGTACCTCTCAAATATACTAATACACATGATCATGAGGTTAGAATGTGCTGAGAGTTGGTTCCACTGCACCTAGAAGTGCTATATATAATCAGCGCACGTACTGTAATGTTGTGTAAAAAATATAACAAGACGATCGATCACGGTGAATAAAATGCCGGTCAGAGCTAAATCAGTCTCTTTAGACAAAGGAGAAAGGACTACATACTGCTGCAACTCTCTTTAGTTACTGGGCCATGCATGTCTGTCATCTTTAACGGATCAATTATAGCACACAGCTAGCATATGCATCGTGTCCATAAAAAGCAGATTAAAGCAAGAGGATTTCATTTCAAGCTTTGGAAAAGAGACAAGCAAGGCAAGGGCGCGGGGGGAAGCAAAGGATAGATACATGCCTCGAGCAACAAGCAAGAAATTAAAGGGACGCGAGTGCTGCTCTTCTGGGGAAGGACCAGAAACTGCATACTCCAGCACCGAGCCATTGTTGATCTGCTTTGCCTCTTCTTTCCTCGTTTGTATTTGGCGGGATCAAAACAAGCCCGGTAGGTCAGTGCTGCTTTTCTCCATGCATTTGCTCCCTCGAGAGTACACTTACAGTTTAACTGATATGTTGTGTACATGAACATGCATGAAGGGCTGGCGACAAGAGTCCGGTGTCTAATGAATTAATTAGCGGGTTGACGGATCGATCATGGGTTAGATAATTTCTTGGGCCTTCAAGTCTACGGCAGATCGGACGAATTGCTTCATCATGTCGGGAACGGTACTGCTCTATGCTGCGCTACACGTTCCCCAATAAGTCTGCATATATAGTACTTAGTTTGTTTTCTTTACCCGTACTCTCTTCTATATGACCAAGTGGTTGCCTGCCTTATTTAGTTCTGACAATTGTTGTCGATCTTAAGTTGCATCGATCAATTTGATTTGACGTGAACTCATTCTTCTTACTCTATTTCAGAGGATCAAGTTTGGTAAGACAATATTTCAGCAGTTGGAGGCAAGAGACGTTGATGCCGCCAGAGACGAAATACTTAATCTTGTTCGGAGGACTACAAATGGCGGCACCATGTACTTTGATGGTTGGGGTTCCCTTGGGACGGCTGCAGTCCTTAGATCCATAGCACAGGAACTTCGATCCATGAAAGATCCTCCTCCAGAATTATGTTTTGGCAGAATAATTTATATAGATTGCTCAACGTGGAAAAGTAAAAGGGTGATGCAGAGAAGAATTGCAGAAGAGTTAAAGCTTGACCGTAAGACCATGGACATGTTTGACAAGGAAGATGAGGAGGACGACTTCAGTGGAGTGGATCCTGCCTCTAGGGAAGAGATACGAGGTGTTGCAGCAGCGACTGGCCGCATCCTGGGGATGACAAGGTCTATGATAATTTTTCTTAATGGAAGTGACGAAGAGGTTATGCTAAGTAGATTTGGTGTTCCAGAATATAACAACAACATCATAATATGGACATTTACAAGAAGATTTCCGACCAAAGGATTTTTGCCACAGTACGGGGACCGGCCTGAACAAATAACAAGTAAGCTAAGGTACACAAATATTTTCATTTATGGCGTCGTTTTCGGCCTCAGGTTAACAAGGTCAGAGCTTAGTGCACTGGTACGTGAGGAGGCTGCGAGCGTCCTTGCACGCCATCCATGTATGCAAGAGGATGACCTAGCCATGGTCCCCGATTGTTATCTCTACGTATTGTTCCTGCATCACAGTTTTCATAATAGAGGCAGAAGAAGGGCCTGGGTAAATCATGGTGCCAACTATTGGATAAGCGATGGGATCATTCAAGGGGACAGAACAAGGAAGATTAGTAAAGCTTTGTATCAAGAAATAAGTTTTGAGTGTGACGATGCTTCATTTGATTCAAATGTGTTTAAAGAAACAAGGATACCTCCGGACTCGTCTTATTATCTGGTTTATGGTGATGATGGTTGCTTCTCATCGAGGATAATTCGAAAGAGGCCTGCCCATTGGGTTTCTATCACCTCAAAGAAAAAGCTAGTTGACGAGAAAATGAAAAGTATATTGGCAAATGCATCATCGATCATCCTAGATTTTGAAAGCACTAATAGCCCACATGGACTGCCAAATGATTTGATGGAACAGTGCAGCAACCTTAGGGTTCTTATTCTCTCTTACTGTGCCTTCAATTTTTTATCACCTCTTTTCCAACATTGCCAGACATTAAGATTCCTTGGATTGGACCATTGCAAAAACAACAATACTGCCGGGCTTGAAACAACAGAGTATACCTCCGCCAAGTGGGCATGTCTGCATAGCCTGTGGGTGCTTGATCTGCGTTACACAGATTGGGATGAGATCTTATCAGAGCAAAATATGGATCTCATGGGTAACATCATGGAACTAAATATAGAGGGATTTATGTGCTATCAGTTCACAAGTCAACTAGAGGGAAGACTACCAAACCTTGAAAGGCTCAGAATAGTTAAACCACCTTTACGTCCTGCAGAGGCGTCAAAGGACATTGACAACTCATTTGTGGGCAAAGCCAAGCTAGAAGTAGTCGACTTGTCTGGCAACAATGACATGAAAAAACTACCAACAAGCCTATCAAAGGCCAGCAATCTTCAGGTGCTTGTACTTGATGGATGTGATGGGCTAGAAAATGTTGAGTTGTGTAACCCCTTGTTAAGGTCTTTCAGTTTTGATGGATATGGACCGGCACACAATTGGACATCAATGGTTGAGCTGCCTCCAGAGAGTTCCCGTCCCAAGTGTCCATCTAATGCTGATAAGAAGAAAGATGTCAAAACCTCTGTGATATCCTTAGAAGGTTGCACGCAGTTGGAGAATCTGTTCTTGCGTGGGTTACCCAATCTTGAGGAGCTAGACCTTTCAGGATGTGCTATCACTATACTTGACCTTGAAACTACGGTGGTGGATGTCCCAAGGCTGAAGCGACTCTTTCTGTTGGGCTGCGAGCACCTTCGTGCGATCAGATGGGGTAAACGACTTGAGCTGGAGTTGCTTTGTGTAGACACACGACCAGCTGGATGTGTTCGGCCATCCATTGCCCATTCGAAATCTTTCGGAGGACTGCAGGTGCATGCTATTACCGCAGACGCCAGTTGGCTCGTTCTTTGTCGATTCCCATATGTGAATCAATGAAGAAGAAGTTGTTTGATATCCGTATCACCTCTTCAAATATCTGTGGTGAAAGAAGCTGCGAGGCCGAGATGAGTAAATTACCATGTGATCAGGATGCTGTGGCCGCCGCCGCAAGATGGTTATTATACAATGATGTCTTTGCCGAGGTCGTCCTTAACAACAGTGGTGATGCCCTGACTCCGATGGAAGCCTTCCCCGAGCCTCCGACTTCACAGCTAGATGGGCATCTCGAGATTGGTGAAGGGAGCCGCAACGTGGAAAGTGAAGTGGAAGTTCCTTCTTATGGTAGAAATATACGTAGACTGATGAACGATTACGTTGAGTCCTTGCATGTGCACGACACCTCGGCCAGCACTGCCATGGCTCCAATATATTTTAATGTCCTCAAGTGGTGCCGTGTGGAGAGGTGCCCCCGCTTGGACCCTGCTGTGTTTCCTCGACGAGCTTATCCCAGAGTCCTGGAGACAATCTGGGCATCACATCTTTTGATGGCCCGCTGCATCTGGAGCAAAAGTCCAACTGAGGAAGGTGGTCGTCATTTTGCACGTTTGCGGCACCTGCACCTGCGTTCCTGCCCAAGCCTGCGGTTCGCGCTTCCTGTGTGGTCCTCCTCTTTCGGCGACTTGGAGACCCTCCACGTCATCCACTGCGGCAGCCTCAGGCATGTATTTGAGCTGAACGAGGACTACGAGGGAAGCCTGCAGGTGGTACTGTTCCCGAAGCTGACCTCCATCCACCTGCACGACGTGCCGGCGCTGCGTCAGATATGCGAGGCCAAGATGCACGCGCCGGCGCTCAGGACCATCAGGACCAGAGGATGCTGGAGCTTACGCCGGCTGCCGGCCTTGGGGGGCCGGAGAAGGCCGCCGGCCGTGGAGATGGAGAAGGACGTGTGGGACGCGCTGGAGTGGGACGGCGTGGACGCCTGGCACCACCCTTGGCTCTACCAGGCGCCCGTGCACTCGCGCCACTACAAGAGGCAGCGTCTTCTCAGAGGCACCGTCCTCAGGTACGTACTGCTCCTCGATCGCGGCAGCTGTTCTTGTACTATCTAATTATCACCACGTATGTATTTCCTTCAAAAATTATTATTTACCCTCCCCGTTCTTGGCTTCTCACTCTGCCAATCAGGTGATGATGAAATCCTGAGCTGATCTATGCATCTATCAGCTGCTGCTACCTCTACTCTCAATTGTTCCGCGTGCTCGTCTTACTTGTGTGTCTCTGGCTGGCTGGCTGACCGGCCGGCGACTGCTCAGTTTAACCAAGGTACGGAGGTTGGCTCCGGCCTTGCTGCATTGGCGGCCGAGATGGCCCAAGTGTGTTTTTCCCTCTCCATTCCAATAAGACGTACGGATCCCTCCTGTGTGGCTTTTTGCGGTTGTGAATCTGAAACTACGTACACCGCCGGAGAAGCGGTAGCAGCTGCGTGCGTTGCTGCCCTGCATGTCTCCCTTTGATTTGTGAGCTTGATGAGTGTGTGTGTGTGTGTGTTTCTGCTGCGTCTGAGACGGCGGATCAGAGCAGCTGACAATAAGGAACAGCGAGGCTGCTGCGCATGCGTGTGGCTGCTCGTGTGTGACTGAGATCTATCTATCATGTAAGTGCTTTGCTATGTGTGTATCTATCAGATGAGCCAAGGTGTGGCTACTGGTTTGGTGAACCATTTAAGTTATATAATATATGTTGTGTGTGATTTTAATTTGTGGTATAAACCTCTGCTTGGTTTATACGTATGTTCTGAGAAGGAAAAAAGGGTCTTTCCAGTTTCTTCTCTATTGTGTGATCTGTCGGATAAACCTGGTGACGGAATGCTCTGTTTCATCATGAGGATGATGCCTGATGCCCTTCTCTGATGCACACAACGGGTTTCTGGCCAAGTTATAGCAAGCACTTACAGGTATAACATGCTCGTTTTCCAGTCCAACTAAAATACGGTACATGTATGACACATTGTGTCATACCCCATTTCTGGAATATGTTGTGCATCCTGTATCAGTCCCTGGATCAGTAGCTGATACGCACAAAACACAGATATGATAATTCAAAAGCATACTTCGAATAGGTGAATAAGTATAATACCTGATATAGGACCCTTAGTGGTGGTGCGACAAGGATTCATAACTATCCAAGTCCTTCCAACCAACTAACGGTGAAGCAGACAGCGGAAGACCTTGACCCAAAGCCACAAGCAGACTTGAGAAGTAGAACCGAAAACCAAAGCGTCGTCGTCTTCTACGAAGCCTTCTCTTACTAAACCAACAATCGCAAACGCGTGAGTACATAAGGTACTCAGCAAGCCCTACACTACACAAGGGTATATATACATGCATATTTGGACTGAGCAAGGAATAGGCTGTATGGTTCATTTGCGGCAAGCAAGCTTTATGCAGGGTTCATTAAAGCAAGTGAAGGAGTCACAGATAAAACAGAGAATTTATTGTCAATATTTTAGTTGATTGGCCCTGGGGGAGTATGAAGCATTCCCGCCAGTTCCTAGGTTTTAGTTGGGCCTTCTGATCTCAATGATCATACCGACCCGGCATCCATGCCAACACTTCCCAAAACACGGGCTGACTACAACCCACTCACACTCCAAGGGAAAAAGATAGGTGGCTAATCCAACGTGCGCCACAATAATGTGTCATAGCCGTGACAACGTCCATCCGGATGAATTTTACACTCTGCAGAGGTTGTACATCTTTTCCCACGGGCTATGCACTCTTGATCGGAGAGTACATAACGCCTAGTCCATCTTCTCCGAGTAGTCTCACAAATCCACCACGGAATCCAACTCAGGGGCTTGTGACTTGAAATGTCACACTACGGCACAACACCTATAACAGGTACGTCGTGCTCCTGCATTAACTTGCAGGATCCTGAGACACACAACAGGACGGGCGGCTTTCCCATGTACCGACAATGGGTTCCCGAGACAGACAGCGGGTTCCGCAACCGGACCACGGGTACGTTTCCCGGGCCTGTTCCTGAGCTTCCGTTGCCTCTACCGGCCTCCAGATGGAATGTGCAAGAATACCAAGAAGGTAGGGTAAGTCCTTCCCATACAGGTTCCGTGGTTGTACGAGAAATCATTATATTAACGGGCGTCAGAACCGGTCCTTATGTGGCCGGGCAAGCACCAAATCTCCCACACTAGGGGACTATCATACCATCAACATCTCACTAGTAGCCTTGCCCGCAATCCAACCCATCCCATCATCACCGTCACCATCATCATCATCACCTAATACAGTTGTGCTACTCCCAACCCGAGTATCACACACACCACCAAACTCATTTAACACATTTATAAAAGTAAGTATGTGAGATGGTGTGGCAATGTAGAAACATTGCGGGGTCCTAAGCATAGCTAGTAGCAAGGTGATTGTGCCATCATAGAAATGATGAAACTATCCTAGGGTTATCAAGGTGACATGTAAACAAGGGTAAACAAGGATTAAGATATTAACGTCTTAAGCAACAGACATCAATATCAATAAGCAAGTAGGATCATAGCTACATAAGCAGTAAAATAACAAGTAATGCATAATACGAGAGCAGGCCATATAGGTGCATTGCGAAAACAGTAGGTTCAATTATGATCAAGGAGAAGTAGAGCTTGCCTGAAAAACGCTATCCTAATCTTTCAGTTCTTGGTCTTCAGATCCTGTGTCGAGGTCGATGTCTTCAAGTCCTTCTGTTAAGCTTGTATTTCTGGCTTGTACTTGAGCTTGGACTCTTCTAGTTCTTCCTTGAAGCTTGGATCCTTCTGGCTCGTCTTCGAATCTAGCGTAAGCTAGCGCATAAAAACATATCGTATAAACAAACTACCGCAGAAGAAATAAAGATAGAGAAAGCCAAATAAGATCCAATTAAAACTCCAATAAGAATCGATAGAACATCAATGAAGGTTAAGAGGCCTAAATCATGTATGATGCAATAGGTTTTACTTTAGGAAGATTTTATTATCTTGAGACTACTAGGAGTGATGTCTCAAGCACTAGGGCTTTTATGTAAATGAGGGATGCTAAACAGATGCATGAGTGTATGTGGGGACAGTGTACGCACGTGCTCTTTGTACCTTTGTGGCACTAAGTCTCTATATAGGTCGTATCCTATATAAAGGTTCATGCGACACGTGAACAAGTGCAAGGTGTGTCACTTTAATTAATTACCTATAGATTATGATATTTCCTAATGGTGATTAGCTATTATATTATCTACTGAGTTCATTGCTAAGACTAAACTGTTAGTTATTTGTCATGAGCGGAGCACATGACTGTGGCACGTGTACGTGATTATGCATGGTATGATGCACGGTTGCAAATAAACAATTAATTAACCGATAAAGGACAAACTAGCAAATAAGATAGCAATGAACAATAACTCCAATAAAACTCAATGAAAGACAATTTATACAGAGATTAATAAATCAAAAGGCTTGGTATAGGTCGGTGGCAACATTGGATTAAGAAAGATTGAGCGATGGTTGAGCTAGGTGAGAACAACGAAGGTTGTATATTTTGGTATGGAATGATACAATAAGATAGGTTAAGCTCAATGTCACGCTAAAAGGTGAGCGAGCATTCGTGACACGTGGGATCAACGATATATGATGAACTTGTCGAGAGAGTGTGGGATTTAGAGTATTGATGGCTCGTAGATATAATCTAGAGCTTTGAGATTAGTACCAAAGGGTACTAAGCATTTCTACGAACGCGTGAGCGCAAGAATCGCTCAAAAAGGAGCTAGGTTGAAAAGATATGGGGGTTTAAAGATTGTAGGGGCTCATTTGTAATTACAGCAAGGTTCTAGGGACTTATCTGTAAAAACAGAAAAGTTCTAGGGACCTATACGTAATTATGAGAAAGTTAGGGGCCTCGGTGTAAAAAGACAAGGACTCAAAGGTAATTATAGAAAAGTATAAGGGTGTTTATGTAAAAAGACAGGACCTAAACAGAATTACTGAAAAGGTCAGGGGCCTATCTGTAAAATGTACAGGGTCAGGGATTTTCTAGAGTTTTTGGATTTATTTTTGTACTGAAAAACCCATGGACCAGGTCCACGGGCTCTGTGGACTGGGCGTGGACCGTGGTCCACCGGTCCACGATGGACCAGATCAAACTGGGCCGCTGGAACGTTGATGAGCGGCTGGGATGAGGGGGAGGCGGCGCGCGACGGCCGGCGGCGACGGGCGCGGGCGCGTCGCCGGGACTTCGCCGGAGCTAGCAGTTCCGGCGCTCCGGTGGCTCAAAATCGAAGCGGAAGGGCTCGGGAGAGAAAGGAGGGAGCGGGGAGCTCACCGTGGAGGGTGTCGACGGTGCGCGGGGTCGGAGGCGAGCCCGCGACGGCGAATGGCGGCGGCGAGGGGTGGCTGTGCTCGGCGAGGTGGGGGCTCCGGTGGCGGAGCGGGATGAAGAAGCAGACCGGGAGGCACGGCGCGTGGACGTGGACCTCGGCGGCAAGGCGTCGTCGAGGAGGGGGCAGGGACGCGCGGAGGCGGCGGGGCGCGGCGCTCGGCGAAGCGGGGCGCCCGCGCGTCTGCGGCCAGAACTCGGTCGCCGAGTTTGCCGGGAAGGTGGAGGGTGGCGTGGATCTGCGCGCTGGACAGAGAAGAGGGAGGAAGGGGGCTCGCCGGCGATGTATTTCGCGGCGGCCGGAGTTGGGAACGAGAAGGGGAAAAGGAGAAATTGAGGCGGCTTGGTGGGTTAGGAGGGGCGAGGCGAGTGGGGATAGGAAGCGAGGGGTGTCGCGCACTCGATTTTATAGGCGGACGAGAGGGAGAGGGGGAAGAGGGGCGCGGCCGAGTCGCGGCGGTCAAGGGCGTCGGCTCTGGTCGTCGCGAGTAATGGTGACGGGACGCGACGACGGGGGATGGGCGCTGGGCGATGACGAGGGCGAGGAGGTGGCCACAGAGCGAAGGATGGGATAGGGCGAGGAGGATGCTTGCGCAGCATGACGCCGAGGGATGGAGGTCGCCGGATGGGAGCTCTGCTCCGGCGTCTTGTCGATGGGACTGGACGGCGAGAGCTCGGGGGAAGCACGTGGTCCACGCAGCGGCTTCACGTGGGCGACGCGACGAGACGACGGCTGACGCGGAGCGGCGTCACGGCGTCATGGGCGGCTCGCCGGTCTTCGAGGTCGCCGGTCAAAAAGGTGAGCATGGGCGGTGCTGCTTGACAGGACGAGACGACGGGCGCTCGGGCGCAACACGTGGGGCGCCTGTCGCGCGGACGCGACGAGACGACGAAGGGGAGGCAGGGAGAGATGGGCGCGCCTGGCGCGGCAGGAGGAGGGAGACGGCGATGGTGCCCGCTTGGCAGTGAGACGAGGAAGGAGGAAGGAGAAGGGAAAGTGGGCCGGGCGAGCTGGGCCGAGGGCGTTGGGCCAGGGAGGAGAAGCGGCCCGCGGGGAAAAGAAAGGAAGGAGGCAAGCGGATTGGGCTGGGCCGGCTGGGTGAGTGAAGGAAGATGAGGCCCAGAGGGAAAGAGGGATTAGGAATTAGGTTTATCCTTTTCTGGATTTAAAAAGGAACTCAAATTTGAATGTAAATTCAAATTTGACAGGATCAAAAATCAAACAAACGCACAATTGAAAACAAGAACTCCAAAATGCATATGATGCATTTTGTGCAAGTTTTCAAAAGTCAAATTTTTAAATTCGAGGTGAATTTCCTGGAGTTTAACAAATACTTATTTTAGTTTGTGATAAATTCAAAAAGTTCAAATTTTAGTGTATTTAAATGAAAGCAAGCACTTGAGCACTAGTTTTAATATTTATAAAATTTCAGGTTTGCAACTAGGTTGAATTGTTTTAGTGAATTTTATTTTCAAAATTCATGGCAAGGTAAGAGTTGGACAAAAATTTAAATTTGCACTGATTTTTATTCCTTTTTGCTTTCTTTCGAAATTTTGGGGTGTTACACATTGGTTGCCTTCAGACTTCAGAAGCAAATTAGCAAGAGAGTGCCAGTGTGAGATCTATTTTTGTTGCGCCTTAAATCCTTGCTGCTTCTATTTAGGTTTCCGGTTGGTAGTGTTCTATGTTTACAGACTGCATAGTAGGTTACTGAAAACCCAAGTTCTCATCTGTTATACTAACACTCCAAAGTAATTGTACTCTACCACAACGAAACCAAACAGGGTTCGAAGTAAAACAACAGCCTGCAGAGCAGCACATTCATATCGTGGCAGACAACCAGGGACACGGCATTCCCAGAAAATTCTAATCAAGGAAAAACTGTTAGGACCATAGCATGGTAACTCTACCTCGCCCTCTCGCACAAACTCGCCATAGTCCATAGCAAAGGCACCAAAAAGGAAGAACCTCAGACAAAATGCGCACCTCATTCTTGAGTACCGGTAAACGCTGCAGAACAGCGATACTACCTCTTCTCAAGGGCAGATGTTCACCAGTCCATGGGTTACTGCTGCTGATCTCCCACATCCATGGTGTCTCGAAGCCGCTGAAGTGAAACTCAGCTTCTTGATTGACCTGTTCTATTCTTCTGATCTCCTTTTGCTGAACCCAGAGAAGCCCC
Source organism: Eragrostis nindensis (assembly GCA_012490785.1). Classification (NCBI taxonomy): domain Eukaryota; kingdom Viridiplantae; phylum Streptophyta; class Magnoliopsida; order Poales; family Poaceae; genus Eragrostis; species Eragrostis nindensis. Next base: position 368,712 of record JAAXCT010000574.1, on the reverse strand, counting down.
AAGGAGTGCAGACTGGATAGTTTTAGGCCTGTAACTTGAACCATCACACATACTCAGATGACAATACAACTCTACTAACTGAGCATAGCATATCCCTACTTTTTGCAATTTAATGCTCAATGCTAACTAGTGGAACTGATAGAAAGAAAAATCCTAAATGAAGACATTTACATATTGTAAACAAAAATAAGGGCTGCAATTCAGCACCTATGAAAAATCAAAACCTTAACCTTGCATTGAAGCATTCTCTTGAGCACTTGGCAGATAGTCCGCATGGAAGGACGATAGTGGCAACTTTTCAAAGAATTGAAATAGTTGGCTCTCCTTCATTATGTCATCACAAACTTCTCCTGTATTAAAATCATAAAGGGGATTAAAGAATTGTTTGTTCTTGCATTAAAAATGGAAAAAAATTACTGATTGATGCATAAATGAGCATTAATAATCACCAACTGACCATAGTGTCTTATCTTTTCGTATGCAATAATAAATATTGTCCATTTAGACCACAGTGATAACTGACAAAGCCCTTGCATTTGGCTGGGATGTAGACTTCATTTGTTACACCTAGTAACCTTCAAATTCGGTTCCCGAAAGCCAACAAAAACAACAATAACAAAGCCTTAGAAGGCACATCATGTTAACTGTTGAAGGTTGCAAATGGTACATTTACAAAACAGCTGTCTCATAATTTCTAACGTATGCACTTCATTTCACAGATGAATCCTTTAGCGAAAATTCGGATAATCGATTTGATGTGTGTGAAACGGCATTGATATATCAGCTCAAATAATGCAAGTTAGAAATAGAATGTTGGGAGCCAGACCTGGGAAAGTGGACAATGGCAGTGCCAGCCTTCAGCTTATTCAAGATTGACGGCTATGGTAATCTCCTGCCCGGAAATCAGAATAGGGTTAATCAAATTTCCTTTTGCCAAAATGAAATCAAGATAACCTAGAAGATGGGAGTATTTTGAGAACTTACCACAGTTACATGCAAAACATAGCTAAGGCCCCTCACAATTACATGCAGGAGGAAATCAGAATAGGGTTAATCAAATTTCCTTTTGCCAAAATGAAATCAAGATAACCTAGAAGACGGGAGTATTTTGAGAACTTACCACAGTTATATGCAAAACATAGCTAAGGCCCCTCACAATTACATGCAGGAGATCCGAATGAGCAGATAATGCAGAGTCCTACAAAATAACGGGAAGTTCATATACATCTATCAATCTGAGAACACTGATCTGAACATTCACTGCGTACAACCTTACTAACATAAAATTGATCCAGGTAGTGCAGCTAACGTACAGCATTGCAATCTATGGCTTCATTGCCCCACATATCTCCTTGTTCCTGATTAAGGATGCTGGATGATTAAAACAAAACCAACATGTAAGCCAATAACAGCGCCATATTAATAAACATTTCAAAAGCATAATCATACCTCTGGTCCAACAGGGTAATAACCCTCTTTGGTGTCACATTTTATCTTGGACACTCCCACTATTTTTTTTTTTCTCGAACACTGGACACTCCCACTATGCCACCAATAGTATCTACAAAGATTTAAAAGAACAGGATGTAGGATTGCCATGGTAAGGAAAATGTTTGAAGAAAGTAGGATTAAACAAATACTAAATGTCAATTGTATTAAATAATAAATTGTAAGAGATAGGTTTTGAATTCTCAAATCAACATCTAGAAGTAGAGATCTGTATCTAAGATTGAACAACAGGAATAGAAAGAATTTTCAAATCAGTACTGCAGCTAGTTAAGTATCTCGGCTAAATCTTCAGCAACCTGTAGAAGCGGGGCCTCAACTAATCCTCACCGCAGCTCTCTGCATCCACATTCTCACATGGAAAACAGGGCTCCAGTTTAAATCTCTACATATAGGTGCACATGGGGATGCCTCAAGAAAATTACTCGCAGGAGCACAAACACAGTGGATTAACCTCAAGGAAGTTGCTGGCTTGTGCGGCACCGGCCATGCCATCTGTACAGGGAAGCCGAGGATTAGTTCCTCGTCGCCGCCCCTCACTGCTGTGACCCTGCGCGGCCGGGCGGGGAGGGAGCGGAGGTGGGGGTCGAGGGTCGGACTCCGCCGGCCGATGCCGCGGAGCCGGGGGCGGTGAAGCGTGCAGGAAAGCCTCCACTGGTAGTAGTTGCTTCGATTGAAAGCAAGCTGCAGCCATGCCTCCACTTTCCCAAGCACACCTCAGCCATGTCCCTGAACAGGAGCCTGCGGCCGGTGCTCCATACCAATTAGAGCGGAGGCACGAGGCGGGGCCCGCGCGTGGGGGGCCCACGATCCGACATGGGCACACCCGTTGCTCGCCCATGCCATTCTCCCTTTGTCTCTTTTAATGTCTTCACTGTCTTCAATCACATCCTCCTAGGTGAGCCGAGATAAAATCAAAAATAGTTTTACATGATAGCCAAAAGTACAAATTTAGAAATTCTAGCTAAACTACTTTCTATCTGGGAAAATTACCCAGATAGTAGTACCCAGATAGTAGTATATACTTCAAAAGTGAGCACACATAGAACACTGAACACCTATACTAAGTTGTAAGCTGTCAGAGTGAATTCTCATCAGTTTAAAACAAATTCCAGTAAGTAGAGAGACAGTCAAAAACATCAAAACCAATACATTACCTCTGGAAACTTTCAGTTATATGATGAAAATAGGTCGTGCAGGTGCTTGACTTGACATGAAAGCTATGAACCCACCAGATTAACTGAATCACCCACCAAAAGCTTCACTACACTTCATTTCCTCACCACCACAGGAATCAGTATCCGTTGTGTCTTCAGACAGGCCACCATGCGTACCAAGGTCTAAGCAATCATCTTTTTCGACTGTACATATGTCATATCCTGACTCTAGAAAGGAATGAGTCGGAATCATATCCAGCTCCATGGCGCTCATTAATGATCTAACTTTAGATAGTTCTGGCCAACGCTTTGCTGATATGTACAAGTTTGCGATCAATTTGTAGTGACCGGGGTTCCTGGTCCTCATGGCCAGCAGCCTCTTTGCAGCTCGATCCCCAATTTCTGTTTTACCATGGACCCGGCAAGCCTCAATAAGAGTTGCTAACATTGCAGCAGTTGGTTGGCATGGCATTTTGTCAATTATCTCCTCAGCCGTCCTCACCAAACCTTCACGGCTGTACAAATCGACCATGCAAGAAAAATGCTCCACCCTTGGTGCAATACAAAATACATCAACCATCTTGGTAAATAGCAGTTGCCCTTGAGTTACAAGCCCAGAGTGGCTGCATGCTGAAAGAACAGCAACCATAGTTACATGGTCCACTTCTATATTGTTGGTGATTATTTCGTCAAAGAGTTTCAGAGATACATGCCCCTTCCTTTGCATTCCATAGCCCAAGATCAACGAAGTGTAGGCATTCTTGTCTTGACATTGCATCTGGTCAAACACTCTTTGGGCAGCTGCCAGCTGTCTAGACTTTGAATACATCTCAACAAGTGAGTTCTGCAGCAAGTTCGAGACACCAAGCCCACGTTTCAGGATGTGGCAGTGCATCTCCATTCCGTGAGAGAGGTGTCCGAAACGTGCAATAAGTGACAGCATAGTTAGCACCGTAATGTCATTGGGACAGACACCAGAGCGAATCATCTCTCTGAAAAGCAAAACAGCTTCCTCAACTTGGTCCATGAATGCAAACCCTGCCAGCAAGGAATTCCATGTTGATATGCTCCTACTCGAGCTCTTTTTAAACAGGATGTAAGAGCAGCCGATCATTCTGCATCTTGAGTACATTGTGATCAACAAATTCTCCACACGCTCAATCCTGTCAAAGCAAAAACGAACAGCTAGACCATGCAACTCCCTGCCAATCCTCAGATATCCATCTCTACCACATGCCTTGAGGCCAATCACAACAGTCACGAGATCCAGCCCTGGGCCATGGGGGCTCCTCATCCTCGATAGCAGCCTTGTTACCTTGGCATAGTTCCCTGCCTTCAAATTTCCTGCTGCGGCTCCGTTCCATGTTGCAATGTTTGCACCAGGGACACGCTCCAGAAACTCCTCATCACACATTCCCAAAGATGAGTACGCAGACACAATCGTGTTCCAGGTGACAACATCCCTCGCAGGCATTTCATCGAACACCCTGCGCGTCTCCTCCAGCTCCCCGCACTTGGCGTACATCCCCAGCAGAGCATTCCAGACATACATGTCCAGACCATATCTACACTTCTGAATGCGCTGCTCAATCTCCCGACCGATAGTGATCTCCCGGAGCTCGCCGCAGGCACGCAGAACCGACGGGTACGTGAACCTGTCGGGGATGATTTCCAGCGCCAGCATCCTCTTGTACGCGAGGATTACGTCTTCCCACAGCCCGCGGCTGGCGTAGGCCCAAATGAGCAGGTTCCAAGGGAACGCCCGTGCCTTGCGGACCGCCTGTTCGACGGCAGACCGCGCTGCAGGGAGGTCGCCGAGGGTGATGTAGAACGTGGTGAGCCTGGGGAGCACCGAGGGGTGCGCGCCCAGGCCGAGCGTAACGGCGCGAGCGTGCACCTGCTCGCAGGGGCGGTGAGCGCGCCGCGCGGTGCAGGAGAAGAGGAGCGACGAGAGGGAGGCTAGGGAGAGGGAGGAGGCGGGCGGTGGCGGCGGCGGGGCCTGGGCGGGCGCGGCATTTCGCCAAACAGGTGGAAGGCACCGGCTGATGCGGAGGAGGTGCTGCTTGGACAGCGCGGCGGCGGGAGGAGGTGAGCGCATCAAACGGACGCGGCCGCCGCCGTCTGCGTGGCATCACACCTCGCCGCCGGCGGAGAGGGAGGCGGCGGGTTGGTTGGGAGGGAGGGTTCTAGCTTCTCGGGCTCTCGGCGCGCCAAGAGAAGAGAGTCCGTTCTGTCCGATCATCTAATCGCGACGAGAGACGGCTTGCTGGGGGGCCACCAGTCTCTGGTTGATAGCCCAACGAGGCCGGCCCAAGCAAAAGCTCTTGGCTGGCCCATTGTGAACACGCACGCGTTCCTTCTTCTTCCTCCTCTGTTCGCGCGTTCGCCGTTTCCTATTTTGTGTTGCAGATTGATTAGTTTCTTCGGCGGGTAAAAGAAAAGATGAAGATCTTTATTCTCAAGCTGGCAAAAGAACGAGACATGCAGTCCCAGCCCTTCCAGAGGTACGGGGGCATAAAAATCTCAAAGTGGAAAAGGTTTAAGTGTGCATGATTAGAACAGGAATTGTATCATCATGACTCCTGCTACCGTACAAATTTGCGGGACTAGCTTATGTGTGCATGATGAGAACAGGAATATCAGCAGCCTAACCATGTCGTGTGTGCCAACTATATATGATCCATCTTGATAATTTAGCGCAAGTAGGAAGATGTTTTAGTACTTAATCCGCTGCTCAATTGTTGTACTGTGACCGAGTTTCTGCAAACATTGATTGGCATGAACGGCGCTGAATAGAACACCGGTTAACAGTTGGTCTGAAAAACAAGAGATCTTACTAGCCAAAACCCCGTGCGTCGCCGTGGGTATCATCACATCAATCAGAAAAGGAACGCCAAGTATGAACAAAATTATGATCTGAAAATAAAACTTGAAAGAAACTGGCATACTTTCTTATATGCAAGATGACTGTTCCTATGTGCAACATCCCGGGCATAAAAGTAGCTATCTTATCAGGCAATTTCATGATTCTCATGAGAAATAACTTATCAACAGGTAACAAAGAGAAGAAGAGATACTCCCTCCCACATGATCTCTATGTATATTGTTAATATATATGAAAGATGTAAACCACAAGACACCGAAAATTTTGAACTGTCTGACAAACACATGCCACAAGCATTTACAAAACACAGAGAGGCATGTTTTATTGTTGAAGTGTTCAACATAATGACTACGCGATCACAAATGAGGACGTTGGAAGAGCCTTATGCCAGTGTTGTATTGATTGCAGTATTCTGTAAGATTTACAAATTTTGCAAGGAATAAGCAAGTAAACAACATATCTTATCGTTTAAGAAAAAGTACAGAATGTTGATATGATTTGACGTGCATTCCACAGATTTTGTCTGGCTGTTGGTTCAATCGCACGCTGAATTAGCTGACAATACCCATATTCATTCCGTGCAGAACTGAATAAAGCATGTACAATGATATATATTGACTCCCATTCAATAAAGACACCAGCACGCCACAAATTTAGTCTATTTAGCAGACTTAATCTGACATTTGAAGTTTTGAACCATAGTCATGCGCATGTCCATTTTATATTGCTATATACATGGGCATCAATGATTGAAAATCAAATTGCAAAAGCCGTAGAACACAGCCAATGACTAATCTATCGCGCAGAATTCCACATCGTCTTCTCAGTTGCCGCGGGGTGGAGTCGGCGGCGGCGGCGCTTCGAATCTGGAGTTGAGGGATGCTTTGCGGTCCGCATCCGACAGGACGGCCCACGCGTCGGCTACGAGGCGGGCGGCTTGGGCGAATGCGGGATAGCACGGGTCAAGGGGGTGGGCGCGGTCGAGCAGGTCGGAGGCTTGGCGATAGTAAGATTCGATGACGGCGGGGTCGCGGGCGGTTGGGACGGCGGGGATGAGGCCGAAGACGCGGTAGGGATCGGGTTGGCCGGACGGGAGGCAGTACAGGTGGATGGTGCGGAGGGCGACGGCGGCGACCAAGAGGACCTGGCCGCCCGGGGCGCATGGGTTGAGGGCAGCGCTCGATGTTGGCTGCTGTGAGTCGGCCCGGCAGGAGATCTCTTGCCGGAGGGGCGGGGTCCTCGGCGGGAAGCCAGGGGATGGAAGGATCCATCTTCTGATCTTCTTCTTGGCTGCTAGCCTGCTACTGGGGCTCCCGGGAATAGGCGAGGCGAGGGAGCTTGGAGGCGAGGCGCCGAGACGGGAACCAGGCCCGCCAAATGCAGGCTATCGGTGCGGCAGACGCCCCTGTGAGAAACCAGGTTGGTGTCTGCCGCATGCATGTGAGAGCGAAAATCGTGGACCAAACACCGTTCCTCTGTGGGCTTGGATGCATGGATACGGCACCTTGCATGCACCCAGCCTGGCCTGCTACAGCCAGGCTGCCGAATGCGAGCCAAGCTCAGCTGGTCGCACCCATAGGGATTGATTGATTGAGGAACTACTCCCTCTGTCTCAAAATAGATGTCGTTTGACTTCTTTTTGACCGCTCGTCTTATTCAAATTTTTTGCGCAAATTTTATTTATTTTTTTATAGTTTATTTTATCATTAAATATATTTTAATCATGACATATTTGTTTTTATATTTAAATAATTTTTTTGAATAAGACGAAAGGTCAAACATGATGTCCAGTGACAACTATTTAGGGACGGAGGGAGTAACTACTAGGGTTTGATTTGACGGCGCTGTATATATAATATATTCCGAGGCTTTGGGCCTTTTACATGGGCCGCCTCCTTTGCGGGGCCACTAGCAACGTGCTGCTACTAAAACAGATCACAGGAGCAGCGCTGGTCTCTTCGCCCACCTTCTCCTCGCTACAGTAGGGAAGGCGACTGCGAAGGTGATCTCGGGTTCCGCCGGCGATTCGTCGATTTCCTCTCATCTCTGGTGCCCGCGCTGGCGCCGGAGATGGGGGGGAATCGCGAATCGGCCGTGTGGTGTAAATATCCCTCCTTTCTCCCTTCTTTAGGTAGGTTAGGGTTAGGGAGTTTCTGATCTCCGCCGTCGTGTTGGTGAAGGATGGCGGTGTGATCTTTTGGTGCCGGCGACGATAGTCTCGCAATCGAGCTCGAGCAGCTTCTAGTGGAGCTGCAGGCGGGCTGGTGGCGGGGCGGGCGGCAGCTCGGCTCTTTGTTCCTCTTCCTCCTTTCTCTGCTCGCGATGGAGGAGGATGGATGAATAAAGTTCTCCCAAGCAGGTGGCGGAGATGGTGGCGGCGTTGATGCTGCTTCGCGAGCTTTTGTCGCACTGGTTTGCCGGCGCTGCTGTTGTGGCGCTTGCTCGTCGGTGTGTTTTTGTGGGCGCTCGCGGGCGACGGCGGCGTCGGCGACGGCGGCGAAGTTGTCTGCGTCGCTCTGTGTTCCCCCTCGCTTGCGTCGCTGCTGGTGCTTTCTCGTCGTTCCCGGCGAGACGGCGGCGGGTGGCGATGGTTGCGCGGAGGCGGAAGGATGTCGAAGCTCCTGGTGGCTTGTGTGCTAGTGGGCCGCGCGGGTGTGCTAGTGGGCCGCGCGTTCGGCTCCTTGGCAGAGGCGTCTTTCTCGTCGACGGGCTTCGTTTGCTGCAGCGGCGATGTGGGGTTCTTTTGTGCCCCCGAAGCTCTTCCCAGTTGACGGGCTTCGTGGTGGATGGTGTTGCTTCTTCTGCAATCGATGGTTTCTTCCTCGTCGATTTGCAGGTGGAGCTCGAATGGGGACTCGACGCGGCTCGGCTGTGTTCGAAGCCTCTGAAGTTTCCTCAAGCGTTCGGTGATGCGGCGGCGCCGGCGCTTAGTTGGAATAAGCTTCCCGAGCCTCCTCCGTGCTGATGGCGTCGTCCTCCCTGGCGGCGTTGGTGGGCTCGTGGATTATAATGACGGGAGGTCGTCCAGGGTTACAGAGGATTTGCTGCTGTTCAAGCTTCGGCTGTCTGTGGCGTGCCGGCCACGTTGGAGCTGTGTCGGTCGGCGGCGTTAGTCTCGCGACGGCACGGAGTCTGCGGAGCGTTGTGCGACGGCGGCTTCGGCTTGTTTGGAAGTGCGTCTTGCGGCGTCGAAGCTGGGAGGCTCTTTTGGGTCTCTTTTTTATTGTCGGCTTTCTTCTGTAATCTGATCGGACTTTATTTTCTGGTACCTCTCTTCGCGTGGTGACAGTCGTGCTTCAATTTCTTGAGGGACGCGTTTGTTTTTCTGGGTATAGGTGTAGGCGTGTTCGTGTGGGTGCGTCGACGGGTTTTTCTTTTGTACACGAACAGATACTACATTTATATTCAGGATTGAGAGGTTCAAAAAAAAAAAAAAACAGATCACAGGATCCCCTAAAAAAAAAAAACCGAAACAGATCACAGGAGTAGCTAAGAATGCATAAAATAACTATAAAATGTTTTTATCTTTGGCCTTTTCTTCACATCTTGGATCCTTCAAATGGATCAACACCTCAACACCGGAACCTCGATAGAGTTTGGTATGATGTAAGACGATTTAAGGAGGACTATGATTGATTTAGTTATTTAAGGAGGACTATGATTGATTTAGTTTACTTTCAGATTAACTATGCCTTGTTTGCTGTACATTATTTATATATGGCGATCACCCAATGTACAACAGTTTTACTTTAGTTGAGATGAATCATGCTCTGTCTCTTAAACTATCATAGATGTGTAATGTTTAGCTTTCCTAGTACCGCATGCGGATTTGTTTGAAGAGTGTAAGGATTTGGTCTGATGTTCAAACCCTCAACTGTAAGATCTGTTCTGGTTTACGTATTTCACAGCAATGCAGAATAGGATACTGGGAGCAAAAGCGATTCTTAATCTGCGGCATCCGCCACAAATTGCATATGCCTCTGGACCCTTTCGATCAGAAAGACAGGCCATCACTGGCTGGTGGCGAACCGGCAATTGCTGTGAACAAGCTGCACATGTATCTGGACCCGCTGACTTGTGCCCCATCGCTGTCACCCAGCACCAACAAAGGTCTCGTCATCCTCGATCGGTGTGCAAGGCAAGCCAGCCACCTCCACCATTTGGGAGCTCAATCGCATGCAAAGCAAAGCCCGAAGAGCAGTTGTGGCTGTTATCAGGACATACATTGAGGATAAAGTTCCCTCAAGATTTACTGTAACTGCTCTGAAGCAACAATTCTGCTGAAGATCCAAGGACAAAAATGGCCTGTAGTTTGAATTATATTTCTTCTCTTGTCATATGCCAACCAATTTTCAGGGAGTCAAGATATACAATTGACAACTTTGGATAACCGACATTCAGAAAATATTTCAGACAGAGCCTATGCTAAACTTGGGCAGCAAATCTCTACAGGAACAGGTTTTTCTTTTGCCGCTGCCTGCCCGCTGGATACCAAATCACAGCAGCAGTGGAGTTTCTAGCAAAGCAAAACCTCTCCACTTGAGGAGTGGGGTGGGGGGACGAGGACCAGAAGAATAAAGGGATTGAATGCTATTTTTCTATGGTTTGATTGATCAAATCAAGGTCATCACCAAACAAACTTCTTAGCGATCAGCCCTGACATTCCCGGTGGTATACAGTAGAGCCTCTGACTGGTCTCTCTCAACATTGTGCTTTCCCTTTCCCTTGTCAAGTCGAGCTCTTCGAACAGCTTGTTGGATCTGCCGCTCATGCTCTCTAAGGATCTCATCCATATTCACTCCAGGAGGCATTAATGGTCCGGAGTAGTGGATTCTGTTCTTCTTTACACCATTAGCCTACAGAAGGGAGAAAAATTCTCATCACAACTCCTTGGTACCACGCAGGGAATACCCTCCATGTACAAGCATTTGAATTGCTTTAACTAAATTTGAATATAATAATTGATATGAAGATTTATGCGTTAATTGCCATAGAATACAACTCACCGCTGTAGGCTCCTTGTTCCCTGTCACATCATCCTTTCGATGGGAAGATGATGGCCTTTCTTGGAATTGATGTGTCCAATCGGGTTTGTCAGAAGGATCACCGGCAGGGAGCTGGCTGTATCTTGAACTGGAACGATGCTCTCGCAAATACTGTCTCCGGGCACTGTCTCCAAGGTTAGACAACTTAGATGCGTTGCCTCGCTGCCCAGATGCAGTAGGTTGGTTGGAAATTTCAGCAGCAACAATCTGAGAGCTGTGAAATCTTTGGGCCTTAGGATCCATTCCACTTGATCTGCCCAGAGTGGATGATGAACGGCCAGCATGCATCAAAGGAACACGTTGAGGGTAACCATTGTCCACAGCTCTTGCGGACGGATCAATTGGAAAGCCAGAAACACCATCCTCCTTTGGAGTGAACTTGTAGCTACTGCTTTGGGATTCACCTGAACTCGTCGTTGCTGCAAAGCCACGAAACCAAAGAGATATTTAGTAACGAGAAACCACACAATATCACAGCGTCTATGGCTCTATGCATTCTGGAACAGAATATGTAGCATCTATGCATTGCGGCTACCAGTTAAAGAATCTTGTACAGGGTAAAATTTTTCATATAAATCTAACACTTGTTACTTATAGTTTATTTTTCCACCACTGATCAATAATCTGTAAGCAGTATTTTGAAAGCTCATTGGACCAGCAAAGGGACAAGATATTCTTTTATGATGATTATTAGCTTTCATTCGGAGGCCCCTATATTCCAAATGTCATTTCTCAGTACCTGCAATCCACTGTTGCCATCTGGTGCAGGAAGCTGCTTCCTCCGCCCGGCTTCAGATTCCTGTCCTTTAGCAGCTGCTCTTTGCCTGCACACAAACGCAAAGAGCTTAGATCAAATAAAGACTGTCTAAAATAGAATGCAGGCAATGCAAACTCTATGTATGTTTGGATTGTTGAGGGAATTACCGCCTAGCTTCCTCATCTCGAAGCTTAGCATCGTATTCCTTGCTTGGAGGATATTTTGGTAGATTCGATGGATCACAAGCATAAGGCTTTGTTGTGAAGAACTACAAAAAGAAAAATGACAGATTAAAAGCGATGCCACTCACAAATTAACCTAACAAATAAAATCATAAATGTTCAATTGAATGGTCAGGTCCATAGCAAAGATATTTGGATGTCGACAAATGAGCCCCAGCAGGTTTAGTATCCCACCCATGTGTGTCCTAATATTTAAGAGTTCAAGTTATTTCAAAGGCAAGGAAAACAAGAAAGGGAACCTCTTACTTAAAAAAAAAAGGGAACCTGTGGGGGCCAAAAATGCAGACTAGAGAAAAAAAATATAAAACACAAATCAAATAAAATGGTGAGGGGAACATGGGAATGCCACGTTTGACACGCAACACAAATGCAACGGAACATTGACCAACATGCCCAAGACCACAAAACTGCGGTAGGCACATTTTGCAGCTGCGTGTAGGCATTACACCAGATATGTAAATAAACATATATAAGGGCCAATTATGTGCACAAATTCAGACAGATATGTAAACCAATAAAAATAAAAATGCAAGGGCGAGTACTTACTTCGCTTTCAAGGGCTGATGCAGCAGTGCCCCTATTCCCCGGTTCTACAGCAAGTAGACGGTCCAGAAGTGCTAAAGCTGCAGGAGGGAAGTCCTTGTATACATCATTCACAGATCGACGATACGGATGCTGTGGCTTGAATATGGTAGCACGTGACAACTTCAAATTAGCCCAAAACTCCTCTGATGGTGAACCACAAAGCTTGAATATCTTGTGCAACTGTTCCACCTGAGTCAATTTACACCCAAAAAGCCTCTTTGTAAATTCAACCGAAAATCAAGCTACAAAGATATGGAGGATAACTGGCCACTTATTCTTAAGTTACAAACCTAATAAATATTGATTCTTCAATTTAAACTGGTATCAATCCATGTAAAAATTTATTTAAAAATAGGACCAGCCCAATGCGTTTTAATCATAAGAATGCGTCGCAGGATATACATGTAAAAAGTATTAGTGATGCCTTAATGGTTAATGCACAAGCTGCAGGCCTCTTGAGCTAACCATTGTATTCTTTTTATTGACATGTTTAAATTCTCAATTGAAGATACTTTGCCAAGGAACTGATTCACCTTTTCTGCCTCCTACAACTCTTAAATCCAAACACATTCATTTTAACTTATATAGTGAAATACACCTAATGAGATTCACAAAAAACATCATATATAGAACTATTGCAGGTAAAAAATATAGCATTGTTCTTAGAATCAACCGTTCACAAGTTTGATCGCAACAAGAACAGTCAACAGTACCTCAGTTCGTCCTGGCATGATAGGCTTTCCTGATAGCAACTCTGCAAGAATGCAACCGGCACTCCACAGATCCACAGCAGCACCGTAATTAGTAGCACCCAACAAAAGCTCTGGTGGCCGATACCACAATGTAACCACGCGACTTGTCAAATTTTGCTTTTGGTTGGGATTAAAGAATGTAGCTAGACCAAAATCTGCTATTTTAAGAATGCCATTATTGTCAAGTAGTAGATTTGCGCCCTTAATATCCCGGTGTAAAACGCCACGACTATGACAATGTTCAAGTCCAGAAAGTAGTTGTTGCATATAACACTTCACCTGAAATGGCCACTTTTCAAAGTGAGGACAATATGAACCTGAAGGGTTACAACAATTTTTTTTTTTAAAATATATATTCGAAATGGAGGGCACATCTAGTGGGTAAACCTGAGGCTCTGTGAATTTTATCCCAGGTGTAGCTGCGAGTCCTGCAAGATCATGCTCCATGTATTCAAATACCAGATACAAGCTGCTCGACATGCGGGATGTCACCAAACCTTCAAGCTTCACAACATTTGGATGATCCAGTCTCCGTAAGATGTGAATTTCCCTTGCCATAAATCGGACACTTTCAGGGTCCATATTGGCAAACCGCACTTTCTTAAGAGCCACAATTTTGCCATTCTCAAGATCACGTGCTTTGTAAACACTGCTATATGTACCTTGCCCTATCTGAAAAATTTTAAATATGGTAGCATAAGAAAAGGTGAAGTCACATAGCATTAATTGTTAAATGCTAAGTCCAACTCCAAGCAGGCTTTTCAGACCGTCTTCTGGGATGGTGCACTCTATTAAAGAGTAGAAGAATACTGTACTATATGTTCTAAGGAAGTTTAGGAACTTCTTATGTAGTTCTGCAGTCTATTAAAAAGTAGAAGAATATTGTACTACACATGTTGTAAGGAAATTTAGGAACTTTTTCTGTGATACTGCATGCTATTAAAAATAGAAGAGTTTTCTACTATATGTTCTAAGGAAGTTGTCATATAGTAGCAGTTGCAATGACAAAGATGGTGGATAAATTGTTTGTCTACTTTGTTTCTGTATTTGTCTTTCTTGAGCTAGTAACGCATTTCGTGACGGAGATGGAATAGTGTAGACCATTGGTATAAAACTAATTTAGTTTTGAAATTCAAGTGGGATCGGCAGGTGTGCATGCATTGTATTTTTGTCGTCTTGCAGTCAATTTTTTGAACTACTCCACACCCTCAAGAATGACATTCTAAAGATCTTATGAGCCCTAGAAACATGTTTGGACCCTATACGATTGGAAACTTCAAAATAGATGCCGAGCCACTCGTGATCCACTAATGAAGGTATTGATAAATGAAAAGGTGATAAATTTTCCATAAAAGTAAGGGTCAGCATGATGACAAACCTTGTCCAACTTCTCGAAAGATTCGGCCCTCCGAGGCTGCCACCCGCGAACCGCCTCTGCTGCCACCTCTGTGAGCCATCTCGGCCAGCCTGCCGACACATGCTCTCCCTGGACACCATTGGGGACATCCCTGATCCTTGGTTTGGCCTCCCCATCACTCCTAACACCACCACTCCTTGGCTCTTGCTCTGCTACACCATTAACAGCTGGAACATCCGCCGGAGCACGCTTCCAATTCCCAGCTGCTGCAGCAGCAGCAGCAACTGCCTTCTCTGTGTCAACTACACCAACTGCCAAAGTGGCTGCCTCATCCGGCAACACCGCCACAGCCTCAACCACCGGCGCTGGGGGCTTCCGGATCAGCCTCGCGGTGCTCACGTCATTTCCGACGGCACGACGACCAGCGCTCGATGACGTGGCTGCCGCAACTACTACTCCTCCTTCATCCTCCTCTTCCAACTCCTCCTCATGCCTCTTGCTAGAACTGTAACTGACCAGACGCTTCAGCGAGTTGCTCGAGGGTCGGCGGCGAGGCTTCCCGTCCCCACCCTCGCCCCCTCCATGGAATTGCTTAGAACTGACACAGCCCATAGGACGAGTGGGCGATCCCGATGAGGAACCTCACTCGCCGGACCAAGCAATAGGGCGAGGTAGGCAGCCGCCCTACCTAAGACCACGGGGAGATCCCCTCCTCCCCGCTCCTCCGAGATCTCCGCCCCTCCGGTTGCTAGACAGAGCTGCTCCCATCCGCATCCCCGCTAGATCCAGCCAGAATGTAAACTAGAGGAGGAGGGAGGAGGATTCCGTCGAAGCTGGGCCTGGATGAGGCGGGCAACCCCTTGGCCGCCGCCGGTGAGGATCTCTCTTCTATGGCTCTCACCTCAACTTGCGAACCAGGAAGAAGCGAGGTCCCAATCAGGTATTTTTCTGACTGTTCGTTGTTTGACAGGGCGCTCGCCTCGCCTCGCTTCGCTATAACCTCCCCAGTCCCCCACGAACTCGAAACTTGGAAAAATTGGGATCTTTCTCCAGTACTCGGCAGGAAGCAGCGACTCTCGGATGTGGGGTGAATCGGAGTGGGGATGCTGGGAGTGGGATCAAAACCGAACCTTGCCGCCGGAAATCGCGAGGCGTCGCCCCTCAGGAGATCTCTCTCGCTCTGTTTCTCGCTCCAAGCGATGGCCTTTCTCCTTTGGTCCTCGTTCTGTTTGGTTTTCGGCCAGCAGTTGGTCTATTTTCCTTTTTCCTTTTTTTTTTCTCTGTGTCTCTTCCTATTTAGTCAGCAATTACGTTGGTTGGTGAAAAGAGAGAGAAAAAAAGTGGAGAGAGAGAGAGAGAGAGAAAGAGACGTTAACAAGGGCATTTTAGTAGAGTACTGGAAAAAAAACTCGCCGGCTTCAAAATGTTTAATTCAATTCAATGTTTCGATACTTTGAATGCATTTGAAAAGAAAAACTATATATTCATTTGATTGCTTAGCTGAGTTTACTTGGATACCTTCTGATTATTTTGTCAAACACTTGGTACCTAAGAATTTTTTATCTTAGGGAGAAAAAGGTCAAAGGTCTACTAATTCTATGAAAAGGATACGCGCATTGGCCTATGGATAGTATTTCTTTGATAAAGAATGTCGGTAGTAAATTGGGACATCAGGAGTTGCAAGGCATAAGCAAGACAAGTAGAAGTGGTCATGAATATGATCTGAGTTGTTCAACACTAAATTTCCCCTAATTCAGCATTGATACCACGGTGATTAAATCGATCTTTTTATTTGCTCCCTGTTCTTTTCATTGACAAAACACATATACAATCAGATCTAGCCCAGCAGATGGTCAATCATATCCAAGCACACGTTTTCCCATGACCATGCAACGAACAATATAATTGCAGTGGCCAGACACGCATTGCGTTGCCAATTGATTCGTTCTTGAGCCATGGCGCACAAATCATTGAATCGGCTGATAGCAACATCCTCTCTCAAGGAGTCAAGGTGGCAGTATCTTGTAGATTTTCACTGTCAAAAAATATCAGGTCTTGAAAAGGAAACCGTCGGAAGTCAAAACAGACTGGTCTGAAATTACTTTCAAGCATCGCTGTTGGTTCGTGGAAACAGTCATTTTCGTTTGTTTGCTTGAGATAAAAAGAAATATATTTTCAAGCAAAAATTACCTGTGTATCTTATTAAGAGCTAAATAAACCTTGCAAGCAAGCATCAAATATCCAAATTGATGCACCGACGGAATGGATACAAAACAAGTTTCAGTTTGGCAATGACCTGCCGCCTTTGCTTCTGCTTGGAAACAACAACTTGTGATTGCCTGAAAGGAACTACCGCACACACAGGACCATGAAATTAGTGGAATAAACAAAGAACTAGTAGTAATATAATCAGCAGAGATCGAAGCAAGCAACTAAGCAAGCGAGCGAGAGGGCTGATTTCTCACCAAAATCTAACGAGGGAAGCAGACATGGTCAGTTAACGTGTAGCTATCGGAGGGAGACCTGAGGCCAGTTACTACACTGCAGCTATCAACAGGTCAGGGAGACTAATTCCAAGCACAGCTTTCTGGGAACCAACCAAAAAGGTATATTATGACAAGGGAACGACGCCAAAGGCAGCCGCTCCCAGCCTGCAAAACCATCTTCTTGGAATTTTGCTTTCAATTTGTATGGCACAAACGGGGTAACGATATGAAAGGACATGAATATTTGTGAGAAAAAAGAAAGAAAAGGCATGAATATACATGGCACATTTTTAAAATCGGCATCATGTTTTTCCCCGTATAAATTGTTGCCTTCAAGAAATGAAATGCGCGTTCGAGAAAAAAATATTAAAATCACTGTACTTTTTTAATAAAAAATTATTATAGTTTTTTATTAGAAAAAAGACTGTAATTTAATATTTACCAGAAATATTGTATTTTTGCACACAATTTTAATCGTGTATATATTGTTTTTTAGGGGAAAATCGTATATATTTTTTTTAGATTAATATTTATTGTTTTTTTAGATCAATTAATATATATTGTTTTTTTTAGATTACACAGTACAACTCAGACACTCACAACGCACGCACACTCACCCCTATGAACACACGTACACAAACCCTACCCCTATGAGCATCTTCGAAGACTGAGCCGGCAAATCTAAAGATACGAAGTCACCACTGGCGCCTCGCTGTCGAGGGGAGCGTCGCCTACCACTGAAAGAACAAATGCCGTTAAATCCTTAAAATTCGCTCCCACAAGGAGTCGAACCCAGGACCTGAGAGGTGCTACTCGGATGTCTTAACCACTAGGCTAAGGCCCCTTTCACATTAATAAATTAATATATATTGTTACTATAGTTTATTTGTTTTGGGCCAGTTCAACCAGAACGCATCAAGTAGTGCCCAGCCCAGACCTAACCTTGTACGGAGTACAAGTTTGTGCCCAGCCCAGACCTAGCCTTGTACGTGGATCAGCTATCCAGCCCATAAAGCCCACCTCCTCACTTCTGCTTCATGCGCACGATCCGGCCCATCAGCCGACTAGGCAAGCGAACCTCATCGTCATCTTCCTCTCGCCTCGCCTCCGTCTTCAAACCAAACCCATCCCCAAGCAAACCACCGCACCGAGAGAGAAGGATGGGGCGGAAGCGGAAGGAGCTGCTGTCGTCGGCGCCGTGGCGCACGGGGGATGCGGCGGAGGACGAGGAGGCGGCCAGGCTCAGCCGCGAGGGCAAGGTCAGCGTCACCAACAACCCCGGCGAGACGGCCACCATGAACGTGCCCCGCAGCAGGCGGCCGGACCTCGACCTCACCGTCGACGACTTCGACGAGGAGGAGATCGACCCCGAGCTGCGCTACTCCTTCCAGCGGAACAGCAGGGTATGTGCCCTCCCCTCCACGCCTGCCCGTCGGTTCCAATCTTTTCCTTACATTTTCGTGCCTCTGTTTGGTGGTGCTCTTGTTTGTTGACGTGTCCCCTGCTATCAGTTCCAGATGTTCGAAAAATTACTGACTTGCTAAGGTTCTAATTGTAATGGAAGTATTTGGTATAGTACCAAGGAACAAAAATGCAAATGAACTAGTTGCTGGATAAACCAGAAAATAAGTGTATCTTCTGCATTTTCATGACTCTTGTGAGGGGAAAAAAGAGGCGAATTGACAATATATTTGGTTGAAGAATACAGGGTTTTGTTTAATCGTGAGTTGTGATCCTCTCGGTCCTAACCATACAAATTGAAAGGGGAAGAAAAAAAGGATGAAGCACATTATCGGAAATAGCACAATTTGTAAATCGTAGTTGCTAAAACAACCTATGCATGTGTGTATGCCTTATTGGATTTTCTCATGTCACAATCTCCTCCTTCTTACAGTAATATGGTTGCTCATGAATAGAGATTGTGTTGCAGTGAAAAACTTGTCGTGTTAACATGTGAAATATTTATCGCCTATAGATGTTTTGTCACATATTTGGGGTATCTAGCTGTTAAAAGTGTTAAATTCTGCCGTCATAGCCCAAGTTTCTAGTCGGTGGGTTGTTTCTGGACGCCAAGGCACCGATCAGTCGATTAAATCGGCTAGTCAGCCGATCAGGTTGCCTGGTCGTCCACACCCTTTGGGACCGATCAGGACGACTAGGATATCACAATTAATCGGACGACTTGAAAATGTGGGTCATAGCGGTCTTAAATCACCATGCTGATGCACCATTCATCATCACAACCTTCATTCTGGCATATTTTTGTCCAAGCCCACACATCAAGTTTCTTCCTAGTTCTTTCTGCTTTAACACACTTGTCATAGATCGAGCTGAACACCATCAGGACCTGCAAGTCTCGTGGCACGGAATTCTTAATTGATACCCCACGTGATTGTTCTGTAACCTGAAATCTCCACTCGGATGGTAGAACGATGGTGTCATTTGTCCAGTATGTTGCGTATGGTCCTTCTATTCTCATGTGTGCTTTGCTTCCTCCTCCTCAAAGCAATCCTGGTTCAATCAAGAAAAGGACAAAGTTGAAACTACACATATCTGCAGTAATTAGAATTGCTTTGAAAGTCATGCTTTCTTTTCTGGGAATAGCACATATGTGCACAAACACGAGGAAAAGTGAGGGTTTAACCTTTCTTTTTCTTTGGCAACAGTGACAGCCTTTATGTGGTTCCTATTTATAACTTAATGTGAGTTTAACTTTTTCGTTTGGCTTCAGGGATATTCTTTGTGTGGTTCATAGCATCATTCATTCATTCATTCATTCATTTCAAATTGTTTACTTGTTGAACCACAATGAATAAATATGAACCTATGAATTTTGAAGGACTGTGTATTTTGATGTATGTAATGATCTTGTTTTGAGTGTTTTATTATTCTATAGACAAATTATTTCTTGCTAGTGACAAATAATTCTTTAGAATTTCTTGGTTGCTTCTTATTTGTGACAATAAATTTGATGTATTGCAGTTTCTGAAGAGAGTTTTTAGTGTGGACACACTTGTCAAGCCTCTTCCTCCTGTAATGGCATACAGTGTTTCCCGTAATATAAACTTCTTCTTCCGGATCTTCACACAGTTTTGGGGTAAGCTATGCTGTATAAAGGTCATATTTTGTGAATCTAGTTATGCTTCTCTGGTACACTTTTCTGGTCATTCTCCTTGTTTATGCCATGTCTTTACTTTGTTGTCTGAAATTGCATTTTTCGTTTTCATTTAAAGGTAATGTAATAGATATCTTGTTTGGCACACAAATTTGTTCTGATCTGTGAAGAATCATCGACTCCAAAAAACTTTACTCCTGTTTTTTTTTTCCTTGTAAACATGCGGGCAAACCCTGTTTTCAGGCAAAAAAATTACTTATTATTCACAGATCGATGTATCTAGCAAACTTATATTACCCCACCTTCACCTTCTAGCAGACTTATGTAATGTGTCATCGGTTTTTTTTTTTCTTCCTTGCTGAACCTTTCTTTTGTCTATCTCGCAGATGAAGAAGGAATTGCCAATGCACAGAAGTCCCTTGGATTAGCGAATGATGATGGCTCCCGGCGGATGCGCTGATTATTGTCAAAACAAATTTCTGTATTGAGTTCAGAGCTCTGTCCTGTACTCTAGTGACCGAGTATATGCTTAGACACTTGATGTGATTTTCTTGATTTGTTACAGTCTTGTTTGTTCTAGTGTTTGTGTCATGCATTTTCTGCTCTTAAAACTGTCTGTGTTATATATACATTCAGACTCCAGATCTTGTACTCAAACGGTAATCCCATTTCTGTTTTGTTTTGACTTGAGCAAAATTGATTGAAATATGGCTCAGTTCACATATATTGAACAGCCTTGGTCGTGATTTTTGGAAACCCCGAAGTGCAACAGGTACCAACTCACGCCAATGTCCATTAGAATTCTGAGACACGGGTCTGAATTATGCAGCATGTTGAGCACGGGAATGGTAAACATGCTAGTGTTTGTCATGCTACTTAGATCAGTTCCAGAATTTCACTCGAAATAATGAAGCACATTGAACCCCTGTTCATGCTCGTAACTTTGGCCCAATTTTAATTTTTTAGATAAAGGCACATTCTATGTTTTTTTTAATCGAAGTGACGTTCTGTTCCATCAGGCAAAAGAAATCATCCCAACTTCTGCATACAAGATGTATCTTGCCGATAATTATTACAAAGTTCATTATGGTTAGCCTCTATGACCTATTTTCAATAGTTTCGTTTACTAGTCAGCAGAAAAGAGCATAGTATCTTTTTTCCTTTCTCATACAAATGTTGTGCACATTTGCTGGACCAGAAAGACTCCCTAACTGGAACCCATAAACTATACGCATCTACGTAAATCTCTATACTATAGGGATCATGCCAATCATCTGCAGTTGTTCATTAGTACTAACTGACTCTGCAACTTAACAGACTCTGCATTGGTTGCTTTTGGTGTTCCAAGATTCAGAGCCAAAGGCAGTGGACAGTGGTCCTGGACGGCTTGCTGCTCTGCCTTTGCATCCTCAAAAGGCCGGCTTTCCATCGGCAGCGATTCTCACACGCCTGCAGCCTGCCTGCCGATCAATGGTGCCACTAATTGTTGTGATGTCCTGTACCTCCAGCACTCAGAGCTCGTTGTACTCTAGCAGACATGAACAAGTGCTTAGGCACGTTGCCGTGCAGTGTGCCACTAACATAATAGCAAGGTTTCTATTTGTCGAGTGAGATTACGCTAGGCATAGGCTAGAATAAGTTTACATTTTTATTGTGCCCATCTACTGTGCCTGTGGTTCGTTCTTTCTATTTGAATATAGGGATTGAATATTGTTCTTTGTAGTTCCATTTCGAGTAAGTCGTTCAGACTTGTATACTGCTTGGGGCTCAAAGAAAAAGAAAAAAAAGGGTACAGAGCAAAGGAGTAAATGGAAGTGTCCAAGTTCTTCATTGATGTTGCCCTATGAGATGCTTCATTATATTAGAACCTCTAAATTATAAGATATTGGCAGTTGTGCGGCTTGCGCCTCTTATGAAATGGGCACTAATGTGGCTGTTATGATTAACAGATATGTATGTGTACTATATTTGGTACAACTAACTTTTTTGCATAAGGTAGAATATATAACAGCATTCTGTAGCCTTTGAAGCCATGGGCTCAACTTTAAGGATATAAGCAATAGATTTGCAGCCTGCTTTAATCTGATGGATGTGACTTGATATGATTGGCTGGATTTCACTCTTGATCCTCTGTTGCAGTTTCACGTATAATAAGACTGATTATAAGCCAGGCCAATGCAACACTCCATGGCTAACTAATTTGTTGGGGGAAAAAGAACCGGAGAATCCCTTGCTGATAGAAAATGCAAACCTTTCATTTCAGGGATAAATGCGCTTTACACTTCAAGTTCAATATAGTTTCCTACAAACAAGCTTGTTCTTGGAGACTCTATTGTATATGTACTTGGAACCATATTGGACAAGCTTCATATGTAGCAAGAATTTTTACATATACGAACAATTGTTAAGCTTAGCTCGCAACCACCACCGAATAATGCCAAAGAACCGTGGGCAGGAGCTAGCACAATAACATATCCTTGGCTAAGTTGGCGAATAGATCTTTTAACTGCAGAAGGAACATGCTAGCTGATGGATAGAGAACATTGAAAAACAGGTAGCATCTAAAAGGTCTCAAGTGTCATAGGCCGAACACACAGGGAGATGACAATAATCTTTCATTTAGGAATGTCCAATGAGCACTCACTAAGCTTTAGGCTTTGCCTTTCATTAAGCAAAAGGCAATTGGAATCAGTTCATGCTTTATGCCCCAGACCACTAGCAAGCATCTATTACTAAGAAGCAAGCATCCCACAAGGACCACTGCTCTAGTGCCACCAGGTGGCACCCTCACCGGACTTCAGCATTTCAATGATGAATCTGGACTGACATCTGGAATTGTGTTAAGGAGGTTCTTGTGATCTCTATGTGCTTCTATTTGGTGATTTTGAAGGAGTCTCCAGTCTTTACACATCAGGCCAACCACTATTGTGAAGGAAAAAGGAAGAACACCACCTTATCTTTTGTACACCGGAAGAAACTGAAAACTGCAACTAATTCAGTAATAAATTTAGCGATTTCTGATTCATCTGTGGGGGTTGCACATCGTAAATACTATGGGCTTCTCAAATCTCATGGCTCACAAGCTCAAACAAATAATCCTATATTCATCCAAATCCCCTTAGTCCAGCTAAATAACAAGGATACCTTCATGGAAACACTTGTCATTTATTTTAACACAAATTTAGGTTAGTATAGAATCTAGTGTTATTTCATGTTCGTGTCATAATGTATTTTAGGGAATGTCTAAGTATGTACTGTCATAAATGGAAGAGCAAAAGAACTCAGACTTTGTGTACATTAAACTAAAGCTTTATGTAATTCAGCTGCACCTTTCCCATATCTGATTCATCTTAACTATGGGCTTCTTAAGCTAACTCATAAAACCCAACAGTTCAACATCAGATTCATCGACATCTCCTTAACCCAGCTACCAAAGATACCATTCTAGAAACACCTGTCCTTTACTTTTTGTGCAAATTGTCGATTTGTATAGCATATAAATCTGCTTTATGGTCATGTCAGGATGTATTTTAGACGAGGAAACATCACTTTCATGAATGAGGCATTGTATTTGACACAGTGTAGGCTTCCAGTCCACAAAAAAATAATGATGGCTTCCAGTCCCAAAAGATATAATTCTGGCTTCCATATATTCATTAGCTCTCTCTCTAATTTTCCAATGAGTAGAGAATTAGATCCATTTTCTGTGGGCCAAGAGAAAATTTTTGCAGGGTTGTGATGGAGATGCAAATTCTGTGAGAGCACGCACTAAGAAGGCACATGAGTTTAAAATTCCAACGAATCTTTTTTGGCAGTGCAAATTGTTGGGTAGAGATGCCTTGTCCAGCAAAAGAGAGAGGGAGGAGGAAAGGAGGGGTTGTTGACATGACACCAAATGGGCATCCTGTTTTCGATGAACTCTAACAAAGCTAGCTATCTTTCTAACAAGACATATAGTCATAAAGCAAACAGAGGAGGAATTTATAGCTCCATAGCCATAAAACCTAGATAGTGGCGCAAAAAGGCCAGCAGAACTCACAGGAAGGCAGCTCTTTAGCGCACCATATGAACGAACTACGGAAAAAGGAACTGATTTAGGTCTCACCAGATATTTGGAGCTGAAACTCCGTCAAACAGACCAGATGCATGGACGACTCTCTAGCAAGCTTCTCGTCTTCTAAAGAAAATTAATGGATCACTTAGCTTGGACCATACATCCAGCAATCCTGGCATCCGAAATTCCAATCTACGCAGACTGAATGATTTGGGAAGCATACACGTGGTGAATCAAGAACATCCATATTCCAAAATCAATTCTCGCAGGGGACCAGAGCTCTCTTATCATCCGCGGACCTCGATGCCATTGCGATGCATCTTGACTTCCAACTTTCCCCATGCATCCAATGCACGGATGCAAGCTGGAAACAGGAACAGGAAGCAGCATGGCCGTGCAGCGGAACGAAGAGACGTGACATGGCACGAGCCAAACGTTAACCAGCAACAAGTGTAAAGCAGAGATGCGTCCGTGCATCAATCACCCCGACCAACCAAAACGAAAATTATTCCGTGAGAGAGAACCAGAGAAAGAGAGAACCAAGGGCCATGGTGCTATATAAGAGGCATCTCCAGGGCTTGGCTTGTGGTGAAGCAAGAGAGTCTCAAGAGAGAAGCACAAGGGACCGCAGCAACCTCGAAGCTAGTCCAAACTAGTGGGAGGTTGTCTGCAGGAGGAAGAGGAAGAAGAAGCTACCTGGTGACATCCATGGCGAGAGGCAAGGTCCAGCTGCGCCGCATCGAGAACCCGGTGCACCGCCAGGTGACCTTCTGCAAGCGCCGGGCGGGGCTGCTGAAGAAGGCCAGGGAGCTCTCCGTGCTCTGCGACGCCCACATCGGCATCATCATCTTCTCCGCGCACGGCAAGCTCTATGACCTCGCCACCACCGGGTACCCATCGCTCTTTCCACTGCAGTGTCCTGCTTCTTGTGTTGTGTTGTGAATGAGCAACAAAGGCGTCCTGACTGACAGAACTATGGAAGAACTGATCGAGAGGTACAAGACAGCAAGTGGAGAAGCCCAGCAGGGTGACGGCTGTGGCGACCAGAGAATGGTAAGCTCCCACAAAACTTCCATCATATGACTAGTTCTTCTTCCCTCACAAGGATGATTTTTTTTTTTTTTTGAATTGCACAAAGTGAAATGGTACAATTATTCGAGTGTGTTTTCTTTGATCGACTGTAGCATCACCTGCTAGTAACGGGAACACATCGTGTTATAACTTATATGAGGGTCTGTTTGACTGCTAATGGCATAATTCCTAATGCACAGTACCAGAACACATCGGTTTTTGGTGTTTGCTGTGCCCACCATATATCAAATCAGATTAGAGTTTAAAACAGATTGCAAACACAAATCATCTCTCGGTTTGCATTGTTTATACCGGTGTTTAACTTAGTATTCACTACGTGATGGAGGACAAGAGGCAC
This sequence comes from Eragrostis nindensis, assembly GCA_012490785.1. Taxonomy (NCBI): domain Eukaryota; kingdom Viridiplantae; phylum Streptophyta; class Magnoliopsida; order Poales; family Poaceae; genus Eragrostis; species Eragrostis nindensis. The sequence continues at coordinate 343,343 of JAAXCT010000574.1, read as the reverse complement.
CATCTCTCTGTCTATAACAACCTTACATAGTTGCAACTCTCCTCAGCTCTCCCTGTTACTTAAAAGGTTTATGTGACCCAGGACCCAAAACAAGAAACAATGGCGCTTCAACAAGAAATCAATCTGCTCCAGAAGGGGCTGAGGTAATTGTTCTCAGACTGCTACAATTTATTAATTAATACCTACAATCAGAACAGTTCCCAGAAAATGTAAAAGTCTGAATTCATGGATCAACGTAATTCACTTTCCAAAACTCTTCTGGAATCTTATATTTACTGAACAATTTTAGCGTGGCATGGATCTGTCCATTCTTGGTCCAGATGTAGGCATGTAGCACTCAGTGTAAAGCAAACAACAAAAGCACTTCTGTAACTGGTAGAAAAAAGTAATCAAACCCTACAAAACTTTTGCTCTCACAATTGACACCAAACCATTTACCTACAAAACCTGACCTATTCTCTAAGAAAAAGATTAAATAAGTTCATTGTAGCCTCACACTCAAAGAATTCTGCCATTTATTCTGACAAGAGAAAAAAAACTTGGCAGGTACATCTATGGAAATAGGGCAAATGAGCACATGACTGTTGAAGAATTGAATGCCCTAGAGAGGTACTTAGAAATATGGATGTACAACATCCGCTCTGCAAAGGTAATTCACATAAACTCTCAAAAGTTCTTAAATATATTCACTTCAGGCATTCCTGAACCCTTGTTGTCTAACAGATGCAGATAATGATTCAAGAGATCCAAGCACTGAAAGCAAGGCATGTCAAACAACCTTTACTTTACTATATAACACCCAATGCAGCATTCCCAACTTACTAGAAGTATCTTTGCATATGCAGGAAGGCATGTTGAAAGCTGCTAACGAAATTCTCCAGGAAAAGGTACCATTTCATCAAGTGACTTTAACTACAAATTTCCTTCAAGTCTTGCAGTTTTTTGTGGGTAAAGGCTGATGGTATGACTGTATGTTGAATGCAGATAGAAGAACAGAGTGGTTTGCTCGACGTAGGCATGATGGTAGCAGATCAGCAGAATGGGCATTTTAGTACAGTCCCACTGATAGAAGAGATCACTAACCCACTGACTATACTGAGTGGCTATTCTACTTGTAGGGGCTCAGAGATGGGCTATTCCTTCTAACGGTAATAACACCCTGGGGGCTAGCTCTGTTGATTATTAGTGTGTAAGACAATTAATAAAGCTTGTGTTATCATTTGCTCTGCTACTTGGTTGTAACTTATATAGGCATAGCCCCTAAGGAGTGCCCAGGTATTGTATTGTCTTCGACTTGTGGTGCTTGTGCTTCCTAAAGAACTCTTGAGGAACTCTGATGTTGTGTTATTTCACTTAATTGAGAGATAATTGTTCGTGTGTGGTGCAAATCTTTGTATCTAGCAGTGTACTATCAGAGCAATTGATGGGCACATTTGGGGAAAAAAAAAGGGAGAGAAAAAGATGGACCACAGCTTGCATGAATTGAGTTGAGCGGAAGTGACAGCCATATGAATTAAAACCATGGTGGGAAATCACTAACAGTGTGAATTCATCAGCATAAATAAGCATCATCATTAACATTTCAATTTTCACTTATAATTTGTCGCAACAACAATTAAAAGTGTACCACAGGTTTGAAGAACTTTCACAACTCAGAGTCACTAAATAGGTCACCATTCACATAATTGTAGACATCGATTACCCACAAAATTCTATGAACACAAATGAAGCAATGCTTACATATAAACATGCGAATATGTGATTCTCATCAGGCAAAAATATGACATGCCAGTGTATTTCTGACCATGTGAATCATAATCACTTAGTAGATCACTTCAGGCCCCAAGATCAAGGGTCACTTCATACGCATACAGGAAGGCTAAGAAGAAATGGTTTTAATTTTTGAACACAGTATGCAGCCAATGTTTTATCTGGGAATATCTAAATTTACTAGCCGCAAAATAGTCGTTTGAGAAACATATACTGAAAGATCTGGTTTGCTGTTTACACCAGAGCGAGCATTAACAGTACTAGGGACAGACACTACCATGGTAGAGAGAATAAAATACATTGTCCCATTGGCTTCCACAACCAATACGCACTTATTTGAAAAAGCTAGGACGCAAAAACTACGAATCCAACATAAGAGATACCATTGTTCTGTCAAACTGGTACGCTCAAATAGACTTTAGTGTCCTTCAGTTCTTCTGGCCTGATCACGAAAGAGAAAGAAAAAGGAAGAAAGATTAGAAAAAAACAAAAATGTAATGGAGGAAGACTACTGCAATCAAGCTATGTTAACGACCATGCTGAAACTAACAAAATTTCATATTGTTCTTGCTAAGTTTTAGCAGTAAAGTAATTCACTAGTGCAGCTTTTACATGAACAAAGCATCCTAGGAAAGCTAATACAAGCCAGCAATATTAACAAATACACTCAATCATGCAGTCATTTGAATCCAACTAGTGTGTTGGCAAATGTGTCACTGAACTGATACAGCCATGACACATAATTCAACATCTGTAATTCCTTTGATATCATCAAAAATACAGTCACGACTAAAATTTGCAGTGCCGTAGAATTGTTTGGCATTTCAAACCACTGTCTTCTAAAGATCTGATAGAATTTACGTTTCCACCCTATTCGATACTTTTCCTTTGGTTCGCAAAAAATGGCTCTGTTACTTGTTGGAAAACAAGAGGGTGAACTCAATAACAGGCTGAAGCGAGCATCATATTTGTTAAGGACTGGAGCGGACGCCAGTGTCTTGTTCATGAAAATATGATTTCATGTCTAGACTTTAAAGCACATCCTGACATAAACAAGGGTAGCTCTATATGTTATGGCAATCTATGGTTTACACAAAAGAATCTCTCAGTGTTTGTAAAATGGCATCATTGTTGGCATTTCGTTTGGTTGAAAGGAAGTGAATGAATCTGAGGCTTGATTTGTTTTTCATTAGCCAGCTTGAGAAAATAACAATCAGACACCACAAACGGTACTTCCTAGGTGCAGCTTTCAGCATCATATACCCATAGACTAAGTCCTTTGCCTTTTCCATTTGTAACAGTGGTTCATTGATCCAATGTGCAAGGAATATAGAGTTCTTTGAAAATAGATTCTGACATGGACATAGAGCAGTTCTATATGCTATACCAGTCTACAGTTTGTACTTTGTACATCCCAGGGAAAGCTACACTTGCATTTACCTAGGGTAAGCAGATGTGGACAAACCTGGGCACTCATAAATTGACAAGACTCGCATTACTATGTAATAAGCTAAAAATGTATGCAAGAGTAACAAAATACAATCACGCAGCTAACACCAGCATGCTAAAACTGACACACCACACCGCATATCTCAACGTTTGCAATTCACATGATAGTCAGAACAACACACTATCAGCAGCACGCAATCACGGCTTCCAACCAAGCGCTCGTTCTGCGGTCAATTTGCACTAAACAAAACACATGACGAAACTGTACCATCATGACATATGAGGATGAGCAGCAGAGGGAAGGAGATGAAGGCGGCAAAAGGACAGACCTGCGACCTTGTCCTCCCACCAGTAGATGAACCTAAGGTTGGCACCCTGCTTGTCCATCTTGTAGAGCTGGTACCAGTGCTCCGCCACCTCCGATCCTAGCACGGCGCCGGTGAGCGCCCCAAACCCGGTGGCCAGCACAACGCCTGCAGGCGATCGCAATCACATCTCGATCAGCAGAGCACCACCATCAACAGAGAGGTCAAGATCGATCAGGAAACCCTCGTCCCCAGGAGGGGAAAAAAAAGAAAACAGCCGCGATCCTTCGTACCGTGCGGCGCCTTGGAGTACTTGAAGGCGACGCCTCCGAGGTGCGCGGCGCCGACGAGGGCCCCGGCGAGCGCGAACTTCCTGGACTCCCGCAGGGCCTTGAGCTGCATTCGCATCGCATCTAGAGTCAGACGAGAGCGGGGTGGAGGAGGAGGGGCATCGGAGGAAGAGGACGGATCGGGGACAGGGGACGGTACCTGGGGCCCGTAGACCGGGTCGGAGGCGATGAACTCCTCGACGTCGGCGTCGGACCACTTGGGGAGCGGCTCGGCGCGGCCGTAGACCTTCTTGAAGTAGTCAAGGAAGGCGAAGTTGTGCGCCCAGTGCTGCTTCACGCCCTCGAAGTGCTCGCCGATCCCCATCGCCGCCGCAGCCCTAATCCCTTCGATTCGATTCGACGGCGAGGTGGTGCGGTGGAACGCTTTGCTTTGCTGCGGTCGTTGGTCTCGGGCTCGGATTTGCTTCCTTCGTGGCGAAGAAGAGAGAGGCTCCGGCTCGAATGCAAGATGGGCCGTATCTGACTGAAATGGGCCATTCGGGGCCCCAACAACGAAGAAGTGTGGAACTGATTCGTGAACCACACAGCCCACCACCCCTAATCAGCCCAATTCGGGTCCTACGCGGCAGCTACACCATCCGTCACACGAATGGCAAATTTTACCTCGGTTGATATTGTACACGAGGGTCGGACGTCGAATGGCGATGCTCATACTTTGGCTCGTCATTGTCTCTATCAGTCAATAGGTAGACATGTTTGGTTCATGAGTCCGCCTGAGGGCATTTGTAACTCCTTCACTTTGTTCAATCAATAGACGGGGGAGTTGATCTCAAAAAAAAAAAAAAAAAAGCTACACCATCCGTCAGTCAGTCCCTGAGGTATGGTCCCACTTGTCATTGGTAGTACAGTATTCAGCAGCTGAGAAATGAAAAACAACTTTTTTTTTTGTTTGCGGATCGCCCCCAACTCGCTCCCGCCAGAGCGATTTCTTTTAGCGCCTGCCTGATAGGATTCGTAATCGAGTCCAAAACCAAATCACAGAGAGAGGGATATGCCGCATATGTATCGAGAGATAGATGACAGACTGATCTCAGGGAAGGAAACAGGAATAATTGAGGTGGTTTCGCGACGGGATCCCTCGCATCGTCATCTAATCGTACCATGGGGCTGCTCCAGCGCGACCGACAATGGCAAATCCTTTCCGGCTCTCTCTCGCCCCTAGACCTCTTGAATTTTGGAGGGGATCTCATGAGGTTGATTGCCTTTTTTTTTGGGGGGGCTTCTGTTTGAGTTCTTTTTGTTGTGTTACAGATGAATCGATTGTTTCAGTGGATGACAGAAAGGTCTTGCCCAGGCGACTGTTTGGTGATGCTGATTCACATGCTGCAAAAATAATGGTGTCGGTGTTATGGAAACCAGGGTCTCCAACACCGGCCAAACATACAAGAGCGCCACAGAAGATCCCAAACTTGTGGGCCATATTGATGGGACAAGACAAAAGAAAGGTGGAGCAGCTCCTGTGTCTTTTCTGCCTGCATCGTGGGATGGTCATGTGGATGCATGTGGGGCAAGGGCCCCACCTCCCTGTTTTTCCTCCTCTCTCTTCCTCCCATGCATGCACCGCGAGATAAGGAGCAGGCCAACAGAAGTCAAAGCTGGGCCCAAGGCGTGCAGCATCTCAGCAGCAGCAGCTTGCCCAGGTTCAAGGACCAAGGCGGCAGCGCGCCGCACGGAAAAAGGCAGCGTCATATCTGCAGTGCACCCCATACCTCCTTTATTTCTTCTGTACGGCCCGATGTGGGATGCCCCTTGGCTGATAAAAGGGAACACCCGGGGCAGGCAAAGGGGGAGGCTTCTTCCGGGCTCCTCTTCTTCCTCTCTTCTTCCTCCTCCGGCTGGAGGTTCTCTAGCTCAAGAACATGAGCTCTTCTCCACTGTAATATTCTACTAAAAATATCCAAATAATCCAGACAAGCAGGATGTAGGGCTATTAGCCTCCGGGCGGCCCGAACCTGGGTAAAATGCTTTGTGTGCTATTTATTTTACACTAATCCTCTACGAGATTTGCAGCGTGTTCATCCCCTAACCGAATCTCAAGGGACGGTTCTTACTAACCTCCCATATGTTGGTTCTCATACACCGACATTTGGCGCGCCAGGAAGGGGGATGAGGCGTTGTTTCTCTAATCTTGGCGTTCTTTGTCCCCCGCTCGGGTCACTCGTTTCTCGCGGTAGAACAACTTGCTGCTTTTACAACAAGGTACTGTTGCCTTTACCGCATTTCCCCGCTTGCGCTTTGCACGCTGCTGCCGCTTGTGTGTACTCAATGCGAGCACCAAGCATGCCTGTCTGCGCTTTGTGTTTAGGCTTTGATTTATCTCAACACAAGTTATTTTCTGGGTTATCTAATCCTTCTTTTCCTACTGCTTTTCCGTTGAACTCCTCTACGGCTCGCTGTCTGAGCACGCATGCGAACGCGTGGGCGCGTGAGGGGCGTGGAGACGGGCAAGCGCTGGCAGCTCTCCGATACTGCTCCCGAAGATGCCTCATGGTGCCTGCAGTTTCCGAGCACGCGCTCCTGCGGACGGGCCTGCTGCTGGTGCACCCGGCGCGCAGCCGGATTCGACGGCGGCCGCCCGTTCCCGGCGAAGCCTGTTACACCTGCCGCTCCCGAGCCCCGCGCGTTGCGCAGCGCTGAGTACGTGTGGCGGTGTGGGAATCAGTTGCTCGCAAGTGACCTCCTGGTTGGGCGGTCATAGCAGCTCCCACGCCGCCGACCCGCACTACGGTGTTCCGGGGAGGCCGAGCTCAAGGCTGCCCACGCAGCGGCACGGAGCCAGTGAAGCGCCCCGTGGGCTGACCTGCTCGAGAGAAGCGACGCCTAGCTTCGTCACGAACCGGGAAACAACACCGGCAAAAGGACGAGGGCACTGCACGGACCGCGCTGCGCAGCAACTACCCCGAACGTGAGGCCATGGAGAGGCCTTATCCGCGTCTGTGCCATTGACCCTACCCCTACAGCAGCTCGGGGAAGCATCTCCGCTGCGGCCGGAGGCTATGCTCGAGCTCGCATCGTGTTGTGGTCTCTCGCGAGGAGCTTGCCGCGCCGCTCCTGGCAATCTCGCGGTCCGGCAACGTCGCGCAGAAGGGCAACAGCCGCGTCGACCCCGGTGCGGCCGGCTAGAAGACGACGTCGCGCGGCGCGACAGCGCAAGGCCGGGGCTCCGCGCCTCGCGGCAACGCGGGCGCCGCGGCGACATCTCCGACGACCCGCAACAACTGAAGCCCGTCCCGGACGGCCCCCCCCAGCGTCTGTGGCCGCAGACGTCGTGGCTCCGGCGACTCGCGGTCGACGTCGCCTTACCCCGGGGCTCGCCTCGAACCCGCCTCCGGCTTGGGGCTCTCACGCCAGACTCTCGCCTCTAGTCGGGGGTGCGGGTTCGCCGAACTCGCGCCGCCTACCCAGGGGCTCACGCCGGACTCGCGCCGCCGGCCGGGGGCGAGAGTTCAGGGGTCTCGCTCCGCCTACCCGGGGGCTTGTCCGGAGCTCGCGCCTTCGACTTGGGAACTCGCGACGCGAACCGCGATTCACGATGCGAGCTCGCCGGTGAGCTCGAGGCCAACGCGACCACAACAACGTCAACCCGGGTTTGCCGGCGAATCCGCGGACGCCACGACTTCAACCCGCGGACGCTGCGAGTTCGACCCAGGCTCGCCGGCCTACACCCGGCGTCAACTCGGGCTCGCCGGCCAACTCCCGGGCGTCGCCAAAGTCACGCCCCTTCAACGCCTGGACGCCGTGGCTTCGGCCCGGGCTCGCCGGCCAACTCCGGACGTCGCCGACGTCAAACGCTCTTCAAGGCCCGGGCGCCGTGGCTTCGGCCCGGGCTCGCCGGCCAACTCCCAGGCGTCGCCAAAGTCAACGCCCTTCAACGCCCGGACGCCGTGGCTCCGGCCCGGGCTCGCCGGCCAACTCCCGGGCGTCGCCGACGTCAACGCCCTTCAATGCCCGGACGCCGTGGCTTCGGCCCGGGCTCGCCGGCCAACTCCCGGGCGTCGCCGACGTCAACGCCCTTCAATGCCCGGACGCCGTGGCTTCGGCCCGGCTCTTCGGCCAACTCCCGGGCGTCCGACGTTCCACGCCTTCAACTCCCGGACTCCGTGGCTTCTTCCCGGGCTCGCCTTCCAAACTCCCCCCCTCTCCGACTCCTCCGTCAACGCCCTTCAACTCCCTCCGCCGTGGCTTTCGGCCCGGGCCCGCCGGCCACTCTCCGGGCTCCGCCTCGTTCAACACCCTGACGCCTTGGCTTCTTCCCGAGCACGCCGGCCACCTCCCGGGCTTCTCCCCCCTTCCAACACCCTGACGCCGTGGCTTCAGCCTGGGCTCGCCGGCCGACTCCGGGGCGTCGCCGACTTCAACGCCCGGACGGTGCAGCTTCGGCCTAGGCTCGCCGACCAACTCCCGGGCATCGACGACTCTAACCCGCGACACCGTCGGCTCTGACCCGGGGGCTTGTCTCGAACTCGCCCCCGGCTTGGGGGCTTACACCGGGCTCTCACCTCGAGTCGGGGTAGACGCTGGTGCGACACGTGGCCACGCACGCGCAGCCCCACGAAGCTCGCGGCCGCGAGCGAATCCTGCTGGGGTCCCACCGGGCAACAGGAGGGGCGCGCGCGCACGCCCGAGCAGGCGGACTTCAATGCGCATATGAGCTATGCAGCCTCTAGTCAGACGACGCTACTGGACCAGTCACGGCAATGTGACCCCTGGCCAAGCGTTCGTTAACTAATCACTACTCCTTTCATCCTTCTTTATTTCTTTTTTGTGGGCTGCTTCTCAAGGTGAGGGCACATGGTTGCACCGCCGTCCTGGCAACCGGGCACGGTGCTGCGCGGCTTGCCTGGATGTGGCAACGCGCGCGGGGTGGCCCCGTGTTGTAACAACGCCGAAAGGGTAACTTGGAGGCCTACTCCCCCACAGCAAACTCTCGTCTGGAGACACTGCATGGTTGCGCCGGCGGCTATGCTAAAGCCAGCTGCCTCATGCACTCACACCAAAGCCGACACCGGTCGCACTAAGCCGACCACAGTCGCTCAAAGCCGACTGATTTGCTACGGTCGCACCAAGCCGGCTGTCTCGTACAGCCGCACATAAGCCGACCGTTCCGCTGCAGTGCACCGAAACCGATTGTCCCGTCACGATCGTACCAAAGTCCACTCCGGTGGCCCGCTCCGGCGGAGACCGCTGGCCGCGGTCGCCCAAGTCCACTCCGGTGGCCCGCTCCGGCGGACCCACTCGCCATGGTCTCACACTCCACCCACTCCGGTGGCCCGCTCCGGCGGAGACCGCTTGCCATGGTCGCACTAAAGTCCACTCCGGTGGCCCGCTCCGGCGGAAAATCTGACTCCGGTCATGGTGTCTCCCGTGAAAGGCAATCCTTTCCGGCTGAGCAAGACCACTTTTGCGCAACATTCGATCATCGATATGGGCGGGCTCGTGGTGCCGCCATATGCGAAGGATCACAGCGCCGCTACGTGGGCCATGTGGAATTCACAACCTCAAGCGCGATCAAGAGCAAGGTTCTTGCCGAGTTCGTGGCAGAATGGACGCCCGGTTCTGTGGAAGAGCGTGAAGAGCTCGCCGCGTGTCCAGCCAGAGACGAACCCTGCGAAGGCGACGATGCTCGCGGTGCCGCCATACGACGAAAGGATCACAGCGTCCGCTACGCGAAGGATCACAGCGCCGCTAAACCTAAAAGTGTTAGAGTGGCTACCTATGCCCCGGTCGTCATGCTTGGTCCTGCACCCGTGACACCTGCTTGGCTTGAGGTCGCTTCGACTCGCTGGTTCCCGAATTTACACCCAAGAGCAAGATCATTTGGCGCATGGCGCCAACCCATATGAGGGAAGCCTTGTGGGGCCGCAGTGTGAGCTGCTTAAAGAGTTGGGGTTGCTATCTACGTACTGGTCGCCTAGCCTGTGGATACCCGTGGCATCGGCCTGGCCCAAGGTCACCCCTGTGGTCGTCACCTAAGCCCCGATCGCCTAGCTTGGTCACACACACGTGGCACCAGTTCGTCCGATTTTGCCCCAACTCTTGAGGCACTCGTATTTGCAACCACAGGTCATCACTCCAGAGATAACAAGATTAAATGCAACTGATTAGGCCTCATCGCCGGTCTCGTTGATGTCCTGCGCCCGGCAATGAGGCCGGGGGCTCCTGTCGGTGTTATGGAAACCAGGGTCTCCAACACCGGCCAAACATACAGAGCGCCACAGAAGATCCCAAACTTGTGGGCCATATTGATGGACAAGACAAAAGAAAGGGGAGCAGCTCCTGTGTCTTTTCTGCCTGCATCGTGGGATGGTCATGTGGATGCATGTGGGGCAAGGGCCCCACCTCCCTGTTTTTCCTCCCTCTCTCCTCTCCTCCCTGCATGCACCGCGAGATAAGGAGCAGGCCAACAGAAGTCAAAGCTGGGCCCAATGCGTGCAGCATCTCAGCAGCAGCAGCTTGCCCAGGTTCAAGGACCAAGGCGGCAGCGCGCCGCACGGAAAAAGGCAGCGTCATATCTGCAGTGCACCCCATACCGCCTTTATTTCTTCTGTACGGCCCGATGTGGGATGCCCCTTGGCTGATAAAAGGGAGCACCCGGGGCAGGCAAAGGGGGAGGCTTCTTCCGGGCTCCTCTTCTTCCTCTCTTCTTCCTCCTCCGGCTGGAGGTTCTCTAGCTCAAGAACATGAGCTCTTCTCCACTGTAATATTCTACCAAAAATATCTAAATAATCCAGACAAGCAGGATGTAGGGCTCCAGACAAGCAGGATGTAGGGCTATTAGCCTCCGGGCGGCCCGAACCTGGGTAAAATGCTTTGTGTGCTATTTATTTTACACTAATCCTCTACGAGATTTGCAGCGTGTTCATCCCCTAACCGAATCTCAAGGGACGGTTCTTGCTAACCCCCCATATGTTGGTTCTCATACACCGACAAATGGGATGTTCTAACACAGTCACAGACCTTCCTGAGGTACAAAATTCCGATTATGGAGTCTTAGATTACGAGCATAATATTGCCGCGTGGCTGTTCTAACCGTTACACTGATTCTTGGAGCTATGTTTGCTATAAATATAAACAGAGAGCATATTCCTAGTACCGCAATAGGTTGGTTCAACGCTCCTAAATTTAGTGGACTTCTGTCTTCATCCCAAAATAAAAACTAAACTCCAGCAGAGCTTTCCGAAATAAACTGTCTGTCATGGGCCTTACAGCTATTATCTTTACATGGAGTAGCTTTTCTCGAGGTATTTTAGTTTCTCTTGAGATACCAGTGGCTTGTTCCTCTTTTGCCGTGATTATTTATGATGCAAGATCTTTATGTTTTCCAGAACCCTAATGTGCAACTTACTCTTGATCTCAAACACATATCAATCACAGACGCATTCCATTGTTCATTAAATCACTGCTGTTCCAAATGTCCGAAGCCTGCATATCCACCAAATATGCATTATTGGTTTTTAAACCTGTCATTGAGTGTTATTCAGATCCCATGAACTTTGAAAATGCATATTTGGGTTTTCTTAAGCGCGGTAAAAGTATCACCAAAATCTAAAATACCCAACCCATCCCCTCTACCTCTTGTTACAACAAAAGGGTATATGCGCTATTTTGGACCTCGATTGAATTTTCCTGAAGACTTCAGTTGTCATTTTCAAACTTTCGTTGTCCTAGGTCACGGCGTAGATCTTTAAGACTAGATCCTGTTGGATGCATTTTTTTCCTAAATGTCTAATAAATATGTTAGTTTGCTTTGAAGCAAACTCTTAAAACATCTCCCACCTTGAGCTGTTCACTTCACATATTCTGGGCATGTGTGGCTGATATTACCACCCTTTCCAGAGGGAACTACAGTTCCACCAGAATCTTTAGTGCTCCAGATTGGAAGTAGCCATATATTGCTTGTTGTGAAGCCTAGAGTTTTTGCCAAAAACATCTGTATTGATGCGCTTGCCTCAAATTTTAAGACTCTGTCTCTAGCTTCCCGAGAATGTAAGATTTATTAAGAATAAATAGTTGCATTTTAGGTTCCCAATGGCTATAAGGCCTGCCAGGCATCATTAAGCCCCCATTTTCCATGAATTCCGACAACCGTAACTTGACATCTTCAACACAAGCAATCAGAAGTCATTCCAAGTATGTATGATTAAGACCGAAATATGAGTCACTCCTAACAATGTCAAGAATGCATATTGAATATGAAAAGGGGTTGATTCTGACAACTTGGCATAAGGAATGCTTTAGTCCTATGCTGCCGTAGCTTAACCAAGCTCCTGTGACTGTTGATTAGCATATTCATTCTGGGGGAAAGCTGAACAATTGAATGGATCCTTACACTGGCTTCACAATTCGAGCTGCACTGATATTGTTATTGTGCTGCCTAAATCTAGACAATTAACTGATTGAATTGCATGTCATTTCGTGATGCTTTTTTGTGTATCTGATCCTTTTGATTTGTTATTTGCTAGATCTAACTTGCCAAGGTCTAGTATTGCGCTGTAACTTGCGAAATTATTTCTAAATTCATCGAATTCCATTTTTATTTAATTATATTCGAGTTTACTCTTATAAGCTATGCATCAGATACATACATATTTAACACCTGTTTGGTACTTTGCCACACAACTTTGTCAAACTTTGCCAAAGGTTTGTTGCAAAGTTTGGCAAAGAAATGAGTCTATGACATGTGTGGCGAGCCGCGGCTGTGGCAGGCCCCAAACACTAGCCAAAGAAACTGTGTTATGGCTAAAGTTTGGCATGGCAAAGTTCGGCAGCCAACCAAACACACCCTAGTTGTGGACAAATTGCCTAGCACTTCATGATGGTTTTTTTAATCTATTATTTGTTGTACCTAACATGCCAAGGTCTTGTATTACATTGTAGCTTTCTAAATTGTGTTATATTGTTCTGATTTTATCGGTTATCATTGCTTGTGCATGCAGGACATCTGGTGCCATATACATTCCCTATTGCCAATGCGTGATGCTGCTCGTGTTGCTTGCCAGTCTCGTTCATTTCTAAGATCCTGGAGATGCCATCCCGTCCTCACCTTGAGTAGGAAAATCCTTGCCTCAAAATCAAAAGCGCGTCCAGGGGAATTCATCTGCAAAATTGATCAGATTCTGAGTAACCACTCAGGCATTGGCATTAAGATATTCAACCTTCGACTATTTGGTATGTTTGATGCCTGTCCCTATCTCGACACTTGGCTTCCGATTGCTGTTAAACCAGGGATTGAAGAACTTACACTTGAGCTATGTGGTGGATGCAAATTAAAGTACAATGTCCCATGCTCACTTTTATCTGATGGGGTTCAAAACTCTATTCGGTATCTTCGACTTGGCATGTCCCACAGTTGAACTTGGGCCCTTGAGAAACCTAACAAGTCTATCCCTGTATTTCATGTGCATTACAGGGAAGGAGTTAGAGTGCTTTCTTTCTAACTCTCCTACTCTTGAGCAGTTAGATATCAAGGAATGCAATGAAATAGTTTGCCTGAAGATACCTTGCGTGTTGCAGCAGCTCAGCTCCGTGAAGATTTCTTCTTGCTTTCGGTTGCTTGTGATAGAGAGCAAAGCTCAAAATTTGTCCAGCTTTTATGCTATGGGGCACATGGTAGAAAATGTCTCACTTGGAGAAACATTGCAAATGAAGAATTTTGGCACGCACAGAACAGACCTTGTCTGTTGCGCTCGTACTGAGCTGCCGGCCTGTATGCCAAATCTCGAGGCTCTTGCAATTAGCTCAGATTATGAGGTATGCATCTCGTACCTTAAATTATGGACTACCTTGTGTACTAAAATGAGAGATCTTTTTTTATGCAGAGAGTTGATACACCAATGCTTCCTACCAAATTCTTGTTCCTAAAGTACCTGAAAATTTATTTGGTTTCTGGGGGAAGCTTTTGTCCATCCTATGATTATTTTTCTCTTGCCTCGTTCCTTGATGCGTCACCTTCATTGGAGACTCTGACCTTCGATGTAAGACTGGTGCTATTCATTCCATCCTACAAAGATACCTGGTTACTCTGTTGGATTGATCCATTAATTCTGTTTTCTTTCTAATACTGACTTTAATCTCCAGGTAACGCAGCAACAGATGAAACATGAATCAGTTTTTGAAGGTTCATTGCATTTGAGGCAGATGCCTGATCACCGTCATTGTTGCCTCAAAACTGTGAAGATCACAGGGTTCAGTTCTGCAAAGGGCTTGTTTGAGCTAACATGTTATATTCTCGAGAATGCAGAGTCACTTGAGTTTCTTACACTGGACACCCTTTGTGGTACAAATCGGTGTTATTTAGGTTCAATTCTGAATGCATGTGATGAGATGAGTGAGGGTATTCTCAGGGAAGCCCGTAGAGCGGTTGCGGCTATCAGAACATGTATTGAAGACAAAGTTCCCTCTACTGTGAAGCTGACTGTTCTGAAGCCTTGCGGCCGATGCCATGCTGATGGAGGATTTCGAGCATTATGAGTTATATTACCATAATAGATACAATGTTGGTAGTTTTATTCATGTGACTCATGCTTTGTCTCTTGGATTATTGTGTTCTGTTTAATTTTTGTTGCCATCTGATTTTAATCATTTAGATGAATCAGGCTTTGTTTCATGTAATATTGGATCTGTTCAATCTTGGGTACCCTTGGTGTGCGAATTTTCTTTCGTTTCTAGACATTAGCTGGCTTCGCGTGTGGATTTATCTTCTTTTTTTTTGGAGAAAATGTGTTGGATTTATTAGTCATGATCAAGGTTTACAATATGATCACACCGCTCGAACCGCTCCTCGGTTTGCTAGTTTTTGTTAAAACCGATCGGTAAATTTTGAAAAGGGAAATTAGACGAAAGTTTGAAAGCAAACCGGTCAGTATCCACGGCCCACGAGGACAAACTTTCATCGGTCAGTGTTTCCAGACTGACTGGGATCGGCAACTGATGCAAGAAATTTTTTGGGAGGAAGATTTTCAACATGTTCTGGCCATTCCACTGGAACAAGATGCGGAGGACTTAAATCGCATGGCACTATGACGAGAACTTGGTAGAACAGCCAAACATGGTTCAACATATTCTGGCCATTACGTAAGCCAAGATTTTTATTTTTATTTTTATTTTTTGCCTTTTTGGGGAAAGTGGAACAAGGCCACTATACACTCCAACGGACGCGGGAATCCATTCCAAGCGGGACCAAACCTGGTTCAGAGAGGGGGTAACCAAACGAACCAATCCTCGACTTCCACGGTCTGCTTGCGGATGCCCCCAATCCCGGCGCAGCGGCGGCGCCAGAGCGATCTCTTTCGCGCCTGATAGGATTCGAAATTGGAGTTCAAAGCCTAATAATCGCAGCGGAGAGAATTATGTTCCATGTATATAGATAGATGATAGATAGAGAGACAGATCTCAGGGAGGGGAACAGGAATTGATCGAGGTGGTTTCTCGGCGAGATCCCTCAGGAGCGAGGCATCGCCGTCTAATCTTAGTCTTACACCACTGGCGGAGCCACAGCAGGGCCAGCCTGGGCCATGGCCCCCCCTTGGCCTAGGAATTTTTTTGAAGGTCATCTCAGCTTGTAGGCATCAGCGACGCAGCAGGCGCGTTAGTTTCTCTTGCAAGCATCGATGCACCCGATCGAATGGATAATAGAAGGAACTGTAGTTACTGAACCATCGCTCCTCAAACTGATCGAGGATAAGGAGGCCTGGTGCCAATTGAAAGTCAAGCCTGAAAATCATATGCAAGAACAAGAGAAACAAAGAAATTATAGTACTAGCGACGTAGCGTCTAGCATACTAATCTAGCGCCCTGTACTAAGTTGTATGTACTTTTCGACGTGTCTTTATGGATTTTCCCGACCGGCCCCTTCTGTGTTTTGTGTCTGGCTCCGCCACTGGTCTTACCATGGGCCTGCTGAGCTCCAGCGACTCTCGTCCCTCCAGCGCGACCGACAGCGGCGTCACCGGCGAATCCGAGTCCAGAGTAAGCTTCCTTTTCAGCTCTCGAGCCCCTAAACCTCTGTTTTGTTGTATATGTGTGCATTTTCCGGGTCCAACTTGACGCTAGGTTTAGCGCGACGGGGCGGGTTGTCTCACAATGGAGAAAAAGGAAAATGACGAAGGATAAGAAACAAGCAGGCAGTCTGTGGAATAGAAAATCCATGGCTAATCGAGATGTAGCAGCGCCCTGTTAGGAATATAATCTTTTCTTGGGTATCCGCTGATTATTTTAATTAACATGATTTTTCACTGCCTGATATAGCAGCACCCTTTTAGAAATCATCTTTGCAACAGGGACTCGGCCTCTGTTTTCTTCAATTCATTTAAAAAACCATATTTTTATCTATATCTGCTAACTGTTCATTTAAAATGGTATGAGCGTTCTACCACACGTTTAGCGGTTTGATTTTAGTTTAGTGCTGAATTTCAGTTTGGGTTTGCACCTTCAGTTATTGATTCCTAGAAGAATTGAATTTTGTTCGAGCTCTCATGGGGTTGATTGCCTTTTTTTCCTTCTACTGGAGTTCATTCAGATATATTCATATCTGGGGTTGGTTATCATAACCATCGTTGTTGTGTTACAGATGAATCGGTTGTTTCAGTGGATGAAAGAAAGGGCTTGCCCTCCCAGATGGATGGTGATGCTGATTCTCATGCTGCCAAAATAATGGGATGTTCAAATCCTGACCTTCCTGAGGTACAACTCCACAAAAATCCGATTATATAGTCTTAGATTACAAGCATAATATCACAACCGTTACACTGGTTCTTCGGGCTATGCTTGCTATAAGCCTATAAATATAAACATAACGTATCTCTATCTCCTAGTAGCACTATAGATCGGTCCTACACTCCTTAAATTAGTGGACTTCGTCCACAAAAAAAACTGTGGCATTGGCAGCTTTAACTCGAGAGTTTTGACATAAGTAGAATGCCGTATTCTGGTGCTGATGTAACATCTGTGCTGCAACTGAGCTCTTTGTAGTGAACTAGTGATGATTGGCATAGTCATTCAGGGGGAAGTTGAACAGTTGGATGAATCTTTCCCACTAGCTTCATGATTCATGTTGCATTGATATGTTATTGTGCTACCTAAAATCCAGACAAATAACTGATTGAATTGCATGTCATTCGCGATGCTTTTTTGTCTATATGATCTTTTAATCTGTTACATCTAATGTGCTAAACTGGTTTATGCTAATTTTATTGGCTTCCATTTGTTTTGGTTAATCTGGTGTATTCTTTGTACGCTATGCATATTTACTTGAGATAACAGCTGATTACATTTCACGTCATGTCATTTCACAATGCCTTTTTTGTGTACTCCCTCCGTCCAGAAATATAGTGTCCATCTAGTTTAGAACTTTGACCAACAATATATATAAATATATATTGTTTCAAACTAAAAGAGTTACATATTACAATAGTCTATTTCGCGATGAATCCAATGACACAATTTTTGTGTTGTCAACATTTATAGTTTTGTCGATATTGTTGGTTAAAGTTAAAAAAAGTTTGACTTAAGACAAAACTAGATGAACACTATATTTCTAGACAGAGGGAGTATATATGATCTTTTTTTATCTATTATTTCTTACATCTAACTTGTCATTCAGGTGTACTCTTCGTACGCTATGCACAATCTTCATATTTAGTTCCTGTTCTTTCTGCCTTGACCTATTTGACTTTACGATCCAAGCGGTTAACTTTTTACCCTTTGCTTGTGTATGCAGGACATCTGGCACCATATACATTCCCTATTGCCAACTAGTACTAATGCACGTGCGCCACGCACGTGTCTCAATAATAACATCACTTGGCAGGACCCTGAGCATCATGTATATACTTCACCACATTATCTTTCGTAGCATAGACTTCAAAATGATATTTAAAAGGCTCAAATGATATTTATGATATGGCTCATAATTACACGAAGAGAATATATTTCCTCTGATTATTATGAAACAAGTAGTTAAACAAACACAATTAAAATACAATTGAAAATATTATAAGAATATATTTCTTCTGATTATTTGAATACATATAAAAAGACAGCTAAAGTGAATAACTTAATATTATAAATGAAAATACAAATGTCATAGACAGTTGGAATAGCTATAATTCCATCAAAATCAAAATTGTAAACTTGGTTGAGACCCAATGCCTACATACATACGCTGGAACCAAAATTGACTTGCTCTGATGTCGGAAGTAGCAAACTTGACTTGAGCTTACTTTCTCAGCTTTCCTTTAGTCTTTCAGTTTCCGCTTGTTGCAGCCATGTTGTTGAGCTTGCAACTGATCTTCAGGCTTCAGATTGAGTCATCTCGATCTCATTGAAGGAGCTTTCATCTTTAATACAAAATATCTTCATTTCAGAAGCAACAAAATTAGTAACTGCAAAAGAACTCAATTCAAATCTAACAAACACCCAGGCTGCAACCAATGGTCACAATAGAATATTTATAATCTGACTTCTCAATTCAGATACATGAGATAAAGAAGCAAATTAGCTATTGAAATATCAAGTATGTACATGAGATGCACTTTTTCTGAATGTTGAGATGGTACGAACAAATGTTGTAACAAAAATGCAGTCAACAAAATTACATCCTCCATGAAGCTTCCTTAGACTGCATATATGAACCAAATGCAGTGATCCAAATTTTCCTTAATTAATTGCAATTGCAACAGAGTTTCATGGGCGGTTAATTCTTCATACCAAACGAATGCAGTGATCCAGCATGCAATTACGATGTCTAAGTTAATTTATCTGTTCCGTGGTCATGATTCTCATTTATTGACAGTTTGCTTTATAAAATGCATAAACTTTCAAAAGGCACTAACAGGCAGTTAGAAACCTGCTCAGGACATTATGAATGAATTCATAAATATAGGTCGACAGCTGCACCTCCATAGAACTATCAAAACCTAAATGTATTAGATTTCAGGAGTTCATCTTATATATAGGCAAGCAATGAAAAAAAGAAATTAGATATCGCAATGGTTACACCTCATCTGTTCAGAGAAGGAAAACATGAAACCTGACCATCCGTGAGAAGAACTCAGCATTTTTACCTCATGGGACAGCATACATCACAATATTTAATCAGGCGTCTGTTATTTCTGTGTCCCCGACAGTCATCCAACCTAATAAAAAACATGATGCAAAAACAATGAAATTGTGATCAAACGGGTTCATACATCCAAGCAATTGACTTAGTTATATTGCGGCAAAACAGATCCCGACCAACTACAATATCAAGTGAAGGAGGAAACAGATGGGACACAACCAACTAAAATTTTCTAAATCTTCCTATAATTCGAATTAGCAGGGCACCCTATGAGAATAATTCTTATATTATGAGAAGAAGACAGCAACATGTCTAAGCATGTGAACACGTAGAAATTTTTGACATTCACTGACAGCAACATGTCAAGGTGGTAAGCATGCCTAGACTGAAAAATAATATAAAATGGAAGGAGTAGTAATAGTATTATTATTACACTAATCCAAGCATTATTCTCGGCAAGATCATATATGACTTGGGAAGAAAAGATTATGCACCACCTAAGATAGTCTGCTTAAAATTCCGACCGACAAGTAATGAACGTTATTCTCAGTGCCTCACAATCAATGAAGCAGTTACGACTCTTACAAAAACATTAATTCCACAAATATGACATGCTAGAAGCTAGTATCTTTACTCTTTTCTGTTGGAAAAGAAATAACACCATGGTGCAATACATTGACTATGGGAGACACAGAAAACGTGGTAGATTTATAACATATTTTGTTGGCAAAAAAGGGAAGAAATATTCATCATTGATCATCATACCATGCTGCCACTCCCAAGTATATCGTTTATCACATCATTGGTTTCTACAACATTATTGAAGGCTCAGCACAAGAAATTACCCTCGGTTTGAGTTTTGCAAATTAAGGGGCTCCGCATGATTTCATATTGTAAGGTTTGCAAGAGAGAGAAAGGAAGAATTTTACCCAAAGCTGGTTTGAGTTTTGCATCAACTCCCTCCTTTCTAGCATGAAGCTGAACTTCCCAGTTTAGTTCATCACTAATATAATCCTTCTCCTCATTAGTAATAGTCGCTTTAGGAGTTATTTTATTTGGAGAACTATATATGGCCTGCTCCACAAAAGAGTTTGCAAAATTCTTGAAATCCAGTAGGTTATTATCAATGACACTACCACAAAAGTCATTTGACTATTCTATTAAAAAATAAGAGCTTCCCAGTATACATGTAGATGCCTTTAGCATGTTTGAATTTTATGAGTATACATGCAAAGCTCAAAATTACACCTGTATATGATTCAGCGTGATGAAAAAAAAAATACTGGTTCATGTTTAAGGTAGCACCGATAAAGTACCCACAAGGGATCTTCACTTTTCTGGTATCTAATAAACTTGAACGATGATCAGAGTTTCAAGCAATTGGATCCTTCCTTGACCAAAAAAAAAAAGTAAATAAATTGTTCAATCAAATCCAGAGTAATTGGCATGTAATGTATCCCTCACATATTCATTCCCATGTAAATAGTTGATATTGTTATAGGGCGTTGAAGTACAGGTATCACACTTGTAGGAGACCCAAAAGGTAAGCCACACTGGTGATGCATAAACAGCTGCAAACTCCAAATCAACTCTGCAGTTGGTTCCAAAAAGAAAAAGAAAAAAAATCAACACTGCAGTTTACAGGCATGCACGAACTCGAACCACCTTATAATCGTCCACATTAAGCACAGTATAACGGAAGGGGGCGGGAGCTACCTTTGTCTGGCGCCGATGGAGACGAACCGTGGCCTTCTTTGATGATTCACCAGCGCCGAACAAGCTGGATCGGATGGGGATGAACAGAGGTGGCGGAGCTCCATGTCGCGTATGGAGGCGGGCGTAGACGTCCGCGTCTTCGTTGTGGGGCTGCTCGACGATGGTGGCGCTCCTCCCCAACTATGGTCCGGATGGAGGCTGGGTCGAGCAGGGTATATTCCTGGCTCCAACGGTGGCCGGCGGCGCAAAGGGGTGGCGAAGCTCCTCCACATCCGCCAGCCCTCGAAGGCGGAGGGACGTCGCCTTCTTCCTCGGCATTGCTCGGGGCGAGATGAAGCTCCGCCGCGGGGAGGCGTTCGTCCAGCGTCCGGGCTGCCCCCGACATGGTGTGGCCGGGCGACGCTCGTCGGCGGGGCTGGCTTGCGATGGGAGATCAGATTGGGGAGGAAAAATACTTTTGTTAACAAGAATAGAAAAGGAAGGCGTATCCATTCCTGAACGCCATTTGCGGACCTCGCCGGCGGATCCTGAGTCGATTTGGAAACACATTGCGTAGAAAGGGAAGGAATTAAAGATGAGAGGAAATCGGGGAGGTGGGAATTGCAGGCGGGTATCAACCATCAATAGGTGAAAAAAGTCAGTCGCGCGTCATATTATTTGGCCTGCAAATGACATTAGCGTCACGCTCATCTCCAGGACCCGTTGGCAGAAATTGTTATGGCAGGATCCGACGGTTATCGGTTTGGGTTCGATTTAGATCAATGGATGATAAACAGGTGGAGTAGAATCTGATAGGTCAAAATCATTTTCCTCTCAACTGGTTCTTTATTGGTTTAGATGCGTGACGCTGCTCGAGTTGCTTGCCAGTCTCGTTCCTTTCTAAGATCCTGGAGATGCCATCCTGTCCTCACCTTGTAGGATTATTCTTGGCTCAAATGGATATGCATGTTCGCAGGATTTCATCTGCAAAGCTGATTGCATTTTGAGTAACCACTCAGGAGTTGGCATTAAGATATTCAACCTTAGATTATTTAGTATCTTTGATGCCTGTCCTTATCTTGACAGATGGCTTCAGATCGCTGTTAAACCAGGGATTGAAGAACTCACGCTTGAGCTATGTTGCAGATGCGAGAGAAAGTGCAGCATCCCATGCTCACTTTTATCTGATGGGGTTCAAAACTCCATTCGGTATCTTCGACTTGCCTCTTGTTCCTTTCGTCCCACAGCTGAACTTGGCCCCCTGAGAAACCTAACAAGTCTGTCCCTGCATTTGGTGAACATTTCATGGGAGGAGTTAGAGTGCTTTCTTTCTAACTCTCTTGCTTTGGAGCGGTTGGACCTAAGTGATTGCAATGAAATAGTTAAGCTGAAGATACCTCACGTGATGCAGCAGCTCAGCTGCCTGGATGTTAGTTATTGTTCTGAATTGCGTGTGATAGAGAGCGAAGCTCGAAATCTCTCCAAGTTTTCCTATAGCGGAGGCGGGTTAAGAAAGGTCTCACTTGGAGAAACATTGCAAATGAGGAGTTTTAGTATGTACCGTCCAAAGCTTCTCTGGTATGCTCGTACTAAGATGCCGCCCATGCCAAATCTGGAGGCCCTTGATATTGGTTCGAGTTACGAGGTGCACTTCTTCTTAACCTTAAGTTGTAGACTTGTTATATATGCATCACAGTAGTCATACCTTGTGCGTGTGCTAATATTAGTTCTTTTTTTTATGCAGAGGATCGATACACCAATGCTGCCTACCAAATTCATGTTCCTAAAGTACTTGCGTATTCATCTGATTTCTGACTGGAGCTTTTGTCCATCCTATGATTATTTTTCTCTGGCTTCGTTCCTTGATGCGTCTCCTTTATTGGAGACTTTTATCCTGGATGTAAGGCCGGTGCTGTTCATTCCATCGTACAAAGATATCTGGTCACTCTGTGGCTTGTTCCATTTATTTTATTTTATTTATTTATCATACTGTCAACTTCTTCTTCAGGTTCTGCAATACTGGATGAAACATAAATCAGTTTTTGGAGGTTCAGGCCAGTTGAGGCAGATGCCTAACCACCGCCATGGGTGCCTCAAGACTGTTAAAGATCACAGGGTTTAGTTCTGCAAAGGGCTTGATTGAGCTAACATGTTATATTGTCAAGAATGCGGAGTCACTCGAGTGTCTTACACTGGACACCCTTACTCGTACAGTAATCGTTGTTATTTAGAAGACACTATTCTCGACGAATGCGATCCCATGAGCGAGGGTATTCTCAAGGAAGCCCCTAGAGCGGTCAAGGCTATCAGAGCATACATTGAAGCTGAAGTTCCCTCTACAGTTAAGCTGACCGTTCTAGAGCCTTGCAGCAGGTGCCATGCTAATGGAGGGTTTAAAGTTTAATGCCCTAAAAACATGACACGTGTAGCTCCTACAAGTATATTTATTTTCTTTCTCTCTACTCATTAATTTTGATTGAATTCAAGCTCACGTGCATGAAAAAAAAGGGGTCTACAGTATCATAAATTAGATTCCTACTGAACTGAGTAAGTTCGTGTTATGAATAAACATCTTGTATACTCGTCTGCCAAAGCCCAGCAAAAACTTGTTATGCGCCTCTTCTGAATTGACTCCACTGTAGATCTGGAATCCTGATTCTGAATCTGAATGTTTGGGAAATTCGTGTGTCAGATAGGGCTGGGGCACTCGATGATCGTTTAGTTATTTTGGTACCTAAGATCATTCATTCGACCAGCATAGTATTACAACGATAGGGTCGACCTGTTAATCTGGGCATCGCGACCGGCGAGCAACGTCGCCCAGGGCCCGCCATGATCATTTCTCATGGCACCTCCCACGCCGGTAACGTGCCTGCCTGCGCAGCTGCAACAGTCTCCAAACGCCCGGAACCAGACCAACAGATCGCCGTGCACGTCGCCGCCGGTACAATCTCCGTTCCAGATCGACCGTGCACTAGTAGAAGTACTGCACTGCGCCACGGCCATCATCATCACTCGCGCGACCATGATTTCCGGTCGCGACGCATCCATCCATCCATCCATGGCGTAAGCGGTGCGTGGCAGGTGCGCCTGCATTCATTGCCCCTCCATGCCTACGCCACGTTCACGCCCGCCATTAACTTCTCTCCGGGGTCTCCTCCCTTTTCATTCCCCAAGCTTCACTGAACTGTCAAAACCTCAAAAACCCACATTGCCCAGGTAGCTGCTGCGACGCCACGTACGCCAGAGTGCAAGCCAGTGGGCAGGTCAGCTTGCAGCAAGCTTTGTCACGCGCGATCGATGATGGCCGGCGGAGAACTCCGGCTGCGGCTCCTCGTCAGCGCACTGCTCGCGCTCACGGCGGTTGCCGGCATCGGAGGGGAGAGGGCGGCGGTGCCGGCGCTGTTCGTGTTCGGGGACTCGCTCATCGACAACGGCAACAACAACAACCTGGCGTCGCTCGCCAAGGCCAACTACTTCCCCTACGGCATCGACTTCGCCGACGGCCCCACCGGACGATTCTGCAACGGATACACCATCGTCGACGAGCTCGGTGAGTAGTTAGTACTGCGTTAGTTAAGCTTCTCTGTTGCTAGCAGAGGTGGCGACCGGCATTGGCATTGGTCAGGCAGAGTTTTTCTCTACTGCTTTCGTTCAGAGCTTTGAGGGTGTTTTCTCTGCTTTCTCATAGAGCTGTGTGGCTTTCACACATTTGAGAGTTTCACCTTCAGAGGTGCGTTCCTCTGCTTGATTGATACTATTGCTGACAGCCATCTCTGAAATGAAATGTGCTCTTGCTGAGATGGTGGCACGGCTAATCAGGCATCTTTTTGTGTTACAAATCCATCTGATGGCTGGAATTACGCTTCCTTGAAAGTAGTAGTTCACTCAAAAGAAAGTACTAGCGCACTTGCCTTCAGTTGGCATGGAGTGCAAATTAATTTAGCAGTGTTAGTAGTTTTCAGTTCACCTAAAGAAGAAAAAACGTGATGTATGTTTCTGCTTACCAAATATGATAGTAGTACAAAATTCTATTGTTTTTCCTCTGAAGAATGAAACTAGAACACAGTCTAGAGCGGTTGCCTCATGTGCTCAGTGTCAGTATGCTGAATTAAACACATTTTTCAGAAGTCGAATTACAACAATTCATTGCCCAACACACTGGCCACCTACATTTATGAAACAATACAGTATAAACAAGATTAAATGGCATCTCTGGTGCCACAGAGCAGAGCACAGATTCTGGTGCAGTAGATCAAACGACACATCTTCTGTTCGCAGCCAACTGTCGACGTTGAGGAGTGCAGGCCTGGGCACTATAGATTGTACTGCTACAGGGGGCCTGAAAATTACTGTGTCCCGTGTACTGTAGCACTACCGTGTTTAAAATTCGAGAAGAACTGGTTCAAAGTCCACGATGAACAGCGCTGGATCGAGTCGTACGAGCAATTTTCAAAGACTGAATTTCTGAAACTCTGAAAGTGGTCGTTCTGAACACTAATAACGAACTGAGAAGCATTGTCGTGTGTTTGTGTTGTTTTTGCAGCTGAGCTGCTGGGGCTGCCACTGGTGCCTCCCTACTCGCAAGCATCCACCGTCCAGGAAGTCCTGCAGGGCGTGAACTACGCCTCCGCCGCCGCCGGGATCCTCGACGACAGCGGCGGCAACTTCGTAAGCAGCCATCCATTTCCATATCCTCTGTTTCTCTGCTCCTCTGCTCGAGTCGAGACTGACAGACAAAGCTTCGTAGGTTGGGCGGATCCCGTTCAACGAGCAGATCGGCAACTTCGAGTCGACGGTGTCCCAGATCGCCGGCGTGATCGGCGCGGCGGCGGCGTCGGGCCGTCTGGCGCGGTCCATCCTGTTCGTTGGGATGGGCAGCAACGACTACCTGAACAACTACCTGATGCCCAACTACGACACGCGGCGTCGCTACACCCCGCAGCAGTTCGCCGACCTCCTCGTCCGGCAGTACGCCGCCCAGCTCACGCGCCTCTACCGCGCCGGCGCAAGGAAGTTCGTCGTCGCCGGCGTGGGCGCCATGGGCTGCATCCCGAGCGTGCTGGCGCAGAGCGTGACGGGCCAGTGCTCGCCGGAGGTGGACAACCTCGTGCTGCCCTTCAACGCCAACCTGCGCGCCATGCTCGCCGGCCTCGACGACCACCTCCCGGGGGCCCGGTTCACCTACCTCGACAACTTCCGGGTGTTCCGGGCCATCCTCGGCAACCCCGCCGCGTTCGGGTTCGCCGTGGTGGACCGCGGCTGCTGCGGCATCGGCCGGAACGGCGGGCAGATCACCTGCCTGCCGTTCATGCCGCCGTGCGCCGACCGCGACCGCTACGTCTTCTGGGACGCCTACCACCCCACGGCCGCCGTCAACGTCATCATCGCCAGGCAGGCGTTCCACGGCGCCGCCGACGTCGTCGCCCCCGTCAACGTCCGCCAGCTCGCGACCCTCTGATCGAATGACCAAGATGATCGTCGTTCAGGAGTACCTGCCTGATTTGATGCCGATCGGTGATCCTTTATTTATCATTGAAGAAGCGAGTGGTACTCGTAGTTTTAAACTAGTAATAAAACTATCATGCATGGATCAGACAAACATCTTTGTGGTAGAACACGTACGTAGTATGATCTCTGTATATTGTCTACATGCGTGGAGTGCATTTGTTTTGACATAGCTAAGCATGTATGCAGTTAAAATGGAGTTTAAAACTCTACTTAGTGTGATCTATATAATTTAGTTATCATTGTCTATATTTAATAATGTGAAATTTTGATACTGTTCATCTCGTCTTATACTTTTTCGTCTCCACCGCTGCATAGAGTTCGCCATCGTGGCTTAATAAGTGTTTGAAGAGACAGAACTATTGCAGGAAGTTTTAGTCTCCCACATGCGAAGCTAACCTTGTCGTAGGCACGGCAAGTCACGCGTTATATCCTTGTTTTACATCACATTTTATAAAAAGAATGAATATAATTGGGGGCGTGTGCCCCTAGGGTTCCACCTTGTGTAAACATGCAAGAAAGATGGATCATGTTGGGCGCGGCACAGGCCATCACTGAGAGAAGCCATATTGTTGGGTCACATTACCGGGCAGCCAGTACCTAATTATTATATATCCACAATATTTTCTAGAAGAGAATTATTCGAAGCTTTTCTGCTGCAGACACAAAATTTCACTAAGTTATTATTGTTACTCCTGTCAATGCCGTGTGCCACATCAGATTCTTGTCTTATACCACACGGTTGGTTATGGAAGGATGCTTTGCGTTGGATCTCTTGAAGTTCATACGAACGGAGAAATTCCAATTTTTTTTTTTTTTGAATTTGATCTTACAATGCAAGTCAACGGAACACCACATCATGGTTGCAAAAGATTATGCCGAGATATTCGTGCCATTCTGCACGAGGCAGTAAGATATGTATAGAATGCAGTGCACACCCGAATCAATCAGTAACAAGATAACTCGCAACTTGCAGATATTTTGGTCTCGTCAGTATCGCTAATTCAGTGATGCTAATGATCTAGTGATGAAATCACTATGCAGAAGTTGTGGACCGAACGTCTTCAACTTACCTGAATTTGCTGGAATATATACATCTCTTCTAGTCTCGTACAAACTATATACAAATTGATTAATGCTCCGTGACGCAGGCGCAGGTTCACGAGCTGGAGCACGCGCGCCTTGCACCACTCGTGCGCGGTGAACAACAAGGCAATGTCAACTCCGAGCTTTGATGGATGGTTAGTGCTGCCATTGGCGGGGCGGCGTGCATTACTGCTCCTTCGTTCATGCGCCAGCACTACGAGGTGTACTACTAGTCGGCAAGCACTGCGAGATAGAAAACTGTTAAAACTGAATAAATATACGTTTCGAATCAGCATGCCTGTTACTGAACTGCCATATCGTGGTTGGTTACAGTGAGAGAGTAGGATTCAGTGAGAATTTCACTTTCACCAGCGCTAGGCACTGTACTACTAGTACGTACTTGGCACTATGGCAGGCACTGCATAGATAGATAACTGATTAACTGAAGAAGCACAAACCGGTTTGACATGAACTGTGTCATGCGCATGCATGGTTGATTTCAGTGAGAAAGGAAGAGGAGAAGAAGATAGTGACCCACTTACGCTTGCGACGGCGACGGCAAGAGGATAGCATTTGGCCATGGAGACCCGCCGCCTCGATCAGCAGGATTCAGGACGCAACAGGCAATGAGGGCAACAACCCAATCATCATCCCACACGCCCACCACCATCTTCGATCCATAGCAGCAGATGAGTTGGTCAGCGTTTAGTCTGAAACATCAATTGTTTGCTCAGCCTGTGCTCGATCACTGCCTGTCAGTGGCAGTTCTTATGTTTCAGTTGCACGACGATGTAGGGCGCTGTGGTGCATGACTGGTGAGTGGTGTATCATCGGGCAGTTCTTTTTGACTTGATGGGGGAAGTCGGCCATTCTCGGCAAGGTACGGTGATGCATCTCCTCTAGTGGCCAGGTTTTGGAGTCATCCATATAGTGCTAGTGCATGCACTACATGTAGCACTAGCGAATGAATGTTAAGATTATATTTGCTTCACGTTGCACAATCCAAATTTAAAAACAGCAACTCGGACGGCCATGCAGCATTGCCGCGCGTTATAAATAGCTGCTCCCGCTGCAGTCGAAACAGCAACAAGTGCTCACTCGCTCATCTTCTCTTCTTCCTCCTCTTGTCACACTCACTCGAGTCGAGGTGAAGGAATAATGCAGGTGAGGAGGATGAAGAACATTGTGAGGCTCCTGATCTCCGTGCAGGTGGTGGCGGCCGCCGTGCTGACGTCCGGCCCCGGCGGCGTGGCGGCGCTGAGCATGGACTACTACGTCATGAGCTGCCCGTTCACGGAGTGGATCGTCCGCGGCGTGGTGAGCGACGCCCTGATGAAGGACCCGACCCTCGCGGCGGGGCTCCTCCGTCTCCACTTCCACGACTGCTTCGTGCAGGGCTGCGACGCGTCGGTGCTGATCGACTCCACGGACGACAATACGGCGGAGAAGGACGCGCTGGCCAACAAGAGCCTGCGCGGCTACGAGGTGATCGACAAAATCAAGGAGATTTTGGAGGCGCAGTGCCCCGGCGTGGTGTCCTGCGCCGACATCCTCGCGCTCGCCGCCCGCGACGCCGTGTTCATGGCCGGCGGGCCCTACTACGGCGTGCCGAGCGGGCGGCGCGACGGGACGCGGTCGAACGCCGCCGACACGCTCACGGCGCTGCCGGCGCCGGTGCTGAACGCGACGACGCTGATCCAGCTGTTCGGGTCGCACGGGTTCACGGTGCAGGACATGGTGGCGCTCTCCGGCGGGCACACCCTAGGCGTCGCGCACTGCGCGGCGTTCCGGAACCGGCTGCAGAGCGAGGCCGCGACGCTGGACGCGTCGCTGGCGTCGACGCTGAAAGCCACCTGCGGCGCCGCGAACGGCGGGGACTCGGCGACGGCGCCGTTCGACCGGACCAGCAACGCCTTCGACGGCGTCTACTTCAAGGAGCTGCAGGCGCGGCGGGGGCTGCTGACCTCGGACCAGTCGCTGTTCGAGTCGAGGGAGACCAAGGCGCTGGTGAACAAGTTCGCGAGCAGCCCGGACTTCTTCTTCTACGCGTTCACGCAGGGGATGCTCAAGATGGGGCAGCTGGACCTCAAGGAGGGCGACGAGGGCGAGATCAGGAAGACGTGCAGGGTCATCAACGAATCTTGGTAACATGCTGCCTGCTACGTACGTACGTGCTGCGGTGGATTTGTGACCGCAAACTGTGTGAACTCCAGTGCCTATATATATCATGTGTATGTGTTGTGAAACTACAACCAAGCATGGCACAAATACATGCATGTGCTCATGCAAGGTCGTAGAACCTAATTAATAAGCGAAAGCAAATAATCCAGTGATGCAATGTACTAGTCCAAATAATTATAAATAGTAAGGCAGCACTTGTCATCATTTTTCTTTCTATTGTTCAAATATTCAATCAAATGCCTAAAAACACTCGAGGTTTCTCTGGTGCACTTGTGCTGCTAGCTTTTTTTTTTTTTTTGAGATCACTTGTGCTGCTAGCTAGTTTCTATTTCTAATCTATCTAAACCAATAAAGAACCAGTTGAAAGAAAAATCAGTTTCACCCTGCCAGATTACACCCACATGTATACTCACTCTTGATCTAAATCAAGCCCATCTTAAGAACCGTCTGATCCTGCCCGCCGGGTGGGGACAATCGGGAAGGAGACAAGGGGACGGGACAATTGTCCTGTCGCAGTATAAAAAGCGGGACATCTTTATCGTCCGACTTGATTTTTTTTCACCGCCCGTTTTGCTACCCACCTGTAATCCCACCTGCTTTATTAGGCTGACAATTATTGCTTTCCTTATAGCCACCGTTTCTAAATGTGAGGTATTCCCACCTCCGTGATGTTTATTGCTTTCCTCCCGTGATTTAAGCAGCGAGAATTTTTCCCTTCCGTTCCTTCGTGATTTCCTTCCTCCGCAACACCTCTGCGTGATCTCCACACGAGGCCATCCCGGCTACCGCGATGGCAAGTGAGCTTTCCTCAACCCAAATTCGTCCTATTCACAAATCGCCCCTGACCAATCCGTTCGATCCGATTCGTTTTGGTTACTGCAGACCATGGCGTCGACGTAGAGTCGAGGACGGCCTGTTGCTCACGGCGCGCCCCCGCCTCACCCGCACGCGGCCATCGCCAGGGACTCCCTCTGCCGACCGTGCCCATGGCGTACGACAGACCCCACAGGCCAAGCTACGAGCCCCATGTCCATGGCTGCCACGACCGCCGGTGCTCATGCCGCTCAGCCCGCGCTAGCTGTGTACGGCGCAGGGGATGAGCACACGGTTCGGTGTTGACGATTGCTCCATGTGCCGCTGCCTTCTCTCCGGTGTCCACGTCTCTGGCGACTTTGTCCTCCGTCTCCTCCACCTCGCCCAACACCACAAGACCATGAGCCACGCCCTCATCCTCGCCGCCAAGAAGGTACGACATTCTCACGATCTCTCTGTTTCTGATCTGCCACCTGCTCGACGAAATTATGCACGCCAGGGACGTCAAGGTTGAGTCCAACTAGAGCAAGGACGCCTGCGCAATATGAGTTGGTCGAGTGCCAGAGCGGCTCCAAAGTTCAGCAGCCTCTTCTTGGAGGTATAGAACTTATATTCTTTTTCCTTTATGCGTAGTGGGTAAAACAATGCTCTTGTGACTTTTAAACACGAGTGAAAATTTAACCGTTTGGAACCAAAATATTTTTTATGTTTCAGCCACGGTATTGCTCTTTGAAGGCTTGCACAGCGATCTACTTTTGATGTGGTAGAGAATACCCGAACGAACATTGCATTTTGACATGATATGTGCTCTCCCATAACTGCAATCAAATTAATTTAATGTGCCTTGGGCAAATCAATTCTGATTGAGTATTGATTTGCCAGTGACTGTTCTTTTACACCAGCGCTGAAGATAAAATGATCTTAGACCTCTGGTGGACCATCAGTTAAAATTTTGGTTAATTTTGGTATGCTCAAACCTAAATAGTATACTTTTCTCTTGCCATATTCTGCGCCACATTGAAGCCGCATATAAGGTGGTTAAAGCTTTATACTATTGGTATATGTTAAACCATCATTATATGATTTTTTGTGTGTAGTTTATACTGGCAATCATCTGGAAGGTCACCATCCGCTTCTGCAAATTTCAGCGAGCAAGGTCGCCAGAAATTATTGAAGGAAATGCTAACTCAGGTGCATGATTTGTTTTACTGTTGAGACCATGTCCATCATATCATACAAGCGCTTTCTAGACATGTTGATGTATCAGTGATACTGACACCAAAAGAAAACAAACTGAAATTTGAGGGATTCAGTAAAAGCACATTTGCTTACTTTGAAGAATTGTCTGACAACATTTTTCTGTGAGATTTACCCTTTTTGTTTCAATTACACGGCAACATGCTAGTTATTGATGATTTAATGTCAAAAAGTAATACTTATGAGACCCCTGATATTCTGTTTGCTTTCTTTAATCATATGAAATCATATGAATACTTATATTTTGATATTATAAATGCATGCGAGTGTTGTAAAAATTATTGGTACTCGAAATCTCAAAGTGCCTGTCTCCAACAAAAACTCTGAAGCAGGGTGCAATCAGACTTTGTATAGACATGCTCCTACTTTGCATTGCTAGCTGCACCCATGATCAATAGAAAAATATATCTAAACATTATATTAATAGCCTGAGATCATTGTTTTGTTGAGAACTCATATCCAGCGTATGATAATTCTCTTATTTGGTTACTTGTTGAAAACACTATATGCCACTGCATTTCATCTCTGGTCTATGATGTTCTTAGCCAGTCGCAACTTGCAACGTCTTATCTTATCTCATGTAATAAGGCAATGTTCCTCAAAGGTTACGATAATATCTTCCTGGATAAATTGTAAACAATAACAATAGCTGGATTTTGTATGTTAAGACGCGTGTTTTGATTTCTGCGTTTGATCGTGATAATGTTTGGGAAAATGTACCTTTCAAGTCGAGCTTCTCCTGGTCTTGCTATGCCCATCGAGTCTAACATGTTTGGGGAACCAAAATGATGTGTGGCCATAACGTATGCATGTGCACCTACCATCACGTACATGTATAAATTTGGAATTTTAGTTTAATTCATGTATAAATTTGGAATTTTAGCTTAATTTGCTCACCACACTTTTGGCAAAGTTTGGGAAGAATGTGTGGCAAAGTGTGGTAGTGAACCAAACAAGCCCTTAGAATTTTTGTATAT
Organism: Eragrostis nindensis; assembly: GCA_012490785.1. Taxonomy (NCBI): domain Eukaryota; kingdom Viridiplantae; phylum Streptophyta; class Magnoliopsida; order Poales; family Poaceae; genus Eragrostis; species Eragrostis nindensis. The sequence continues at coordinate 310,894 of JAAXCT010000574.1, read as the reverse complement.
TAGAATTTCAAGTTATGTTGTAAAAGTCTACCAAGTTATGTATTTTTTTGTCACGTGCGTGGCGCACATGCATTGATACTAGTAAACTTGAAAAAGCAGGCTGTCTGTGGATACGGGTGAAGCCAAGCGTTGGGCCAGTGATCGGGACGCAGCCTTTTTTTTTTTTTTGTTGATACGGGACGCAGCCTAATTGTGTTGGCTTCGGCCTAAACGAAGCCGCGACGTTAAGGTAATATCGGCCCGGAATGAACTCAAAAAATATCGGCCCAGTACCAGACCCATGCGTTAGTGGGTTGGGTTAGACTGGGCCCGTAACTAGTCCACCTCCAAGTTCCTCCGTGCTGCTGTGCACTTGTGAATCATTATCGAGCACACCTTGCGACTTGTGATGAAATGGACACTCGAATTGAATCTCACAAACTCCAAGTGTGCTTCTAGTCCTAGAACAGCACCCGATTCCAGAACCAGAATCATGAACTGTTCCATGTGGAGCTCGAATATTTCCACCAGCACTCGAATCTCACAAGCAGGCTCCAACGATATATATGTTAATTTACAACAAACGCGCAGTAATCTAAAAAATGTGCATCTAATCAAAGTCATTCAGTAATATAATCACCACGTTTTGCATGGCACCGTGCCTGGTTGGCAGCCCCAATCATCTGCGCGCAGGTTGGCCCGTCGTCCGTGTGCCACATCGGATCTGATATTATTTACGATATTTTAATCCATATAAACAAACACTAACGGTGCTGACAGCCGAGCCGATGAACGGTGGAAATGATTGATGGTTTGGTCCCACCCACGAGACGTGAGCTTCACAGCACCAAAGCACTTTGCTTGTAAGAAACTCAAACAAAGACGCCCAGCCAGCCAGCTCAGATCGATCTCAATGCGATCGAGGCGCTGTACAGGCCACATTTGGTACCTAGTATTTGACGAGATGGAGAACTCGTGCATATGCGTATGTCTGTTTATACGCTACGTGCCAGAGAAAGGCGAGAATTGCGAGCACGAACCAAAAGGAATTAACCCAGGAGCTGGATGACCCGACTGGGAGAACGATGCGAATATGTTGTGTTTGTTGTTCAGTTCCCATGAATCTGCGCTAGGAGCCAATTGTTTGAAATCAAATTCACGTTTTGGGAAAAAAAAACAATGGTTTCAGCTGCTCATGCGACAAAATCTGTTGACTTGAGTTGATAGCTCGTAGCTGGATCTTCTTCAGTTTCCATGAATCTGTACTAGGAGCCGATTGTTTCGTGTGAATTGCATGCATCAACTCCTTGCACGACAAATTCTGTTGACTTGATTATAGCTCATTGCTGGACCTCCCTTCTTCTTCTTCTAACTAGACGGGGCGAACGGAAGAAGAGGCGGATAAAACCAAATCAACGGCAGGACAGGAGATAAGATAATTACCGCGTCAGAACTGGATAAAACCAAATCAACCGCAGGATAGATAATTACTTGGAGTCGGAGATAAGATAATTACCGCGTGGAGATCGGAGTACTAGATAACAGCGATTAACAGACAGACCCGGTTTTACCTGTTGATGAAGCCGGATCGACGAGACTCGAAACTGTAAACAGATCATCGCCCGCGGGTTTCACCACCGACCGACAGGCGGGCCCACCGCGCCGCACCCGACGGCGTCGAGAAAAAAGAATCCGCGACGAAATCCACCCACCCACCGCGCTCTGCAGTCTGCAGTCTGCACAGCAGGCAGGTCCTGATCCAACCCGGATCCGCCGACACGTGGGACCGCCAACCCACCAAACGCCATCCGAAATCAGGTCACATACCATTGTGTCACTGCCGTGCGGGTCCATCAGCCTTCCGGTCCCGAGCGTCAGTGGAACCACTTGCTAGCTTGGATATCGGATCACGTGCGGCGATTATCTGACGTGGAAATCAAGAAAAAAATCCTCGTCGGGCGAGGGTTAACGGAAGGGTAAACTCGAATCGAAAATCACAGCAGAGTAATTATCGGATCAGGTATTAGATTAGATAATTATCTTATCAGTATCCTAATCCCCCTTGCCAAGCCACACCAGCCATCCTTTATAAACCCCGGCCGGGCACCCGCCTCCCTCCTCCTCCACATCAAGCAGCACCAGCAATCACCTCTGCTTTTGTTCGTTCCACCGCGAGAATTTTCCCCGTCGCGTTTAGATCCTCGCAGCAGCATCCATCAATGGCGCCCCTCGGAGACGGAGCAGCTGCGGCCGCGGCGTCGACCAACCTCGTGGTCTCGTTCGGCGAGATGCTCATTGATTTCGTGCCCGACGTGGCCGGGCTCTCGCTCGCCGAGTCCGGCGGCTTCGTCAAGGCCCCCGGCGGCGCCCCCGCCAACGTGGCCTGCGCCATCTCCAAGCTCGGCGGATCATCCGCCTTCCTCGGCAAGGTACGGACCACTCTGATGATCGATCAACACGATCCGTGCATTATTTTTCCATCTAGCAGAGTAGTGGTACGAGTTTATTGGGTCGCAGATCTCTGTTGCTTTGCCGCTAGATATCTGTTCTGTTCTAAGCTTAGATCTGGGTGACGATCTCTTCGGATCTGCACGGATCCTGCTCCGGCCGGCCGGCCGGCGACCGCGCCGGCGGATCCGCGAGATCTGATCACAGCTGACGAGGGGACCGCAGCCGTCCGATGATGGTTTAACGGTCCCCGGCGGGCGTTGACTCATCGATAGGACTGAAGTGTGTGTTTTTTGATGACGTGATATCGCCATGTTTGATTTGTATTCCGGCGATGCTATTTACGGGTAGGAATATTTTTGCAGCTGTGTCGCCGTAACATTTGACGCTCCTGCTCGCATTGTTTCGGGGTGCGACAAACGAGTTCTTTGTTTTTGTCGCCCACGTGACCTCACCACATTTTTCTGTTGTTATTTCCGCCTTGCTTTGTCCCATTGGTCAAATTCCGCTAACGTACTATACATATCCCTTTTGGTTTCCCCTTCGATTATTAAAAAATGCAATGGAATTGTTGTATTCTCTACTTACTAATTGCACTAGTTATTGAGCTCGTGTTTTTTAGTGGCTATGGGGCTCCCCATGTGACGACGACACTCTGGTGTCAAAGGTCGTATTACAACACACAAGTTGAGAGCTGCGTTGGCCTTTCGGTTCACGTGTAGCTAGCCGCTTTGCGAACGAACTGTGCCGCTTGGGAGGGAGGGCCCACTCCTAAGCCAGGGCCCCAGGTGACCCATGCGTCATCGGATCCATCAGCTCGGAATGCGTCGGCCCTGTTAAAACAACTCTGTTTTTATGTCCACGCTGAATAATTGATGAGTTGTTTCAATGTAGTTTGCATTTGTTGAATGCAAATCACGCCCCGATGTGATGGTGATGAGCATGAACTAACCTCGTGACGCTGAATTTGCTGCAGTTCGGCGACGACGAGTTCGGCCACATGCTGGTGAACATCCTGAAGGAGAACGGCGTGAACGCGGAGGGCTGCCTGTTCGACCAGCACGCGCGCACGGCGCTGGCCTTCGTCACGCTCAAGAAGAACGGCGAGCGCGAGTTCATGTTCTACCGCAACCCCAGCGCGGACATGCTGCTCACGGAGGCGGAGCTCAACCTGGACCTCATCCGCCGCGCCAAGATCTTCCACTACGGCTCCATCTCGCTCATCGCCGAGCCCTGCCGCTCCGCGCACCTCGCCGCCATGCGCGCCGCCAAGGCCGCGGGGATCCTCTGCTCCTACGACCCCAACGTCCGCCTCCCGCTCTGGCCCTCGGAGGAGGCCGCCAGGTCCGGCATCCTCAGCATCTGGAAGGAGGCCGACTTCATCAAGGTCAGCGACGACGAGGTCGCCTTCCTCACGCAGGGCGATGCCAACGACGAGAAGAACGTGCTCTCGCTCTGGTTCGACGGGCTCAAGCTCCTCATTGTCACCGACGGTGACAAGGGATGCAGATACTTCACCAAGGTTCCTATTTTCTTTCTCTGTCTATATTATACTGGTTGTTTATACTATTTGTTCTTGCAACCAACCTTTGTTGAGTTCCCTTGTTGCAGGACTTCAAGGGCAGCGTGCCCGGGTACAAGGTGAACACCATTGACACCACCGGCGCCGGCGACGCCTTCGTCGGCTCCCTCCTCGTCAACGTCGCCAAGGACGACGACATCTTCCACAACGAGGAGAAGCTGCGCGAGGCGCTCAAGCTCTCCAACGCCTGCGGCGCCATCTGCACCACCAAGAAGGGCGCCATCCCGGCGTTGCCCACCGTCGCCGACGCGCATGAGCTCATCAACAAGAGCAACTAGACTGCCGCCGCCCCGCCGCCAACGCGCCGCCTGACTGATGGTCGCCCCGCGTCGTGCGTTTCAATCGATTAGGAGGAGATTCTTTGCTGCTGCTGCCGCTGCTTCTTTTTTTTTTTTAATTTTTATTAGAGGGCTTTATGTGTTCTCCTGGGTTAATTTAGCTCGCCGGTGTTGCGTGGTGTGGTGTGCTGTGAGAGAACATGTTTTCCCTGGGGCATTAATAAAAGGTTGGATGCGTGGTGGAATATTTTTATCTTCATTTTACTTCTGTGCGGTTGACTTAAGGAATATCTGTGATGCCTCCTATCTTCTTCTCTAAGAAAATGTGTTACGAGCTGCCTGACTTCAGAGCCATGTGTGTAACATTTCAGTTTCACACTTTTTTTAAGTCTAAAAAAAATTGTTTCTTACTCCCTCCGTTTTTATAATGATGACGTTCGGACATCAATTAACAGTGGGGCATTTTTTTGTCAAAAATTGAGCAGAGCACTGCTCTTTCATTTAAGAATGAGAAGAAATACATAATCTTATCGGATTTACATTACTTAATGAAAACACCAAACTGACATCGCCTGATCACTTGCTCAATTTTTGACAAAAAAAATGCCCCACTTATCTCCATCTTTGTTGTTTTTTTGATAAAATGCTGTTGTAATGTGACTGAAGAAAATTTGTGTCATGTGCTCTGCCTCTCTTCTTTTTTCTTGTCCCGCGACTTTAGTCAACACAAATTTCAGAGCCAAGCGTAGTTAACTTAGAGCAAGTTAAAATACATTTGGGATCTGAAAGGGTAATAGTTAGTACATGCCATATACTACTCCCTGGTTCGGATCCCAAGTCACCAGTAATCTATGCAGAGAATCAAGTTGAACGTTAATATGGCGATTCACGAACCTGCACCCACTGCGAGCAACTACGAGTAAACCCAGATCAAGAAACCACCGGCGGTAAAGTGAATCAGCGATACCGCAGCATGTCATACAACACGGTTTTGCATGTGCCAAATTCTTGGAGCTTGCAGCTGAGTAACAAATATACAGAACAGCATATTCTGTTAACCGTTTTTTTCGCGAATAAGTAAAACGTTTCAACGTTGTATACAAAAACCAACTGCAGATTAGCCAGAGGTGGGGCCTAAATCAACGGATGAAAAATGGGGCGGGAGGTAGCATTCTAAGTGGAATATTGTCTGTCTGCCTATCAACATCACTTCACTTCTTGAGTAACAGATTTCGAAACTCCTCGTTTGATTTTAACTCTTCTGCACCACTATCTGATTTCTCATCCCTTTGGGTCCATCCAAGAGGTTTAACCAAGGCACGAGGCGCGGCGAAGGTGTTCTTCCCTTGGATTTTTGTACCCCCTTTGGGCATTTCCTTGTCAGCGGCACTTGATCCTCGCGTGTTTGCGCCATTATCACCACTCTGGGGCAACTTATCTGGAGAAAGAAATATATTACACAATTACGAATGGTCGGGATATCTAGATCATAGCGAAAAAAAAAAAAGATGTCAAGAAAAGGAGTAGCGCAGGTCATTAATTTCTGCCACATGCAAATTTAAAGAATATACTCCTACGTCAATCAACTGTTAAGGGAAAACGAAAAGCATAGACCCAACTGAAAATGATGCAGCTTACAAGCATAAAGTTTACAGGGAAATAAGGTCACAGATTTTGCGTAAGGGCATTGATGCCGCAGGCAATTCTGGATATATGATTGCAGGAGTGACAGTTCCAGCATCATAGTATATAAGCTAAAATGCCTACCACAGGAATCCATCTACAACGAAAAAAATGCAGCGAGTGGTAATACTTTGACCAGCAACATAACAATACGTTCTGTACAGAACAGTAGGTTGTCCCGGTCAGAAGGCTGGAGCAACCTGAAGTTCTAAAGTCCTTACTCCATATACTAGTATACATAGCGACTATCGATCCATCTATGCAATGCCATAACTTTGCCTATGTTGGTCTCAACATAGTTGGTCCCAAGCCTGGTAAAGGATTAGGGGTTGTCATAGGCTTGGCGTGCCAGTAACTACATCTAGCCATTCTTATTAGCCTACCCCAGGTTGCTCGGGTTATAAGTAGAGGAAATTCCCTGTATGGCCTCGAAAGAAATGAAGCTTCCTTCCATGGCCCTCCCAGAACTGAAGTTCCTTATCAGGCCCAAAATCATTTTTGCCTTCCCTCCATGACCCTTCCGTTAGTTTGTGCCCTTAACGGTGTTAACTAGAGGGTAAAAGTACCATTTTACCCCTGATTCGAAAATGACTTCATTTATATTCAAAAAATTTGTGTGAAAGTGAGTATTAATTTACAGGTGTATTTTTGTTTCAAAATTTTTATCTTGGCTTGTTTTTATTCGAAATGAGCATTATTTTCGAGTCCCATTTCCCGGAACATTAAAGTTCTTGAAAAAGAAACAGTAAAACATTAAAGTTCTCGAATATACCAAAGAACATACCCTGACCGCCTCTGGTGAAAGGGCCTCCTTCGCGGCTTTTCTTGCTCCTGCTTGGATCTGAACGAGCAATACTTACTTTCTTTCCAAGCAACTTATGCTTGTTTTTCTTAATGGCTGCCTCAAGATGCTCGTTGTCTGAAAAGTCCACGTAGGCCAAGCCCTGCAAATTCATCAAGGAAAACAAATAAACAAAAGAAGAATTCCAAGGTTTTAATGATCCTCATAAAATACAAAGACTAAAACATTACTAATTAAATTAAAAATAGACGCAACAAGCGTAATACAGATAGCAATTGTATGATAGCAGTGCCATTACATTTCAATTCGCAAATGTGTTAAGCACATGTAAGGTCTTTCAAAGGAAAGGATCACTCCACTCTGTCACGTTTGAGAACACATAAAGAATGGAGAAACATATAATTTAATGTGTAGTAGTATAGTGCGTTTCTCAGCGACCGATGCTTACAGACAGGGTTTCAGAACGTGTTGTAGGCCCTGTGATAAGCTAACGAGGGCAGTTCTGAATGTGTAGGAGCAGAACGGGGAGGTGGCTATTGGGGGAGCACATGAGGAAGAAGGATCAAACAGTTTTCTGGTTCAGTAGGAGTGAGGCATCTAGTGTTCTGATGGAGTGGAAGGCAAGCCACAAGGCCAATGAGGGGGAGTATTAGAGCTAGCTGCCTGGCAATACTTCTCCCTCCCTCCCACCTACTGGAACTGTCCCCTCTTTCCTCCCAACCTGCCCTCCCCACATTGCTTTTTTTCTCCCCAGGTTTCTACCTGGCTGTTTCCCCCCTCCCCCCCTGGCCTGTCTCCAAGACAGTCGCCTAAGTGCTAGGCATCACCCTGATGCCCATCTAGCGCCTATAGCTCTTATTCAAAAAAAAAAAAAATTCGTCTCAAAATTAGGGCTGCAAAGATATGCTCAAATATGTACCCCTCAGAAGAAATCTAGTGAATTTATCAGGGTGCAGAAATTCGAGTTGCGCCCGATTTCAAGTACAGATGCATAGAACAGATAAGCAATACATATTGAAGCATGGTAAGCTAAAACGCACATACCCTAGATCTTTTGGTGAATTTGTCCCTTAGCAACCTTATTCCTGTCACACCACCAACATCAGAGAAAAACTGTCTAATTTGCTCCTCTTTTGCCTTTAGAGAGAAAATAAAAAGTTAGTTTGCTGAAGTTCAGGAGCTATTTGCGTCTAAGAAATGGAAAAATGCATACCGTTAAGTCTATATTAGACATATATGCAGTGCATTTGTCATCGTAGAAGTATGGCTTTGATTCAATTTGCCTCGGATTCCCTGTTCGGGTGTCACTGTCTACTTTTACATCCATTGACTCCTTGGCCTTCTCCCTGCTGACCTCTCCAATTTCTGCTTCCCCAATGATATCGGTTCGTGCCTTGGATCCTTGGTCATCTGATGATCCAGTGCTTTTAGGTGCATTATCTTTCCTTCTTTTCGAAGGGGGCTCCGGCTTGTCAGACATTTTATTTGTTTTTCTTTTGTGAGATGAGTCATTTACATTCGAGGTGTCTTTGGGAGCTGAGTAAGGCTCCATTTTAACCTCCTGCTGGGCCCTAAACAATGAGAGTTCCTTTAACCGAGGTGTGACCTGGTCCAGTAAGAAGATAAGAGGCAGATGGAACTCATTCAGTAAAGTTACAAAACACTATGGATGATAAAATAAAAGGTGGCAACCCCTTGCAACATTTTATAAATAAACAAAATGGACCAACATTGGTAGAGGTGCAGAAAATTGAATGTTCACGAATAACTAAGTGAAAGGAAAACCTTTAGGAGTAATTAAAGCAAAAGGTTCCAGGAATCTTCAGCACCATGCACTGTTCTTATAATTGTGGGAAAATAGCAGATATGTCTTGCTCTTTAGGATATACCAATAAGTGCACCAAACAAGTAATTCATATACATACGACCAACTAAAGCCAGCTTAAACTTTTCTTGCCATAAAAGGTCCACAACCCTAAACCCCGATTAATGTCGAAGTAAAGGTTGGGTCAGAGCAAACTGCCCAACCTGATAATTCGCATCTTCAAGGCAAAAGTTAAATATTCACAGCTTAGTTAGCAAAACTACAATGGCAACTTTCCTCCACCGTACCCAAATCCAAAGGCAGATGAACAGGTGCAACATATAATGATAAGGGGGAGGAGGAAACAGGTGAACATCCAGCACTATACCTTTTTCATAGCCAGGTCATAATCAGCTAAGGTTCCATGCTCCCTTTCGAACCTTATCCACGCATGACATATGTCCTGGTAAGTTGCAGATCATATGATTAAATAAAGGAACTAAAGCAATTAACTAATTCAACTGCATTCCTCGATCAAAAAAAAAAAATTGTGGCTGCATACCAGAGGAAGGTTTGCCCAAACAAGTACTTACAGGTTGAACAGCCAAGGAAAACCATCAACTTAAGGATGATGATTCGATCGTGTTCATATTTGGTGAAAAATTTCAAGCAGCTAATATACTATTTTTTTAAGATGCTAACAAAACAGGAAGTGGACTCAAGATAAAACTCCATCCGTATGCTGGATAAGAACTTGTTAAAAACAGTGGAGTGGACTTCTCAACTTCTCATGCCAAGAATTTTCATCTCTGATGGAGAGTTCAAGTGACTAATAATACAAAAAAGATTAATATCTGAAGAACAGGAAAGTAGAACCAAGTCTGTTCATGTGAAATCTGAATATAAGTGTTTACGGGAAAAGTGTCCTATTAGGAGTCTTTAGTATTAGAGTCATTTTCCTATTTCATATTGTACTCTTGTCCTCCTAGGACTTTCTCATGTACCCTTACATCAGACTGTCTCCATCTGTATGTAGATGTTCAGAAACTTAACAAAAATAGACGAGTTCTCATGTCATATAGTAGACTACCGCAAGACAGCAACCACAATTCCTCATTGTAATTGTAATGGTAATTTCATATTCTGTTACTGTTGTGCTGAGCCAGTATAAAATATGGAGTAAATATTTGGCTTTAATTTGCTTTCGCTTTATTACCACCTAGGCTTTGATCCGATTTAGGGTCACAGACATCTAGTCTCATAATTCATAACATCCATAATGCTATAGCCTAATAACACAAGAAGTAAACACAAGGTTTCACCAACAATTTTATATGCCATGATAGCAGGAACAAAGTGATTGTCCCCTGGTGGCTACAGAAGAGCTTACCTCTGATCCAGAACCATCAAATCGTTTGCTGTAACAACGCTTATAAAGTGACCTTGCCTCATGGATATGTCCCATTTCTATCTCCATAGAAATATAGCACTGCCAAACTTCCAAAACAGAGCCACTGGAACAACAACGACAGACGTAAGGGTGCTAGCCATAAAAACGATATGTGAACTTGTGCAAAACAAAACTAACCTTTTTTTGATACTATCTTCCCATATCCTGCGAGCTGCAGCTACATCATTCCCAAGATTACGCTCCAATTTGGCCCAATACGAATTTAAGAGTAGTAGCTCCTCAGCTCCAAGTTGAGGTACGAGAAATTCAGCAGCATCCTGATATTATATGTCCATAAATAATTATCAAACAAATAAAATAAGACAAGCAAACATGAGCTAGTGGAGAGCATACCACAAATGTCTGCCTTATCAGTTGGAAATCCAACCCATCAGACATGCGCCGCCTCAAACTATCAACTCGAGTAAGATAAATATCGAGATACTGCAATTGTAAAATATAAATGAGAAGAAATTTCTTAAACAAATACCCTACATCATCCAGGAAATTATTGATCAAAACAAACAGATAACACACTGACCTCTTTTACAGTTGCAAAAGAACATTGCACTGCCCGTTCAAAGACCTGAAAACATGCACATGTCTATATAAGTTGACAGCTCTTTCAAAGAAACAGGTTATAAGACAAATAATAACCTTTGAATACAACTTAAATACCACAAAAAAACATGTGCAGATAAAACATTAGACACTTCATGATAAATAGTTTTGGTAGAATGAGCATAGTTGGCTGCTTATCAGGATGCTTTAGGACATTTTGTAGTCAGTTAATAGCCAAAGAGTAAAACTAACAAACACATAAGAAACTATGCACCCTATTAATTTATTACTCCATTTTTTAATGGTGCTCTCAGTCTCAGTACACAATAGTAGGCTAGTAGCACACTCCTACAGGTGGACAATAAATAGCCAAATATTGAACAGTCATTTTTTCATGTAGCAGCATAGTCTGTCTGCTAAGAGACACGAACAAGTGTTGGGAAATGCTAATGAAATCCAAAAAATAACTTCTTTCGCAAGAAAAAAATAAATCCAAAAATAACTTAAGTCCACAGATCATTCCCCTCATGTTTTTTAATGCACCCATCCGTAACCGTAATTAAATATTTGATGATGCCATTGACTTTTCTTGATCTTTGATGCAACTTTGATCGCTATTATCTATTAGTTAAAATATCTGCTAAAAGTATGATATTATGAATGTACTTTTCGAGAATCTACACATATAACTTTAATGTTTCGAACGTATTTTCGAAAAAGTTACTGATAGTCGAAGTTTCAGAAGTTTGACTGAATCTTGATCAAAACATCATATATTTAAACACAGAGGGAGTATGCTTTTAGTAGCCAAGCAACCATGATGAAATAGAATTCTAATAAACTGAACTACTAAACTGTGGAACCATACTTCAATTTTGCCCTTTACCTTGCATATTATAACCGAGTATCTAAATCATAAAATCTCCAACTACATAACAACAGAGAAAAATAAGGAACTTACGTGCCGCAACTCATCCTCAGATGCATGAATTCTCTCCAAAGTCAGCAAATAACGAACCCAAAGCTCGCCAACCCATGTGCAGTTTCTTGTGGCTCTGTGGTAAACACTTTTGAGAATAGAAGGCACCTGCCAAATAAAAGCATCTAATCTATTAGTATTTAAAAGAAGTAATATAGCAATGAATCGAGCTACATGTATTGCCACATAAAAGCTTGCTAAGAGGACCTTCAGGGCTCTATCTAGATAACTAGTGTACTCCACCCAGAGATCGCTTGAAACAGGAAGCTCTGAAACAGCCCGTTCATACAGAATTTGAACACGAGCAGGGTCACCCTTTGACTCCTCAAATTTGAGGTAAGCCTGTTTTCATTCCCAAATAAAAGAGATAGTAAGTTTACTAAGATGAAGAATTTGGAACAGATGCAACTATATGGATACCAACATTAAAATGAAAAACATGAAGGGCTGCAACAAATGTAAATTAAGTAAGTAGGAATACTGAAAGATGACAAATGACCTAAGCAGCTCACTCTTTTCATATGCACAATCATGATTTCTTTTTCTTTTTTCTTTTTGGTTTACAAATGAGGTTCAACAGGGACACAGAAGAAAACTGATGGGCTACGGAAACTAGAATTCATAAGGCAGAAAACAAATAAATAATTTTTCTATGCAGAATCATCAAATGGAATTGTATTACCATTACTTTCAGTGAGACAAACCAGAAAGGAAGATTCAAATAAATAGAACAACAACAAACATATATCTTTTCTCCAAAAATTACACCAGGACACTCAGAATCTCAGACAGGCATGATTTCAAAAATATTACATGCATGGAGTATGTGTATAAGCCAATAGTAACACCGTTAGCTACAATCAAGATTAAAATTCATGAATCAGACATGCTTGGTTTTAGAATATTATATGCAAGCAGTATGCGTGTAATAGTAAGGATGATTTATAAACACGATTAGCATTGATGGATCATAAACTATGTTCACCATACCAGAAATTCCTGCAATTTGTCAGCTTCAGATGCTGCATTGCTTAGTCGATCCTCGTATAGCTTCCGTTCATTGTACAGTTCATTGGCCTTCTTGTAAGCAGCTACGACGTTTGAGGGAACACCGTCAAAATCAGAACCTGGATCGTTTGCATTGCCTTGCTCGGCCTCCCATCTCTTATACTCATCAAGTGTTGCTTCCATATCAGCCAGAGGAACAGACAACTGGCGGTGGAAGAGTGTGCGTATACGCTGAACCTGCTTTGCCTTTTCCTCCTCACTTCCATCGGAGATGGTGATTAAAATGGCCATCTCGTATTCTCTATAAGCAGCCCAAAGCTTGCTGCCCTCGGTTAGGTGCACACCCCCTGCAGTAATGGCACGCTCAAACAACTCTCTCATTTTGGAGAGACCAGCTGGTGAACACTGAGCTACCGATTGATCATGCTCTTCAACATAATCAAGGTAATCCCGCCATAGATTGACTGACTGCATTGTCATGATCAATAGAAATAAGTAAAGCTTTCTAGACTCTCAACAAATGAAATGGATGTGACAATAACAATGACATACCAGATAGTCCTGCACCCCACGCTCAAATAGCTTTTCAATATCGCCAAAAGACTCAGCACTGTAAAAACATAGACAGCAAGGAAGAAACACAATCAAACAAGGAGTGAACCTCGTTGTTTCAAAAGATTGAAGTACATAATTTTTCTCTCTCTCTTTTTAGTGCAGACAGGACTGATCATGAGAAATCAATCAAGGAGAGAAGAATAGCAGACCTAGTGCTCAAGGAGATCTCGTCCTTCGCCCACTCTTGCCACATCTTGGGGGTAAGCGGGAAGTACACGTTCATATTTTCCCTTGCCGCTCGCAGCTTCTCGATGTTGCCTGACTTCCTCAAGCACTGGATATACTGCAAAATCAAACACGAAACATCCTAGACAGTAAGCTAAACAATACGAGATGCATCTCAATCAATATTGCCCCCTCCACACAAGGGTACCAAACATCAGCTGCTACTTCTAATATAAGGAATCCTCCTTTGGACTTAACCAGCAGCAGCAGTCAGCTAGGTCAAGCAACCATGATTTTCAACGGAGACGTTAATGAACCAGCTAATGTACCGTGGCTAATCACTACATAGCCCCCCCTCAGGCTCTCACGAACTCAGCAGCTCAGTTTTCTTGCCCACCACGCAAATAAGTGGAGCCCAACTAAAGTGTTGACGATTATTTAACTCTGATGGTCTTTCATGATTGATTGGGTAATTTGAACCCTATACGTAGAAACTGAAAAGGAATTAGTACTAAAATAATGTTCTAGTGAAATTATTTAAGTCTTAGTTGTAGAGATAGATCAAATTGCTGTGTCTTTACTTATCTACATGCCACGTTGGAGTAAATCAATATTGGCAGCTCTTTTTTTATCAATGCAAACACCATGGTTTACATACGTCAGTATGTTGATATGGCATTTTTGGTTCATAAGATTGCAAATTTTCCGCTGTTTGCTTTGGTGATACTGCCTAGAATAATATGGACGCCTAGATGGGCTTCGGCACGATAAATCAGGAGATGTCAAGTGGTAATCTTCGCATAGGAGCGCAATATGCCCCCTCCCCCTGGCAGCAGTTTACTTCTGATATTGAGCTCAGCCTCACCCAGCACAAAATCGACAGCCTGATGGACAGAACTAGGCTAAAGAAATGGCTAACACGCCAGCACGCGCACTAATTCCACCCCAAGTGAGGCTACCATCCAAAGCTCGAACCAACATTAGTGATTAAACCCGCTCAAAACCCTAGCGCGCCATGGAAACAGAGGAGGTGGGAGGTGGGGAGGAGATGGGATACCTGCACGTTCGTCTCGTAGTCCAGAGGCTGCTCCTGGAGGGCTTGCTCGAGGGCCTGGATGCGGAGGTCGTCGGCGCCGCCCCCTTCGTCGTCAGCGGAGTCCGACGAGTCCGAGTCGGAGCCCGCGGGCGGCGCGGCGGCCATCTCCGAGTCTTCCCCGCCGCTGCCGACGGCCGCGGGAGCGGGCGCCGCCGCCTCAGGCACCTCCTCCATCGGCGTCGCCATGTCCCTCTCTCTCACTGTGTGCGCGTGCCTGCCTGTGTTTCAGAACTTGGCAAAGCTTCAGAGGAGCGAGGCGCGATGCGTTTTCCCCCTTCCAGACTCGGCGATTCATGAATTCTTTTTCTTTTCACGTAACACCTTGTGATTCCCGGAGCTGAGCAACTTCCGTTTGCACAAAAAGTTGCTTTATCTATATTCTGTATAGGATGTGTTGAGACATGAAAAATTAGTCGGTTTATTATGACGTTCCCAAACAAAAATGGTCGGTTTATTTTTAATTCAAACGAATAACACAAGGAATCTGCGAATAAAATCATACGCAATTTTTTTGCGAGGGAACCATATGCAAAAAAAAAAAAATTGTGGTGGCATACGCAAATTTAATTGACTTGTATGCATTATACCTTTTTTCTAAAAAAAACGCATTCACTTTATTCTTGTTTATAAAATTCTTAAGATCATTTCATCAAGTCTATGCAATTAAACATGTTTTGAAATGTATTTCCATGTCTTCATAAATTTTTAGACACTATATATTTAACGTTTTTGATAAAAACTGGTCTTAAACAGACCGCAAGATATTTACAAAGTTAAATATAATCAAACCCAAAATTGTGTAAATTGCTACGAACAAAAAAAATGCCATGGTAATAAGATTGCAGACATTTTGTACAAGCTTACTTCACAACGTGTCAAGATCGTGACTCTTATCTTAATAAATTGGTCTTCGCGTCACGGCTTTTCTGCTCATGAGTTATGGATTTGTCGAATATGCTGTTGGAGTTGAACGGTGTTTCACATCATAAATCGAATTATCGAAATGTAAATAAATTTCGAAATTGACGCTTGACGGATAACTCAATTTACCTGCGACGGATAATTTTACACCCGAGCCCCTGCACAGTCAAATCCAGGTACCTACCCACCTCTGGCCCGTTCCGTCTTCCTCTCCATTCCATCGCTCCCCAACCAAAGGAAGTTTCTAGGTGCACGCCACAATTTCACACCAGCGAATCACGCTTCCGCCCGCCCCTTCCTTGTACCCGGCGCAAGAGGCGAGCGAAGGGGCCAGCCGGAGATGTCGCCGGCGGCGGCGGATGGCGAAGCGTCGTCGAAGCGGCAGGCTGAGCTGCTCAAGCAGGAGGGCAACGCCTTCTTCAAGAAGGATCGCATCAACGCCGCCATCGACGCCTACACCGGGGTAAGGGTTTTTGGCCCGCTTGTCTTTCCCACCGCCGTGGCCTTGCGTTTTCGGCGTAATTTCCCTGTCAAGGCTTGCCATGTAGAGTCCAATGGGGCATAATTTTGTTCTGTACAGTACAGATGGGATATTTTAGTGAGAGCTTCTAACGCGCTATAGTGCATTCTGTGGAGGCTGTAGCGATTTCTGTGCATCACGCTGATAAATTCTCAGAATTTCGCTCCTTAATTGTCTCAATTGCTTCGGGGGGTAGCCCTGGCTGAACCGTGGCTCTGTAATGTGATTTGTGGCATTAGAATTGCTGGTTCAGGGAAGTTTTCTTACTGCTGTGTCCACCCATCCTGCATTGAAGACGGTTGGTTACCTATTGATGTAAGCTTGCTTGTGGCCAGTTGGGTGGCTTAGTTACTAATACTGAACTCAATGTTGTCCGAACTAGTCTTCTGAGAGAGATGGCGTATTGTCTTGTTAAGAGTTGCCTGATTGCACAATGCTATTTTCTATTACAAAAGAAAACATGCAGATTTAAGAGCATTTCAACTTTAAATGCGTTATTAAGCTGCTAGTCAATACCAATCTGGTATTGTTTTCAATTTGCTAGATATTTACTAGTAGGAAGGGAAAACAGTTGTGAGTTGATGTTGGGAAAGAGGGGCGGGGTGGGAAAAGATCTGGTGCTACCGGCCCTTACGGTGCTACCGTGCTACCGAGCACTGTAGCACCATAAATATGCATCGAAAAATTGCAACAAAAATATGAATGGATAGTGCATGCAACGATCTACGATTCATATTTTTGGTTGAGGTGCAACGGAAGCTCGTGCAAGAAGATACAAAAAAGAGAAATCAGGCTGTGAACAGTGCGGGTTGCAACTGTTCATTATGAACCCGCAACCCGTTACTATTCAAAGTCTGATTTCTCTTTTTTGTATCTTCTTGCACGAGCTTCCGTTGCACCTCAACCAAAAATATGAATCGTAGATCGTTGCATGCACTATCCATTCATATTTTTGTTGCAATTTTTCGCCCATCCATTGAGGTGCTACCGCGGTTGGTAGCACGGTAGCACCACAACCCGCGGTAGCACCAGATATGTTCTCGGGGTGGGATTGGTTCAGAAAGGACATAGAAATTTACTTACCCTGTGCCAGTGTAGAACAAGGCAGACTTCTAGAATTGTGTTCCTTGCAAATTATTCTTTAAAAAACTGCAGATCAAAGAACATTGAATGAAACATTTAGCTAAAACTACAGGTCGCTTCTTCTTACTTTATGGCTAGTCCCTTTTGTTTGCCCTTTTCCAATGATGGTATATTTAGTAAAAGCACGTACTTAGTTGAATTAGGGGTAAATCATGCCAAAGGACCGACATTTTGATTTTTTTATATGACCCACACCTCAGTTGCTAACTTCAGTTTTTGTTTTATTTAACAGGCCATCACTCTCTGCCCAAAGGTTGCAGTATATTGGAGCAACCGAGCACTGTGCTATAAGAAGAGGAAGTGTGTAATGCTATTCCGTTTTGATTGTTGCTTTTTATTGATCATTTTTTATGCTTAATTCAAATATTTTATCATGCTGTGTTACTTCCATGTTTGGCAGTGAATGGGCTAATGTCGAGGATGATTGTAGAACAGCCATAAAGCTTGACAGCCAATCTGTTAAGGTCAGCGGGTGACTTGAACTATCTTCCAGAATATTTTTTAATGCGTATTTTGTCCTAATCTGGCAATGTGCGGATACTGTATATCCTGGAAGTAGAGAGTGCATATCCGGGACATGATTTCCTGTAGTGTAGTAAAATTCCGCTTTCCATTGTGTTTTTTTCTTGGTTTTAAATATGTTACACAATCAGCAGTTTTGAATGTTAGAGTAGCACACCAATTGCACGTATCCACACATTATTTGAGTTGGATTCAGTAAAATATGGCCGTTAACTAATCAACAACCTAGGATAAAAGGCTACTCTCTTTCTGTCTCTTACTGTTTTGGCCTAATAGGCCTGTTGTATACAGATTCTTCTTATGTTTCCCTTGGGGCTACTTTCAGCCTGTTGTATGGTTTTCTGTAGGGCTTGTACAGTTTTCATTTAGTTCAATAAAAAGCAGTGGGAGCCTCTCCTACTGTAATTACGTAAAAACAAAGGGATAAAAGGTTAATGAGAAAGTACGGAGACCGTTTCAAGATACTTAAAACATTATTCAGGGGATATTTTAAGATATCATTGTAGTGAGCTCTTGGGTTGCAATGTTCCACAACCAGGGTTAGTAGCTGAAATCAAATCAAATACTTTAGAATCTGTTATACACTTGTTTGCTTACTCTGGACCATTTTAAGTCTTGTGTTTATGTCCTTTCTAACTTGAACTCACTGTCTATATTGAGGTGGAACTGCACTATACATAGTCACATAGGTGTTCTTTTCCTTCCCTTACTGATGAGTAAAGCATATTGTTAATCCTATCTTACAAACTTAGTATCTAGTGCTTTTAATTGCTCGTTTTTTGTAATGATATGTAATTTTACTCTGTCGGCAGGCACATTACATGCTTGGCCTTGCACTAGTGAACAAGCAAAACTTGGCTGAAGGAATAAAAGCACTGGAGAAGGTGTCTCCCTCCCTCCCGTCCTCTGTTTCCACATGTGTGCTGACTCTTTCTGCCATAATCTAATAAAAACTTTATTTTAAACCAAACAATCTAGAACTTCATAAGCTAAATCTAATTGTGGGGTGCTGGTACAACTATGCTGTAAGCTGGACTTAGTTTCTGCTCCATATTGTCTTGTGTGATATAAATACATACATGGCACTGGCAAAGAGCATAGCATAGCCACAACACTAGTATATAACATCCAGATGTCATGTCCTTGTTTTCTGTAAATTTGGTGAAAATTTAATCTTTATCAAAAGTGAGAAAGTTGGGCTAACAATGTGTATGGTGCCTAGAAAAACAGGAAATACAATTTCATGTACATCCTTTAGCGTAGTTCACTCATATTTTGATGTTGTCTCTGTTAGAAGTCCAATTTTGTTTATCCCATATTTTAATAATAAACCAAACTCTGACAAACTAGTCGTTGGAGCTTGGAAGGGGTGCACATCCTGCAAGCTACATGGTTGAAGAGATCTGGCAAGAGCTTTCTAAAGCAAAATACATCGAATGGGAAAGCTTATCCAGAGAGCGAGCTTCTCAATTGGATAAGCTGAAGTGTGTAAAACTTTCCCTTGCGTTATTCAGTTAGTATGATTGGGGTATGCTCTGGTGTCATAGTATATTTGTTTATCTTTTTTCAGGATAGCATGTAAAGAAGCTCTTAGGAATTACGCCAGACTTGGTAATCCGGATGCAGATGAGCCTGAAGAACAGTTAAATGAGGTCGAGGAAGTTTTCAGAAAGGCTTCAAAGACCGATACTCCAACTGATGTACCATACTGTCTTAGTGTTCTTTTTTCTTGACACTGCCTTAGATTGCGTTTAACTTTTTCGTGCTCTGATCTTTACCGAACAATTCTTTGTATCTTACTGCAGGTTCCTGACCATCTTTGTTGCAAAATTACACTTGACATCTTCAGAGACCCAGTGATAACCCCAAGTGGAGTTACGTATGAGAGGGCTGTACTTCTTGACCATCTTCAAACGGTAACCGGCTTAGACTCGGACAATTTCTTGCAATGTACTTGTGTTGTACACACTGAATTTATGAATTTCAAATTCATAGGTGGGGAAGTTTGACCCTGTGACCCGTGAGGCGCTTGAACCACACCAACTAGTTCCAAACCTTGCCATAAAAGAAGCTGTACATGCATTTTTGAGTGAACATGGTTGGGCTTACAAGATAAGATGATCGCTTTACAACTGAGATTGGCGGTGCGATTAGTAATACAGGTTCTGGTTAGTTTCAGTTTTGACAGTTGGTGGGAAGATTTGAGCTTGGAATGTTTCTACACAGATATCTTCCCCATTCTGTCCGTCTGTACATATGGGATGGTTTTTATCATGTAATTGTCAACATTACGTAAAGAGGTTGCTCGGAGTGGGGGGTGGGGGGATTGTAGTTTAAGCTATTCGATATATATGGTTATTACTGGTGGTTTTACTTTCTTATGATAGGTTCATCATCATTTGAGAAAAAAGGGTGAATCTTATAAGTCATTTGCTAAAAGGTGTCTTGGAACTCGGCATTCCCAAGCATCCCTATTGCAAGCATATGAGTAGATTTTTTGTTTATTGATATCATAGTTCCATAGGTTTGCAGCT
This sequence comes from Eragrostis nindensis, assembly GCA_012490785.1. Classification (NCBI taxonomy): domain Eukaryota; kingdom Viridiplantae; phylum Streptophyta; class Magnoliopsida; order Poales; family Poaceae; genus Eragrostis; species Eragrostis nindensis. The sequence goes on along the minus strand of JAAXCT010000574.1, from coordinate 290,804 downwards.
GTGTTTAGACTTCAGACCACACAGCAACAGGGACACGCAGCACTTCTTGTGACTTGCTATACACTGGTCAATGAATCTGCTGTTGGGATGGAAGGCCGCCACCCATTAGCAATCTTGACAGGTGTGCTAATGTTGTAGTATATCATTATCATCATTTATCTATCAGCTGAGACTTGCAAGTTGAACAGTCTCATATGTACAGACTTGACAATTCGTGCCGAGATAGCAAGGTCTCTAAAAGAACTAGTCAAGTCCATTGTCCACTACATGCATAATACAAAAAAGAATGCTCAATTTCAACGCCCAGTTGCGATGCACACTCTAGGGAACACAAGGCAACAGCCGCTGAAACAGCTAGTGGCACATAAGTTAGAGCCCTGCCGCCAACTTGAGCCTCTGTTGCTTTGTTCACTCTTGAAGCAATGAATGGCTCCGTTCCAAGCATCCTCCGAGCCTGGAAATCTCTGGTCCGATTGCTCCTCCCCTAATTGTCACCCAAACTGCTTCGTCCGTCCCTATAACAAACCACCACCTCGTGACGCATGTCATCTTTTGCTGTTGCACCATGGGGAGCGTGGACTATGACCTGTCCAAGAAACCCAGAGAGCAGCAGCAGATCAGGAGCGGCAAGTCCAGGGCGCTGTTGCTGCTTCTCCTCGTCCTGACGAACGCGTCCTCATTCCTCCTCTTCTCCGGCGCCGGAGCGGCTCTCCGGGCTCACGTCGGCGGGTACACCCACGCGTGGGGCGGCGCCTCGGCGAAGCTGCTCCGCGAGCTCAACGTGACGGGGCTGGCGCTCGCCGCGAGCCACGCCGAGGTGATGGACCTGTACGACCGCCTCGGCGCGGCCAACAAGCTCCTGGAGGCGATCCTGGGCGGCTCGGCCATGAAGCGCGACATGGAGGCGGCCAGGGCGGAGCAGGAGGCGGCGGCGACGGCCGGGCTGTGGCAGCAGGAGCTCTTCGGCGACGAGCTGCGGCTGGCCGTCGGGCCGCACAAGCTCCCGCTCGGCGGCGCCAAAAAGGGCGAGGAGACGATGATGTTCCCGGCGCTGGGGCAGGCGTGCCACCGGTACCTGGACGAGCTGGAGCGGTACATGAACTACACGGTCGGCGGCGAGTGCCCGTCCGACGAGGCGTTCGCGCAGCGGCTGATGCTCAAGGGGTGCGAGCCGCTGCCCCGGCGGCGGTGCCGGCCGCGGACGCCGGCGGGGTACGTGGAGCCGACGCCGCGGCCGGCGAGCCTGTGGGCCGTCCCGCCGGACACCAGCATCGTGTGGGACGCCTACACCTGCAAGAACTACTCGTGCCTGGTGAACCGCGGCAGGGCCAAGGGCAGCTTCGACTGCAAGGACTGCTTCGACCTCCGCGACGCCGGCCGCGAGAAGCACCGCTGGATGCCGCAGCGGCGCAAGGCCTTCAAGGACCCGCTCAGCTACTCCATCGACGAGGTGCTCGCGGAGATGCCGCCGGGAGCCGCGCGCATCGGGCTCGACATCGGCGGCGGGTCGGGCACGTTCGCGGCGCGGATGGCGGAGCGCGGGGTGACCGTGGTCACCACGTCCATGGACTTCGACGCGCCCTTCAACAGCTTCATCGCGTCGCGCGGCCTGGTGCCCATGCACGTCAGCGTCGCGCGACGGCTGCCCTTCTTCGACGGCACGCTCGACCTCGTGCACTCCATGCACGTGCTCAGCAACTGGATCCCCGACGCCGCGCTCGAGCTCGCGCTCTTCGACGTCTTCCGGGTGCTCAGGCCGGGCGGGGTGTTCTGGCTGGACCACTTCTTCTGCCTCGGCACGCAGCTGGACGCCACCTACGTGCCCATGTTCGAAAGGATCGGCTTCAACAAGCTGCGATGGAACGCCGGCCGGAAGCTCGACCGCGGGGTCAGCATGGACGAGTGGTACGTCTCCGCGCTGCTCGAGAAGCCCAGGAGGAGGTAATAAAGTGATCGATCGAGCCACAACAAAGGCAATGCATCCCTCGTAACCGTTTCGTTCCTAGTCCCTACATTTCTACCGTGCAATAGTATTGTTCAGAGCAGGAGATTGGTAAAGATTAACCTCCGAATTAACGTGACGGCATAAATCATGAAAATGGCATTCCATGGGCATGGATAATTCAAGATGCTGACAGAGAAGAGGTGTTTAAAAAACCGTGACATTCTTAGGGCATGTATGACGCGAGATGAGTAGAAGAGGTGCTTAATAAGCCATGGTGTTATTTGACCCTGGCTTCTAAAACCGTGGTTCCATTATACCATAGTTTTGGAAGGGGATCGAGAACGTTGTTTTTACAAAGAACAACCTTCGTTTATTTGTTTTCGTTCCAACAAAAGAGCATGCATATAGGCTTGAATACCAAAGAATGAAATTTGCTCAAAGGGGTGTTGTTAATAACGTGAAAATTGTTAGGAAGCGTTGAACCCCAGCTAGGGGCTGCGTCATGTATTTATAGGACCAAAATAATTAATGCAAGACTATACAATCAGATTCCAACAACTTGATATACAAGAAAACACTTCTATCGGCTTTATCTCTAAGCCAATTACAACAGAATTATTATCTCTAGAACTTAGTTGTAATCTAAACCAAGCATATCCTTTAACAAGTAACAATTCTATTGGGTGCATATGCCCCTGTGGTGCAACCAGACTGTGTCATGTGGTACGACCATCTGAGCTGGCTTCGCCTCTGACATACCCCTACTCGTATTCTTATTTTCCATTCATTCAAGCTTTGTACACATATGTCTTTCTACATTTAGCTTTACATTATTTTGTAGCACCAAGCTCGCTATCGGGCCCATCAAAGTTAACACAGTGTCGAGTTTGTCTCACCATCATCATCGACACAACAATGCAAAACTTACTATTAATTAATGAGATGATCTCTAGAGTGAGAGATGTAGAAGTTTCTTTTGGGAGCCTCAGGGCTAAAAAAGACTCGTACTTCGGCTGTGGCGTGGAGAAGGTAAATAGTAAGACAAAATGACTCCTTTTTGCAACGCAACGCCGTGCGACACTTCATACTACCACAACATACACAACATAGGCACAAATAAAAAATTGCGAGAAAATCCACCGCGAAGAGAAATGGAGAGAAGGCAGGGGCAGAGCCAGGAATGGAGCTTGAGGGAGGATAATAAAAAATGTCTCCGAGGAAGGCTCGTACCAATCATTTTTTTTAATTACATGGTAGTATTCTTTTTCTTTTGCAATGAAAGAGAGCTTCATTGCTCGGGAATTGGGTTACAAAGCTCGAGCTATAAGGCTGACTCCAACAATAGAGAGCCATTTTGAAGAGCTATATGTCTATTGGCTCCTGTCACAGAAAAAACGAAGCCATTTTGACGTCTCCAACAGACAAGATGCAAAGCATTCCTCAGTGGTCTCTTCCGCAGCCGCGCCGCTCCTGCCCCCGCGCGATCGCCCGCCCCCGCGTGCGCACAAATCCGCGCCCCGCGCGCTCGCTGCCGCGGCCCTGCTCGCCTCGCGCGCGCCTCCCCATCGTGACGCCCAGTCCCAGCCGTAGCGCGCGCCTCCCCGTTCGTCGTCCTCGACATTGACGACGGCGTCGACGCAGTGGCGAGCACCTCGGCGAGCGGGGCCGTGCCCACCCCCCGCGCTGCCGCCGCCTCTGCCCCAGCACGCCGCCGCCTCCCCACATCAACTTACACGCACTACCTCGATGCCGAGGCCTCCGCGCGAGGCCGCGCCGGCATGCCCCCGCCTCCACGCTCCGCCCCCATCCGCGCTCCTCCGAGGCAGGGCCAAGAACCGCCGCAGCGCGGGCTCGGCGTGGCTCGGCCATGGCTTCCCTCCCCGCCGCGCCGCGCCCCTCCCCATCTCGCACCCGACGCGCCCCGAGCTCGCTCCCGCAGCGCACGCCCGCCGCGCTCGTGATGTGCATCGGTTTTATGGAGACGAGCTCGATTCCTCTTCGATTTAAAGGACGATACTTTGATTTGATTTCAATCCTCTTTGATTTGGTGGAGATGAGCTCATGGTGGTGAGCTAGTGGCCTAGTGCTGCCTATTAATCGAGCTCCACTGCTGTTCGCCGACGACGAGGAGGACGTGGACCCAAGCCCGACGGACTAGCTGGATTCGCCGTCGCGCCAGCCGCCGTCTCCGCCCCCCTCTCGCCATCCGCGCCGCGTCGCCGCCGCTCGCCCTCCCCGCGCGCCCTGCTCGCCCACGCCTCCACGCGCGCCTTCGCCCCGCTCTCGCCTGCGTGCCCGTCCCCTGCTCCCCTGCCTCGCGCCCGTCCCGGCGCCCTGCTCTCCCACGCCGCGCGCGCGCCTGCGCCCCGCCTGCTCGTTGACGTGGAAGTCTTCGGTTGGTCGAGAGGATGCATGGCGAGGAGAGAGGGAAGCCAATTTTGGCTTCCCTCTCTCCTCCCATGCATTTTGCATGCCCGGTTGCCTCTCCCTGTTGGAGACCCTGAAGACGTGAACAGTAGCACTTCATGATCCATTTTTGCATTTGCATGGCTTCTATTGGAGTCAGTCTAAGGTGCTTGATGAGCCACAGGAGCATGCATACGCCATACTGCAGTAGTGCAGTAGATGAAGCATGGGGGGCCGGCCCCTCTCGGCACCCCTCTCCCCGCGTGCTGCCCCTAGCTGAGAGAAGGATCATCCCTAAACATATCCAATTAAACATACTCTCTTCGGTTTTAAATTGTTGACGTTTGACTATTTTTGAGTTTCGTTTGACCGTTCGTCTTATTCAAAATAATAGCTTAAATATGCAAAATTATAAGTTATATTTAAATTTTCTTTAGTGATGAAACTAATCATAACAAATTTATGATTATTTTTAAATATTTGAATAAGACGAATAGTCAAATGTAACTTAAAAAAAGTCAAATGTCAACAATTTAAAACCGGAGGGAGTACTATATAACCTCGATGAAAAATGAATTTGAGAACATGATGCAGCAGGGAAGCAAAAGCATAATGCATTATCAAGCTTTCACGAAACCGTTTACACTCGCTGCTCCTCTCCTGATGTTATTTGCACAGTATAATGTTCAAAAGCTATGCAATAATTTCATGCGCGATTCAAAAAACAACTTCGATAAGATGCTACAACCTGTTTCCCCTGCTTCTCCCTTTGTCCTCATGTCATTGGCTTCTCTAACAGCGCGGAGACGTACCACTCATTGTTCCCCGTCCCCGGCCCGGCTTCCGGCCGGTGTTCCACCGCAGTTTCTTGAACCCGACGCGACCAAGCATCGGCGCGAACGTGGCGTTCAGCCGCGCGGCGGGGCAGACGAAGTGGTCGAGCCAGAACAACCCGCCGGGCCTCAGCACCCTGTACACGTCGAACATGGCAAACTCGAGCGCCACGCCGTCGTCGGGCTCAGGCGCCCACGCGCCGCCGAGCTGGTGCGCGATGTCGAGCGTGCCGTCGAAGAACGGCAGGCGTTGCGACTCGGCGCCGACGCGCACGGGCACCAGCCCGCGCGCCGCGATGAAGCTGCCGAACGGCGCGCCGGCGTCCAAGGCCGCGGTCACCACGGTGACGCCACGTTCCGCCATCCGCGCCGCGAACGTGCCGGACCAGCCGCCGCCGGCGGCGATGTCGAGGCCGACCCGCACGGTGCCGTTGGGCCGCGTCCGGAGCACGGCGTCGACGGAGTAGGCGAGCTTGCCGTCGTCGCGCGCCCACCGGCGCCGCTCCCGCCGCAGGTCGAGGCAGCCATCGCAGACAGCCGTCTTCGCCAGGCACGAGTAGTTCTTGCACGGGGAGTAGGCGTCCCAGACGGCGGCGTTGTCCGGCGGAGTGGTCCAGAGGCTCCTCGGCAGCGGGGACGGCAGCACGTACCCCTTGGGGGAGCGCGGGCGGCACCGGCGCCGCGGCAGCGGGTCGCAGCCGGCGAGCATCAGGCGGTGCTCCAGCGCCGTATCGTCGGAGGGGCACTCGACGCCGGGCGTGTAGTTCATGTACCGCCTCTCCAGGTCGTCCTGCACGCGGCGGCACGCGTGGCCCAGAGCCGGGAAGAACGCCGCCTTGACGTGCGGGGCGACGGCCAGCTTGAGCTCGCCGGCGGGCTCGCGCGGCCACCCGACGACGTCGGACATCTGCTGCTGCTGCTGCTGCCGCTGCGCGTCGAGGAGGGTGCGGAGGAGCTCGTTGGCGGTTGCCTATGCGGGCCGTAGAGACCGGCGAGCTCGGCGCGGCCGGCGGCGAGCGCGGCCTGCGTGGCGTTGAGGTCGGCGAGGAGCGCGGCGGAGTCGTCCCAGAGGCGGATGGTGCCGGGCTTGTAGCGCTGGACCAGCGAGGGGCCGGCGCCGGAGGAGACGAGGATGGAGACGGTGTTGGTCAGGAGGAAGAGGAGCAACGTCAAGGCCGTCGTGCTGCAGTAACGCCGCCTGAAGGCGCCGGTGGGCTTCTTCCCGTTCCCGTGGAGGAGGTCGCTCTGATCCATGATCATACTCTCCCAGCTCGGTCTCAAAAGCTATCTATCTATCTATCGCACAATTGATCTCAATCAACTGATCAATAGCTAGGTAGAGTGGAGCAGCATAAAGCCACTGTGTGCAGGCGTGTTTAGCAAGCGCAAGCTATTCAGAGCAGTACCAAGCTCGGCACACTTGTACTGTTGTGCACCGCACGATCAGTGTCATGTGATGGATCATTTTGTTACCGGATTGCAAAATTTGTTTCGATTCGGATGGTTACAAGTTACGACTTACGAAGGAGAGGGTTCCCCTCTTGCTTGGGAAGCAGAAAGGTGGAGAGGAAGGAGTCAGCTTTCAGACCATCCATGCATGTAAATGCATGTAAACGCATACTACTAGTTGATGATGTTGCTTGGTTTGCAATCCCACTTTAATTTGCCGCCTCGAGATCGATGCGCCATACACTCGGATGCACGTGTAGGAGCCTAACTTGTACGCAAGTGCAGTCTCCCTCTGAGCTCTTGTAATTTTCTGAGTGGTCAATTTGACTTTTTTTTTTTTGAGCATAGGTCAATTTGACATTTTGGTTCCAAATCTCGCTCTCTGTGTGTTCAAAAAAGTGAGGCTTTCAGCCTAGCGCGGTAGCCCATGTGGCGAGCGATGGACTGCGTGTGTCCGATCCATTCAGTTATGGAATGGGCTACGCGCCGAGATGGGCCCAGCTATCGCTTTGCTGCAGGACGTACTTTTAGGCCCATCGGTGGAGGCCTTTCCACACAGAAATTCCCAATCCGCGGTAGCGTTCTTCAGGTTCACAAAAGCCTGATGAATGAAGCAGTCGCTGATCACGAGCAGAGAATTTTGCACGGCTAGCTTAGTACACTCCTCTCCTACCAAGCTGCAGCTGGTGTACGCGACGTGCATTGGGCATGATCGTCCAGTTGTGTTATCTTCTCTGCTGCGCCGTACGAATTTAAGATGACGCGTGGCGTGGCGGCGGCGCGTGCACCCACTGGACCGCCAGTGTGTTATTACTACTATACTCGTATCAGCGGCTGACCGAGCTATAGCTAGTAGCAGCTCCGATCGGTCGACGGTGGGCGACCTCGAAAAACCTAGCTAGAGAGAGTGGACATTATACTGGGTACTGGCGACTTGGCAAGTGGACATGCGTGAGTCCATGATCATCCGATGCTGTGTGAGGACACCCGCTTCACTGACCGGCTCAACTGGATGTTTACAAGTGACTTAGTATTCACTTTGACACCTTAATTAATCACTGCTTGCCAAGTCAAATTAAGACCAAGAAGCTAGGAATAGAGTTGTCTCTCGCAGATCGACGAACGAGTTGAGACTTGAGAGAGTGAGGGCGTCAGCGAGGGAGAGAAATTATGTTAAAGATGATGAAGAGATGGGACGCGGAAAGATCGATGGAGCGATCACTGGATCATCCATCATGGGGGACCAACAACAACACTCTCCTCATCAAAAGGGCATTCCTCCATGCGGTGCCACATTAAAAGCTGCCGTCTCTCTCTCTCTCTCTCTCTCTCTCTCTCTCTCTCTCTCTCTCTCTCTCTCTCTCTCTCTCTCTCTCTCTCTCTCTCTCTCTCTCTCTCTCTCTCTCTCTCTCTCTCTCTCAATGGATGGTTCTCTTGTAGGACCAACTCTCACCGAACTCACTAAATTGCAGCACCCATCGCCGATTCATCGGCCGGTGCTCCTGTACCGATCGATCGGTCTCTCATACTTGCAAGCTTGCTTTATTTCATGCTGTTCTCTGCATTGCGCAAGCTAGCAACAGCCCTATATATTTTTCCTTCGTTTTCAGTGGCATAAGAATGCATTACTTAGAGAAAAAGAGAAAGGAGATTAAAGCCATAAGTTTTTTTCTGCAGGTAACTCTACGATCGATGCATTCCAGTTATTACCTGACGAGATGTTTCCTATGTAGTGTCGCAGAATGTGCGCTAGGTGATTGAGGAAAACGTGACAAGAAAAAAAGTTAGGCGAGGTTTGATACAAGTAGATATCAAAGAGGGAAGTTGGTTTTGACTACACAATGGTTTCTTATATGCATGGTTAAATAAGACATTATCTTAACTGGTTCTTAATAATAAGGTGTTCTAGTACCTTTTTCCACCAGCTAATTATTTGGCTTCACATACACATTTTGAAACATCAAACGATGCAACTCAACAGTGCCACTATAGTCGACTTTAATTTTACCAGTGTGAAATTTGTTGTGGCTTCATATGATCATGCATGATAGGATCTGATCCCTTTTCTAGCTACATGTCAATAGAGCAAGGTTCTAAATAGCCGGCTATAGCTGCCGCTATAGCCCGCTATAGCTGTTTTAGGGGGTCTGCCGCTATTTTCTCTCTAGTACAACTTAGCCGATTTAGCCCGCTATTGCTCCGCTATAGCCTTATTTAGCTGTTTTAGAGTCAAACCGCTATCAGTCCATAGCCCGCTATTTAAAACACTGCAATAGAGTGCTTGTTTTCCCTATTACTGGAATTACAACCAGCTGGATAACAGGGTGACATTTATCCACACAATGTACGACTCTATTAAGTTCTGCGTCTTGTCGGACAATATCAGGTAAATTAAGATAACTATGCCATCGTTATCAGTCAAAATAGTTACACACATACATTGAGCATTCAGTGCACATCTTTCTTTTTTCTTTCTTTGTCCGATGAATAAATAAAATTTCTATGGACCAAAAAATTTCCACAACTCTATTAAATAAAATATATAGCATGATGATTAATCCTATGCCACCCATATATTTTGTCGCATACGTTTCCATGACAGTATCATAACCGAGAGGTGACTATTCTTGCCGTATGGAATCCGCTCGGCGAATTCAATTTGAAAGGTGCAACATGTGGAAGAAGGAACAAGAACTTATCGCCCATTAATGCCTCGATCTAGCTAGTGATTCTAGCAACTTGCTTGATCAACAACTCCAATTGTTTTGTGTTAGTTCCTTATTTTGCTAACATGTTTTTAGATTATGCAAATTTTAATTTTCAAAATTATTTATTTTTTGTAATGGTTGTATGTGTTTAGCAATGTCGAAATAAGCTCAAGTTTCAATATTTACTAGCATATGAAGTCAATAGATAAATCCACAATGGTTTCCTATATGAAACTTAAATTTTGCAAACACGCTGATGCTACTGGCTCAAGTTTAATTGATTTGACACTTGATTAACAAAACAAAAGGAATCAATTTTTTATTTGGACTTAATCTGTTAAAGATGTAAGATGTTTTAATTAAAGACATGCATACATGTACCCTTGTTAAGTGCGACATGATAATTAAGGTTGAATATATATGTAAAAAAGAGTGAAAGCTAATTTACCTTATTAGATGACTATCATCATTTTGCTGAAACAAGATTACACCAGCGTTTGAATTTAGCTTTGGTGGAATCTATAGCTTATGCAAGATGCAGAAGTTGTACTATTCTATTTGGAATAGATTTGATTATATGGTGAGATCACTACAAAAAGGTTTAAAACATACCCAAGAGGCCAAGACCACTGATACATATTCTTTGTTAATCGCATGTTCCAGTTAACTGCTAAAACATCATATTATCGTACTAGATAAGTAGATATGATGAGGATAAGTCTTATGAAATAATCGTTCAACCTGAGGTTTTCATATATCGATCCCCAAAATTAACACAAAGAGGGAGACAAAAAGAAATGAAGTTTCTTATTTTTAAAAGATGATTTAAGATGGGTTCGTTCAGGAAGCTTTACGGTAGTGAACACTTCAAAAGTTTGAGAAGCACAAATAATGTTGATGGACATCTTTTCAAAGTTACAAATTGGATTTTGGAACAACTAGTCCCAAATCAATTGGAATGGCACCCTCTCAAGTAGAGCGTCAGATCCATGTACACAAACTGAAAGGTGATATGGATCTAGTGAAAATAGGTTACTTCTTCTCACTGTTCTTGCTTCATTACCTTTCTAGACACATGGTGGTGAGACAATACTACTAGCACCCATGTCTCACAGTAAAGGTCGATACAGTAAAGATAACCCACTATCTGCGCGTGTGCCTAAGCAGGCTACTTTGTTTAGTTACCTGCTTGTGTGATATGATGTTGATTATCTTTTTACAATTTTTATTTTTTAGTGTATATATTGACAATGTGACAAATGGGGAAGGAAACAAGAAAGATGCATATGTAAAAGGGATCTAGCCAGTGATGGAACTCTTCATCAAGATTTGTGCGCTTTGGAATAATGGAGTCTAGCCCATGCGCATGCATATGAATAATGCATGATTCCTTGTTTCAACATGATCAATCGAGAACTAACGATCCTTTAGCTATATATGGAACTTTTGAATAGCTACCTTCGAAGTATAAGATCACTCCTTGATGTTTGGTGCACATGCATGGTGTGGAACAGCATTATAGCTGGCACTGTATGCATGACAACACGCATGGCTATGATTGATGAATACATGCATATATACCGAAAGGACCCGGCAATGGTGTCGCACCAATCCTGCACTTCTAGTGCAGTAGGTCTCCACTTACTCGGTAAGTATGTGTGATGAGCTCATGATATATATAGAATGAAAATTGATCTCGCACACACACATATATAAATAAGCACTGTAGTCACAACAAAAAAAAAGCATCACCACATATATACACGTACTGAAAAACCTTTCTGAAACTGTAGACTTTTTTTTTGAAGTAATCCTGAAACTGTAGTCTGTAGATGTACGTGCTCAATTTTCTACTTCTTTTTGGTTGGCTCAATGCTACTTCATGATATATATGACATTGGTGAAATGGTATTTTAGTATTGTGCGTGCATGCTCACAGATGCAGAGAAACGATTGACAAACAGATGCGTGTGCGTGCATGAGAGAGAGTGAGAGAGAGAGAGAGTGTTCTCGATCGTACTACAAGTCACGGGTATCACTTGACTCGCCACAGTGACATGACGCATGCTTTCGTACAAGTATATGGAGATGTTCTAACCTCCTCCAAAGACACCAAGCACACTAGCACTACGAATCCATACAAATATGCTTCAGTATCCTACGTAATACACGTACCGGCCGGTGCACCAGCAACAAGCAGCGGCACATGCCTTAAATTACCGGCATGCAGGGAAAGAATTCCCCAGAAGGACATCCTAGTGTAAATGCCGACCTGTGTCCTCGACGCGACCGACCATATCATGCAAGGAATGCAAACCCGAGCTGGATACGTGTTATGTTTATGCTTGTATTTCATAGTATATATATCTCAGTCGAATGACTGAATGAGTCCGTAAAAGCGCGAGGTGGGGTCCAGGCTAACTACATGTAACATTGTACACTATCATGCTTGTCTCATTAATTTCTGCTTGTATTAGCGTCTCCTTTTTGTTTCTATCGCTACAATGTCTTTCATGAACGCGGGCACTATCGACACATGTTTGCTCAACTTCATGTAGATTTAACTCTCTATATATTGCTGAATTCATAACCACGTCCAGGGTAATTTCAGTTAATTTATCATATTATTCTAATATTAGTCGTGGATAATCTATTAAACTAATGTTTGACCAAGGAAAAAAAAAGCAACATGTGCACTCTTAAATGCTAGAAAAAAAAAAAAACCCACTGCCGTTATAAAAAATTAGTTCAAACTATCCTATAGATGCTTTAAAAAATAGTCACCATTGACATTATAAATAAATATTGTCTAAAATGCCCTCCAAATGTTTTAAAAATTACCCACCATTTCTAATAGAATAGTTACCATGATAATAGTAGAAAAAAATAACCTAAGTCATTTAATCTAACTGACGTGGAATTGGAGATAATATGGGAAAAACTTCATGCGTGCGAATAATAGATTTGAAACTTCGCGATGTAAAAGGATTTTAGGAAACTTTAACACATGAGGAGATTGATCTCAAATCTTATGTCACGGTAGCAATCTTATGTCACGGTAGCGTACGAATTTCTCGCCAAGATAAAATACTATCATGGTTGCACCATGCTTGCTTGGTGTCAATTTCTCGTCGCCGAAGGATACTATCATTCTCACTAGAGCTAAATACTGGCTCAATTGACAAAGGCCTTCCACATGTTTTAAAAGTTACCAATCATGACCACTAAAAATAGCCTAAACTACTTATATATAAGTTTATTAATTATGCACTACTATTATTATGAAAACAATCAACTGAAAATAACAGTGACAACAAATAACTATGATAACAAAAGAATAATAATCAATGATGCATTAAATATAATGCAATACCAGTGACGCAAATGCGCAGGCCATCATACTAGTTGATAATATGTGTAGAGTAATTTGAGCCATTTTTCTTGTAATATAGTTTGTGGTTAAATTAGAAACATGTATTGTGTTATTTGGCTCATTTTAACGTAATGACAGTGGTGTGTACCTTTTCTTTCTCCAATTAATGTGGTAATATATAGACTTGACAGTGAAATTAAGTGGTGATTTCTTTTGATAATTCCTCAAACATGAAAATAATGGATCAGCCTTAGCATTGAACGTAAAACTCAAATAATCCCTAGCAGCTAGCTGAGACGTTGAATCACAAAGTGGATTTTTTTTAAAGTAACACAACATGGACGCAGACACTCAAACACATACGAGTACTCACCCTTACGAACACATGTATCAAGTTTGGGACTTGAACCAGGTGGGTTGGTCCCAAGACAAAGAACCTAACTAGCTAAGCTACGCTTTTTTTCGAGAACCTATGGAACACGTATTTCATTGAAAAGGTAGAAAAGGCTATCAGCAAGCAGCTAGCACTACAACCTATGCTGGCTACACGTCCTAAACCTCCTAGACACGCCTTGAGAGACGATCCACCTCAGCTTTCTGATCCTCAAAGATACCCAGGGATGAGCTTCAAGTGGGCAAGAGCGACCGACTGAAGAGCTTGGAAGTCGAAACAACTTAAAAGTTTCGTTCCAGAGCTCCAACGATGAGCGAGCAACGACCAGCGACCAAAATAAGATGAGGCAATGAAGCAAAAAGGGATGTCCCAAACATTGTTCGAGAAGCGACCCATAGCCCACCGCAAATGGCGCGTGAAGACCAGCTGAGTTACGCTAAGGCGCCGCAAGTTGAAATTTATGATGCATGTCTAAATAATTAGTTTATTTTCAAGCAGCATATATCTCAATGTCGAGGTAGACAGGAGTGGAAGGGTTAATTGGGCCAGCATGATGATTTGAGTCGTCGGTGGCTGGAGAATGTAGTGTTTGGCCAGAGGAGTACAAGCAGGACACGCGTACTTCAGATCAGGTTCCTGTTGTGAAGATAAACACGCGGATACAAAGGGCAACTTGCAGTTGCACTAGTGTGCCTCTATATATAAGTAGCAGATTTAAGAAAAAAATCATTAGTATAACTATATATATCAGAAGGATCCTCTATTGTCCGGTTTGTGGTAAAACCAGTAAAGGCTACCAGAATCTCACACTACTGACTACTCTGTGTGTTAATTTGGAGTTGGGACCATAAAGGAAGCAGGCATGAGGTTGCATGCGCAACACCGCCTTGTGCACTTGTGCTGCTGTCCCACTCCGCCGACGTGCAGTCGATTCACTTAGCTGTCTTGGTACACAAACAGTAGAAAGATTTTTGGCTGAACTGGACTCGTCACTGCTCAAATTTATAGGCCACCGCCTGAGCTTTCGTTGGTGTACCCTTCCTTTCGCCTACCCCCTTTTCTAGTTTCAACTGTACCCGCCCTCAAAAAAAAAAAAGTTTCAACTGTACCCAGGTCCTTCGTAGCTGCTGCCTGCTAGACCAGTATATATATGAAAGGGCTAGCTACCCAACATATATATTGTTCTCTCCTTTTTACCAAGGCTACTTAGAAAGATATACACACATGTAAATTAAGAGATACAGGTCTAATACATCAGTGGATCGATGTGTGTTATCTTTCTCTCTCCAATTCTTGCATTTGGCAGCCAAAGGTAAGAGTTATTAATACCGGCCCATATCATAGCAACAAGTCCTCGTCTTAATTGTTGGTGCTGCCTAATTTTGTTTTAATTAGGTATCTAATCTTCTTATCTCTCCCCTGCACCACCAGTACTACCACCACTTGCACCAATCAACCTCATTCTTCCAAGAGAAGGCGACCACACCCCAGCACGCTATAGGCCGGCCATACCGGCCCCTTGTGTAGTTGTGTCTCGATCGATCTGTCTCTGTGTGTGGCGTGTGTGTAGTTAGGGCTGGTGGTCTAGTACTAGTCTTCCTCCTCTCCTCTTCTCATGGTTCTATAAAGGCAGCTGGTGGAGAGGAGGGGTGATGACTCAAGGCCGCCGAGCATGGGAGGAGATCATCACCACAACGACATGGCGGCACGCGGCGCGGGCGGCGACGAAGGCCAAGCAGCGAACGACATGGTGATGCCGGGCTTCCGGTTCCACCCGACGGAGGAGGAGCTCATCGACTTCTACCTCCGCCGGCGCGTCGAGGGCAAGCGCTTCAACATCGAGCTCATCAACTTGGTCGACCTCTACCGCTACGACCCATGGGATCTTCCGGGTAAGCAACTGAACGGCTACCAGCTAGTAATTGAGGGATCTATGATTTGTGCATCATTTCATGCATGTGACCCGGTCCCCCTTTTGATTTCATGTGACCCTTTTGCTTTTTCGCTTACTTTTTCATGCACGCATTGGATGCATGCTTGCTTGTATCTACATGCTCTCTACATAAACATATGCAACAGCTTTGGCTTCAATTGGGGACAAGGAGTGGTTCTTCTACGTTCCAAGAGACCGCAAGTACCGCAACGGCGACCGCCCGAACCGGGTCACACCGTCGGGCTACTGGAAGGCGACGGGGGCAGATCGGATGGTTCGTGTTGAGGGCAATCGCTCCATCGGGCTGAAGAAGACGCTGGTTTTCTATGTGGGGAAAGCGCCTAAGGGCCTGAGGAGTAGCTGGATCATGAACGAGTACCGCCTCCCGCATGGAGAGCCCGACAGGTACCAAAAGGTAGGGCAAATTCCATCTACTAATTTCAAGTCAGTGATATATTTCTGTGTTCTTGACTGTTTTTAATTTCCTTAATTGAATTTCTTTTGGATTGTTTTTGAGATCTTGGAAAAGCACAAAGTGTTCCTGCGAAAGATACTTCCACTTAAAATTTCCCCTCACTGTAGGAGGAGTTGGGTGATGATGGCTAGCTTCCTGCATGTGATCACTGTCATTCGTTCTAAAATTTTGTTTGAAAGTGTTAAAAGTGCACCGTGACAATTGCATCTGCAGGATCCAGGTAGAACTCCGTGCGATTTCCTGTAGCCGTGAGTATATAGGCGGTTCAATCTAAGTAAAAAACATTTTAAGTATACATGTTCAGGCATCTCAAAATTGTCTTCAGTATATATGTTTAATTAAAATAAAGGGGCTAGCAGTTTTTCCCAATATTTTTCACAGATCGTTGAGCCCTACTTCAGCTTTTGCTTTGCAAGGCTTGTCCCTCCTTTTGGAAGTAGTCGTCCTTCAATTGTAAAAGACTAACGCGTGCACCTTTAGGGTAACTAACTACCTAAAGGGAAAACTCTTGCGTTTCTAAAACAAAAAGGTTACATACTTCATTCTTATAGGATACAATATTTTCAAACTGTTACATACTTCATTCTTTAGGATATAGCATGAAACACGCTTCATTTGATATTCAATTTCCCCTTGTCAACATGAACACAAATTATCTTACATCCTTTTCTCTATTCTCCTTTTTGCTGGTCACAGCTCGAAAACTTCCGTGTGTTCCTTTTTTTAACCAAACTCCACATGTTATACATACTAGTCTTATAGTCATATATGTTTCTGAATTGACTTGCATAAGCTAGTAATAAGGATATGCAGTTTAAAAGTCTCTTTTCTAACTTCATGGAATTAATTTTTGTTACATTTAGCATCGCCAATTTTATTTTGGATAAATATGTATCTAATTAGTTCCACACTACTATTCATTCGACATATCAGGAAATTTCTCTCTGCCGAGTGTATAAACGCCCGGGGATCGAAGATAACTTCCACCTCACCGGCACGACAGCGAGATCCTCGGGCTCAAAGGCAGCAGCAACCATAGACAAGAAGCACCGGACATCTGCATCGCCTCGCCTGGCCCCAATGTTCGATGGCGGCCACTCATCCAGTCTGATGAACAAGCCATACAATGGCGCAAACAATGGTGGCCTGACGTCGTCTGCTGCAGCTCCAGTCGCAACAATGGCGCTGCAGACGTCAATGTTCAGGTCGACCGGCTCCGTCGCCTCGCTGAGCTCCACCACGTCGACGGAGGAGGATGGTACATCGCTATACCACTTGAAGGGCGCCAACCCGATGCTGCCTTCTTCCACGCACGCCCTGCTTAGCGCAAACTCCACTACAATGGCAACCATTCCAATAGATGAGCTGAGTAGGGCAATTGGATCATACAATAATAACCAGGGAAATCCTACTCAACCTTTGCCATCCCAAGTCCCATTGCTTCCATTCCCTAGTATGGAGAAGATATGGGATTGGAACCCTCTGCTAGAATCTCCCAAGGTTTGCACAAGCTTCAAGTAAGTTATGCATGTACGTATACATGCACGAATGATCTAGGGCTCAAACAATGCATGCTTGCAGGCGTTCACGTATTATATATGTAAACATATGTACGTATGTGCAGACAACTAATTATTTTGGCTAGGGCACGGTTAATATGTAAAGGGAGGAATAGAATGAGACGATTCTAGTCCCATGCCATTGCTGCCCCATTATTTAGTTCACCAAGCTTGTGTAACAATATGTCAAATTCTATATATTTTGATCATGCAGACCATGTAGTGTCACTCGTAGAAATGGAATAAAGATTAATTGGACTATATATACGTGCTTGCATATGTATATATGTTCCATTCGTACCATTCCCCCTCGTGTTTTGTACTCCCTCCGTTCACTTTTAGATGTCGTTTTGGAATTGGGCACGAGAATTAAGGAGAAGTGAAAAATGTGTGTGCATTGAAAACGAGGAGGAGAGAGACAGATAGAGGTGTAGTGGGAAGATGGAATATTGTATTGGGAAGAGAGAAAGGTGCATTGGGAAGCGAGAATGACATGTAATTGGAGAAAAATGGAGAAGGCTAGAATGACATCTATTTGTGAACGGAGGGAGTATTCGAAATCATGCAATATATTGTGACCATTGATCGATCTTTCTTGCAACCATTAAATTACAAATTTTAGTTACTACATGAAATGATGAGGTAGAATATATAATTTGTGACAATCCGATACATGCAAAACGATGCTATTTTGATTTCTTTCCGTTTTGTATGAGCTCACGCATGACTGGCATCATATATCGCAGAACTACCATATAGCTCAGGATAAAGTGTCAGCCATCGACAGCTATAGGCATAAGCCAAGTTGTCTTTATACACAATGCATTTGATTCACTTTGTTCAAAGGTAGGGATTTTTTTTTAAAAAAATAAATAATATTTTTGGGTGCTGACAAAACGTGTTGTAACTTAAGTTCATAAATGCAGATCACTAATAAAGAAGAAATGCTATATATGTACTCGTATGAACTAGGAACTCCGATCCCCACATATCGCATATGCAGCGATAAACAAGATGAGAACTGGTGGTGGCCATGCTGCACGATTGTGCGGTTGCTCGTGTGTGTGAGAGAAGATGTTTTTTATTTTTCTCTCTCCTTTTTGTTTTGAGATTTTTTTCCTTTCTCTTGAGGAGTGAGAGGTAGTGTTTGGTCAGGTCAGTTATGATTGGAGCATCACAACCGTCACGCTTTTACACGCTCATACTCCCTCCAGTGTCAAAAAACTTGTCGTTTTGAGGTTGTCCTAAGTCAAATTTTTTAACTTTTGACTTGAAATATCTTTTTATGTATTAAGTTCAGAAATGTGAAAATGATACGACTAGATTCGTATTAGAATATAATTTCATAAAAGTACACTTTAGCTATATTTTATAAATATTTTATAGCAAAAAATTTATGTTTTGAAGACCGTGTCAATGTCCTAAACGATAAGTTTTTTGACACTAGAGGGAGTATGCACTGGGCCTACCAAACCGCGTGCATGCATGCATGCTGCTGGGCCAGCATTTGCTCGCGTGCTCGCCGGCATGCTTTATTGCATCACATACATGTCCAGTCGGCAAGTTGGGCTCAGCCACAGCGGCCTTCCCGAACCCAGAATTGGCCCGGCCTCTCTCGTACGGTGTGTATAATTCCAACTCCGAAGCACAGGCTGCTCTACAACTTCAAAACTCCAATTTCCGAGAACCCGAAATGGTATGCACCATTGCACCTCATCTGGAATTCTGGACGTTGAGTTTTGATTGGGGCATGCGTGGCTTTGTTCATGACATATATCCTTCGCTTCTGAGCAGTCATCGAGATGCCAATGATGTCACTATCATGAGGGACATATATAAGCACGCTTTCTTCGTGCTGAAAAGAGTTTTCTGTTGGTTGTTACGCCTTCGAGTTAGAGCTATCCAAAAATGTGTGACCTTCTTCTTTCCTAAAGGCAGAGAAAACAACGTGGTGCTTTTATGCTATCTTTACAGGAGCTGTCTCTGTCTGCCTCTGCTTTTGTCCGGCACCGGCTGCTCTTCTCTTCACGGATCCGTCAGTTGCGCGGAGACGGCTGCTTCTGGATGTTATTTTGGTTCCGGTGCTGCGAATTGACCTGAGATTACAGGGAGAGAGATCATGATAATTTTGTCTCTGCACCGTAAATTTAACCTGCCTCGAAGAGCATCTTTTTTTGGACTTTGGACAAAGTCAGAATGAAAGAGGAGAGGTCCGTATCAAACTGGGCCGATGATTAGTAAGCAAGCCCATGAACATTCGCCGATAATCCAAAATTCTCTACTTCTCAAGCCTCGAATTTTGGATGAACAAAAAGCACAACTTTTGGAGCGAAAAATATTCGATCTATGAGCAGAATAGTGGTAATCTTGTGCATAGCTCTCGTTTTCATTTTGATAGGAACAAGTTTCTCAGAAAATAATTTTGAGTAGCATCTGGAAGCAGCGGTAGTAGAAGCGCATTGGGTGAGGTATTGCCGCTGTCGTAACCTAATTTTTTTTTTAGAAAAGAAAAAAGAAAAATCGATAGCATGTGGCTTGTGAATGCGCAAGGAACAAGACGATGCAGACATGCAGGGGTAGGAGGAGGACCCCATGGGTCTGAATCTGATGATCCGGTTGACAGACACATGAGCAGCAGTTGAGCATCTCCCCTGCGCTGGGGAAAAGATCATGTGCTAGTACCAGGGGACAGCAACGATTATATCTCAACAGATGCTGAGCTAGTAGTATCAGTTTAATGTCGCTGCCTAATTACTGGATTAGCAAGATTCGAAGGAGTACTAATTTTAGAAGAAGCGATGGAATGCAAGAAGCTGAAGCACAGGGAAGAGCAGCAAAATCCGCACTGATCCGAGCAATAACGGTATTAATCCGTTCCACGAATTAATTAATCTCGAAAGAACATTTTGATCGCATCCGCATGCAGGAATAATTACATTTACACGACGCCGCTAATCGAGTCTTACTAAACTAAGCTAGCTATCTCGATCTACAAATAAGGGGAGGAGGAGGAAGAAGAAAAGGAGGAGGATCCCACGCCGACGGCAACGGCCCTGTTGGCGGCGTCGGAGGGGACGAGGACGAACAGCAGCAGGACGGCGAAGATGGCGACGGGCACGAGGAGGAAGAGCGGCGGCGGCGGCGGCAGCGGGGGCAGCAGCAGCGGCAGCACCAGCAGCGTGGCCGTCACGCACGCCAGCAGCGCCGCCGCCTCCGCGCCCATGTAAGAAGAAGCCCCGGCGCCGGTGTCCTCCAGCTGGGCGCCAGCTTCTTCCCGGCTGCCACGGTCGGCGCTCCTCCACGCCGGCGCCCGCGCCCCGCGCCGCTTCACCGGCGGAGGCGGGAACCCCGGCGCCGGCGCCCTCGCGGCGGCGAAAGCGGTGCGCTTGGGACCGGTGGCGCGGCCGGACATGGCGTCGTCGTAGTGGAGGAGGTGGAGCAGCTGGAGCGCGCCGCCGGCTCGCATCTACCT
The DNA here is from genome assembly GCA_012490785.1 of Eragrostis nindensis. Lineage (NCBI taxonomy): Eukaryota > Viridiplantae > Streptophyta > Magnoliopsida > Poales > Poaceae > Eragrostis > Eragrostis nindensis. The sequence goes on along the minus strand of JAAXCT010000574.1, from coordinate 270,257 downwards.
GCGGTCGGAGCAGAGGGCGTCCGCTTCCTCTGGAACGTGTGGATTATTCTTGGCGTGGATTGGAAGCGAAGCAAGAGGAGGAAGAGTGGTGCGCCGGCGGGCGGCGGACTGCCTTGTTGCTTCCGCTCGGCGTTGGCCAGGGAGCGTGCGTTGTTGGTTGCGAGCTTTTCTTTTCAATTCCATCAATTTATAGGAGTTGTAAACTCTGCCTGCTCTGACCTCGCTGACCGTGGACGCCGATCGAGAGGGCTTCCCTACCGTTGTCACGTGTGGGGTCGCTTGGGCAGTGGCGCCTCTCTTTGAAACATACTACCTCCGTCCTAAAATAGTTATCATTGTTGACTTTTGATTGTCACGTTTGACTATTCGTCTTATTTGAATTTTTCGTACAAATATTAATTATTTTTTATCATATGTTTTATCATCAGTATTAGTTTAATCATGACATATTTGTTTTAATCTTTACAATTTTTTTTGAATAAGACGAACGATCAAACATGATGATTAAAAATCAACAATGACAACTATTATGAGACGAAGGTAGTACAGTCATTGCTTACTCTCGAGTTGAAGTCCGCATTTTCTGGTGCGTCATTTCTATTTCCACGTTGATAAAGTCTTCAGTTGTAGGACGTGTTTTTTTTTTTTTTTTTTTTTTTTTTTTTTTTTGCGAAGGACGTGTTGAATTATAACTGAATTGACTATTTTTCTCTGTTGATTTAAATTTTTGGATAACAAAGCTATATGATTGTCAATTTCAGTCAATCAAATCTCTGCAACGGAATATTAGTACATTGTTTTCATTTAGCGTTTTCCGTGGATGGTTCGGTTACTCGCAGGATCAAGGTTCACACGATGGAGCAAGATCCGGCGGACACCAGCAATGTATGAATGGATGGATGGCAAAACTACACGTTGCATTTCTGCTGAAATCCGAAACCGCCCCCGGGTTTTTTTAGTTGCGACGGAATCATCAAGGAATTGAAACCCATGGGCGCGTCGATCTCGCCGGTTTGGGCAGGTGCATGTACCTCCTCCCAAAGACTCAACCGCGGTCCACCAGTTCTCGTACGCGCCGTCCTTCTCAGGAAAAGAAAGCCCCTTTTTATCTTGCCTTGCTTGTCACTCACCACTAATGGCTCCAGCTCAGCTACGAATTCCGTCCAAGATCGATGAGCACATGAACGGTGGCTTTCTCTATTAATTCTTCACGATGCTCTTCTTTCCTCTTCTGCGAGCGCGGCCATACGAGCTGCCTTCAAAACTCAACCCAGCAGCCAAACGGAGCCCCGAGCGACGTGTCTCATTCAGTTCAGCATCTGATATGCCATACGTACGTGCTTAACCTTAATTCCACTTTTGGTTGGTGGCAGATCATTACTCGTAGTAAGAGTCATATATACAGATTTCGCGTAGTATTTCATCCTAGCTACTGGCTTGCATGTCAAGTAGAAAGCATCAACGGCAAACTGGACAGAACAGGCTCCAAAAAGTCTGCGTCCTCGATTCGCTAGTAGTACCAACTTGTAACACACATTCCCAACTACTCCTATATGCAACCGATGCAAGCTTGGATCTCCTGCTCATGCATGTGCAGCAGTCAGGCGGCTCAAACAAAAGAAAGGAAACTCCCATAATAGCTGTTCCTATCCTTGTTTCTGGAGAGTGGAGACTGATGTAAAAATTCTGTACCTTGGTACAAACTCTGACTTTGTTTTTCGTTATGAAAGCAATGGAAAGAGGCGAGTCCAGCCATATAACTATTAGATCCATTTCTCTTCTCCCATCAACTAGGAGACCGGCTGATAGGACTCAATGTATACGTAGTACTAGATAAGTAGTAGATTAATATATGGCTTACCAGATGATTAGTGGACAAGTCATTTACCATAATCGAGAGCGATCGAGAATCTCGTTAGCATGGCGTTTTGCGGAGCGCATGACAGTGGTGCTTCTTCATTAGGCAAGCGTATACGTAGCTGTCATGTGCAGCAGATGCACTGAAACCAAATCTCTGGCCCATAAGAAAAAAACACGCAAGTTGAGCTAACAACCATGCTCTAATAATCTATTAAGGGGGCGTTCGGATGACCCCTCTATTTCACCCTCTAAAGTTCTACCCTCTAAAGTAAAAAGAATCTTCCTATTTAGGGGTACTAAATAAAATTTAATTGCAAAACCTTTCTGCAGACGGGCGTTATTTTTCGAGACGAATCTAACGAGCCTAATTAATCAATGTTTTGACACAGTGATGCTACAGTAACCATCGTCTAATCGCGGCTTAATTACCCTCATTACGTTCGTCTCGCAAAATAGAGGGGGGGTCCTGGACTTAGTTTTGTCATTTGACTTTGTTTAGTACACATAAATCGTGCCGACATTATTGATGTGACATCTACAGTGCATAATAGGCCTCTATTTTGGCATCCGAACGCAGCCTAACACAAGTGGGTCAACTGGATGACCACAGAAACCAACTTGATTTGGGAAGAAACGCAGCCGCCAGGTGAGGTGCGGTCACCCTGTTCATTCTATATCGGCATATCGCCCACTTGCAACGACCTTGTTACTAAAATTCGGACCTCGATCAGTTCTTGTTCATAATCAGAAGCGGGGCAGGTAGCCGGGGAGATAAAGAGGTCCATTGATTACAATTCCAATTGGCATGCGGGTTCAGCCGGGTCACGTTCAATCTATAATCAAGTATAGTAAAGATCAAGTTCAGTCAGCCCTACTCCTAAGCGGAACATCAACATTAAAAAAAAAAATCCTTTAATTCTCCACCAAACCTCTGGTTCTACAATATATTCAGACCAAAATGTGTAAGCACATCCTTTTTATCATGTGGGACGTTCCAATTGCAGTCAGGCTACACAGGTTGATCAAAGTCTGGCCTTCGAAGAAGCTGTTGTAGCCGGTGTATGCTGCGGCCTTCTTCCGCAGATCGATGAATTTGGATAAGCCACTCTGCGCATTGTAGACTGCAGTTGCATCCTGCAGGCAATTCCATCAGCTGGCAATGAGATGATACCTGACGCAAGTTGAGCTAACAACCATGCTCTAATAATCTACTAACACAAGTGGGTCAACTGGATGACCACAGAAACCAACTTGATTTGGGAAGAAACGGAGCCGCCAGGTGAGGTGCGGTCACCCTGTTCATTCTATATCTGCATATATATCGCCCACTTGCAACGAGCTTATTTTACTAAAACTCGGGCCTCAGTTCTTGTTCGTAATCAGAAGCAGGGCAGGCACATATATGGAAGCTAGGGAGATAAAGAGGTCCATTGATTACAATTCCAATTGGTGTGCTCGTCGATCGGTTGGCCATCAACGTCAGACGCACGTCACCGGTGCTGCCATAGAATCATTTCCCGTGCATTCTCTTGTCGTTTCCGGTATTGTCATTCTGGTTCGCTCAGTTCATACTCACGCAAGGAATAATAATCAAGCAATAAAGGTCAAGTTTCAGTCGGCCCTAAGCGGAACATCAACACTCAACAGGCCTTGATCGAAGCTGTTCACGCCGGCGTATGCTGCCTTCTTCCTTCTTGCAGATGAATTCTGAGAGCCACGGTCTCTCATCAATTCATGAACACCACTCCGACACGTAGGAGTTTCCCCTGCCACAAGCTTCAAAGTTGGTCACGACACGATACATGGCTAAGGGGGCGGTAACTGTGAATTAGTGAACAGTGATACGGTTAAACGTCTCCTCTGTTTAACCTGTTCCTTGGCTACTGGCTTCTAGTACTAACCATCTCCTCATCGTACACAACACAATTGACACTTCTCTGTTCCCTGTTACTTGTTGTTCTAGAAGAAATAGACAACCGAGCCTAGCACACGCCAGAAACTCTTATTTCTCATGTCACCACCAGACCAGCGCATGGGCTGGTAAGTGCAACCCTCGAGAGGGGAGGCTTTAGGCTCTCCGCACTCATGTTCCTCTATATCTTTCCTCTAAAAAGAATATTCTGTCCTAGTCATTGAGATTCCTTCCTCTATATCAATTTCTCCGCACCCATCATTCCTCTATATCCATCCTCTATATCAACTATCCAATATTTTATTCAACCATCTCCAACTACCATCAGTGGGGCTCACTTGTAATTTTATCTAAATATATCCATGTGAGATCTTGTTTTGAAGAATTTATTGAAACGAATTTAATGGTGTAATCGGAATTTGATTTGGGTTTTTGGTTTGTGAGTTATAACATTTTTTAGTTCGTTGAACTAGTGGGACCCGCCACTTTTCTCTCTCTCTCCTCCTCTCGGCTGCCAACGCGGACGCGCGGAGCTGCTTCCGCCTGTGGGCCGCACCGGTAGCGGAAGTCTGGGAAACCGCCAGATTTAGCGTTCGGGACTCCGTCCGCTATTTTAGCGTATGCCTCCCAGTACGCCGGTGCAGGCGGAAATCCGCTATATGCTTCCTTCAGGAAGTTTTACAGGAGCCCAGTGCGGGCAGCCTTAGGGCAGGTCCCCTCCGACCTCGGAAATGGACAGAGAAGATACGCGTACTGGCCTCACCTGCCCAGCTACAAGCCCGCTCGCGAAGAGACGGCACCTGAAGATGCTGCCAAATCGAAGCAACATATGGGTTGTTTGTCGTTTGGGCTGGCTGTTGTTCGTTTGGTTGAGCTAACCTGCTTTATCATGGAGAATGCGACGTCACTTGAATGCGTCACACTGGGCACAATGGGTCTTCCTAGGTGCTCTGAAAACAAACTTGGCATGTGCTTCCCAATCGAGACGGATATGGTGGGGGAATCCCAGAAAGCGCTCATGGCTGTCAGAGAACACATTGAGCGGAAAGTCCGCCCCTGCAGTTAAGTTGAATGTTCTGGGTCCTTGCAGCTTGTGCCATGCCGTGGAACTAGTATAGATTTGAAGCTACCGTGATTGTTATCCCTTGTATTGTGGCAATGCAATTTTAGATAGTTCGTGCTTTTTTAATTGTAATTGTTTATAACTACTTTGTAATTGTTCATTGGGTAGGTCTGCAACAAATAATACTGCCCATGGTTAGCATCTTAGCACGATGTCGTGGCATAACAGTACGTTACGCATGTAAGTCATCGTCCTCTAAGTTGTTTTTGGCCGGCATGCACGTGTGCGAGAGTCGTCGTCCTGTGCAGTGTTTTTGGGCGGCTACGTTTACGATCGCTGCTGTTCCGTGACCCGTCTCGAAGCAGAAACTTTCATGGCCGAAGTATTTGGTGTTGGGCCTCCTCGACCTCACGCGAAGGGCGGAGACAGAAAACGACGGCCATGGCGCGCACGAGAGGAAGGGGACGAACTCCTCGGCGCGAGCGCTCCTTGAGCGCCGTAGCGTTGGAGAACCTGTCGGCGCGCGCATCGCCTCCCCTTCCGTGTGAACGTCTCGACAGATCGACGTGGCCGTACATCATGACGAGCACCGCGAGCCCTTGAGCCTCTCCGCGCGCCTCCACGACAAGGCGCGGGGCATGTAATACAGCATGGCGCGGCGCGGCCGGATTCAGTGCGGGAGCTAGACCCTCCGCTGGCCTCTGCGTCTCCCTGAGCCAGATAAGAAAGAGGAGGAAGACGCCTGCTGAGATGCGCTTCATCCGAACCGCCCACTTCAAATCGGACGAATCTCGGATGCCCAAGGGGCGGTCGCTATTTGAAATAGCGACCACCCCCGGGGTTTCCAGGAGCGCCTCACGGCACCTGCCTGCTGCACGCCGTGGAGCGCCGCCGCGTTCAGGCCGTCTCCTGCGTCCCTTCCGTTCCTCTTTCATCCCTCGCAGCGTGCACACACCGGAACCAATGCCCACGCACCCACCCTTTGGCTAGCTCTGCTGCAAGCCCTGCAACTGCGTGCGTCAATTCCACAAGCAGAGGAGGCGCGTCCACCAGTGCGCACGGCACACGGACAAGCCGACAAGGCACTCCAGAGGACCGAGCTTGTGCGAAATCTCCATGAACACGTCTCGATCGAGACACGGCTGACGCTCTTCGCTGGCCAAGTGAAACGTGCTCTAGCTGCCGGCGGCGGCGGCGGACCACCATGCTGTCGATTCGAAGCTGCGCAGTGTCGTCGACCGCATGGCACGAAACGCCGTCCGTGCTGAGCCGAACGCCGCAGGTAGTGTACGTACATCGTCTCCATCCGCGGGCACAAACAGCAAGCACCCTAGCTAGCAGCCACGGGCTATAGAGAAGTGCTGGTGCACCATACCATCATGGCGTGATGGGGGAGTTGGTGCATGGGCTGACCAAGACGGCGGTGAGCCGGGTGCAGCTGGGCGCGACAGAGGAGGAGGACACGGAGTAGTGACAGTTGATGACCTCGAGCAAATGGGCGAGAGCAGGTGCCCCACCTCAAGGCCCCCTCCCTACGAAGCTGCCGATTTACCCACTGCGCCGCCCAAGGTGAAATTCTTCATGTACATCGCCATGCACGGGCGCACGTGGACGGCGGAGAGGAGGAAAAAGCACGGCCTGCAAGACAGCGACGCCTGCGCGCTTTGTGACCAAGCACCGGAACACATCGAATATCTGCTGGCTCACTGCCCCTTCGCGCGTCAGGTATGGTGGACCATCCTCGCACGGGTCGGCCTCGATCAGCGCTTCACCATGGACACGCTAAGCTTGATCGACCTGTGGAATCTGCTCCGAAAGGACCTATCCAAGACGCCGAGGAAAGGAGTGGACACCCTGTTCATGCTCATCACCTGGGGACTGTGGCATGAACGAAACAACAGAGTATTCAACGAGAAGCATGCCACAGTGTCCCAAGTCGTCGAAAACGTCTTGCAAGAAGCTCAGCTATGGATTGCAGCTGGGGCAAGACATCTGGGTAGTCTGATGTCGCGAGAGTAGAACTTAGCTGTACTGCTATGCTAGCTAGGTGACCTTGGGCTTGTAATTTCCTTCCAATTGTAATGGCGCCTAGCTGCCTGCCGCCGCCAAATAGCGGTTGTGCGATCTGTAAACTTTGGTCGTCGACCATTCTTCTTAATACAAAGATAGGCACCCCTCCTGCCTATTCTAGAAAAAATGCCATGAGTCGGTTTGCGACTCTGTTTCTGGATGTCAGACACACCTCCATAGCAACGCCCCCACAATGTCTCACCAAACTACGGAACCTAAAGTACGTTCCTGCTGGCACCACCACTGCACTGCACCATGGGACGAAGGTGGCATCATGGCCACGCGTCAACCGGCAGAGGAATCTACATCGCATCATGGTCACGCCGCGAGTCACCGCTTCGGACGAGGAAAACGAGACGACCGGCGCCGATGAGCGCGTGCTGCATGGCGACGTGTGAGCTAGCATGGCCGCGGCCACCGGCCGGCGAGGCGTGCACCGGACTGACTCTGGACCTAGCAGCCCTGATGACCTAAAGAGCGAGGCGTGGTTTAGAAGAAGGCCCAGGCGCTGCTAGAACCTAGAACGTGCGACGGTGAAGTTCAGACGCGTACTGGGGTCGGGTGCGCGGAGCGGTCCAGGGAATTTCTCACCTTTTTTTTTTGTTTTATTGTGATGTGATGTTTGGTCGTTACCTTGTCCACGAATGTTTACATGATTTATTACGGCATCCGAATGTGATTTTTTGTTTGGTGCTGATCAGGTCCCTCGTGTCTACTCCTGCCGTATGAAATTTCTCTCCAAGTTCAGTCCAGGCAGCACGCTCCATGGATTGTTCATCAGGTACCGGCGATAACAAAGAGTCGTTGCAAGTCTCTCGCGTGGGCGTGGAGATCGATTGACCAGCCAGGGCATCCACGATCGACGGCACGGCGGCGGGTGCCGGTGGAAAGCCACGGAGAAGCGCTCACGACGCATCCTGTGTCGCCGGAAGGTAGCAGCGGTCGACCAACCTCCGCACGCGTGCGCGCGACAGTGAAGCTTGAACAACGTACGGATTATATTCTCCAGCTAGCGGAGGCGCGCGCGTGCACGACGCCGGCGACAGGAACTTGTGTGTGTCCGCTCCATAGGTCATATATAGGGTTTAATGGCAGGGCGCCACGCGGCGACTTAATTAAGGATTGGACAACGTACACCGCATGCTCGCTGACGCATGTCGACGGTGCCCCCGGGACGGCGTCGCGACGCGTCCTTCACCCTCCCAGTCAGTATTTTCGCCACCGGTCGTACGCTCTCCGCCGGTGGTGCATTGGCGACCTACCTCTCCTTGCATCGCCTCCCCGCTGGGCACCACCGCGTGAAGAGGCGTCTCGACCGATGCGGCCGTCCTGACGAGGCTTGAACTCGCTGGCGGCTAACACAAAGAGTACGAAGAAGGCAAGCGTAGCGCGATCCAAGGCCTCGACGGAGATGGCCAGCTCGATCTTGCGGCCTACGACAAGGCGCCGGGCATCGAAGACAGCACGGCGCGCGGCCGGAAGGAATCAGTGCCGGAGCGAGACACTCCGCCGGCCTCTGCTTCTCCCTGAGCCAGACCAGAGGAGGAAGACGCCTGCTGAGACGCGCCTCATCCGAACCGCCCAATTCACATCGTACGAATCTCGGGTACCCAAGGGGCGGTCGTTATTTCGAATAGCGTCCGGCCGGTCGCTATTTCGACTAACGACCACCCCCGGGATCTCCAGGAACGCCGCTCCTTCAGTGCGCCGCGGCGCGTCCGAGCGCCGCCGCGTTCAGGCCGCCTCCTGCGTCCGTCCCATTCCTCGTTCGGCCCTCGAAGCTTCTCACGGAGTTTGTCTAGCTCTGCTGCAAGCCCTGCAGCTGCCTGCGTCACTTCCACGAGCAGAGGAGGCGAATCCAGTGCGCAAATCACAGGGACAAGGCTCGAGCTTGTGTGAAATTTCCATGAACACGTCTCGGTCGAGCTTCTGCAAGCCCCAGTTACACTAGAAGAAGCCATGGCGGCGTGCGCTAGTCAGATCAGAGCACACACCGCGCGAGAGGGGCAGCCGTGATCGCCGAGCCACCGGTGCGCGGGCTTGCCGCGAGAGGAACTTCCGCTGCGTGGCGCCTCCGTCGGTGGGATGGCCCCCCTGATCAGCGCCTGCAGCTTCACAAGACTGCGCAGCGCGCATCCTCGCCTGCAATGGACACGGATATGGTTCGCACGTTCCTCACATCAGTGCATCGTCAGCGTGGTCGTCACAAATTTGGCCATCAACTTCTGTTTTTGTACATGTGTGTGGGTCTCGCGCCCCGACGACACCCGCTGGCCAGCGCTCGGCTGCTGCAACAGAGGACCGACTGCGTCCATGCAATGATCAGGGCTCTTGCCGCAGCCGGCAACGTAGATCTCGCACACACTATCATGATATAATTTTGCGTAGCTTGGTTGGCTAGGTTTATTGTGGCGCAACTAATCCGCTCATGTTGTATTTACGGCTAATTATTTTTGCTGTGATAGTTGACAGAGATGTCTGTGGTGATTTTATAGATTTCAAGAACAACCGACCTAGTCTTTTGTTGATGCGCATAGGGGGTAGGGTGTGCGTGCTGATTGTGTACTATGTGAGTTTATGCATTGGTACTGTGTTTTGTTTAAAAAAAATTACAATATTTGCTGGCAAATAGATTGCATCCTTTTGCACGACATTCAACACCGTTAAGAGTCTAGTTTTGCATATGACATGTAAGTCCTTTTGCACGACATTGAATGCCGTTAAGAGTACCTCCAAATATATTAGGTCCAACTCCAAATTTAAAAATAGAACTCATTCTGCAAAGTTCAGGAATAGGGCCCGTTTCAAAACTGGGACTATTCAAAAAGAGATTTGATTTTGCGATCACTCCTATATATATGAAGAGGGCCAATCACTCTGGATTTCGGCAATCAGGTCTGTTTGGCCCAAGGCCCCTGCGGCAGGGGACATGGACTATAAAACGGGGGCGGAGACTCCATCTCGTTGGGGTTTATCGGCACTGATGCGCTCCGCTTGCCCATCCGCTGCCACACACATCTAACCGCACGATGCTGCCGCCTCCGTCGTCCAAACTACAGCGATGGACGGGTATGTTTCTCCTCCTCCGATCTCAACATGGATTCACAGCTATCTCACGGGTCGGGATCAGCAACTTTGCCCGGATATTTGAAAGCCCTGAGGAATGAGTTAGGTTTCCGGATATTAGAAGAGGGGTCCGGCTATGGTGGCGGGAGAGAAGGCGGAGGCGGGGGCTGGAGGGGGTGTTGGCGGTTCTTATGCGATAAAATTAAATTCATTAATTCCGCAAGCGCACGGATCACCATTGTAGCATTTCACCTTGGAGTATTCCAAGGTTATCGTATTTATATTTCCGCAGGGAAGTAGAGCAAAAGGAAGCTGAATAATAGCTATGCATTGGATAATTTGGAGAAAGAAATAATGTATCAACTATACTTGAGACGGGGGTAAGATAGGCATGATAGATATGGGTGGCACACACATCCTCAAATCCAAGGTAAAAATAAATAAAGCGTAGTATACATTTGGGAGAGCAACGAGATAGAGTTAAGGCTACCTGTATGTTTATCTATTATTTACTTTTCTAGCAGTCAAGTCTACAAAGATTATTTACTCTAGCTAAGCTCATACACATACAAGTCATGTCGTTTCGGGGCACACACGTGCTAGGTTAACCGATGAAGCTAGTTCAAACCTAGGGAACCGTATGCTATAATTAAGACCCTGCTGAGTCCAACCCGGACGTGGTGGATTACAGAGACCGGTGCAGCTGTCACATACACTCACGGCTACCATCCTCCGTGGGGTTGGGTGCCAAACGTGCATAGGCCAAGTTCTAAGCGCCACGCTTACAACCCGCCTAGAGGAGCTACTCTTGATCAACGGAGCAGTCCTATCTAAGAATGAACAAGCACAGATTTCACACGACGTCATCTCTGACGACGGCACTCTCTCGTACTTGCTATTCCAACAATCACGAATCCCACAACAAGACTTCTACGAGCACTTACTTAACGAATAAATAAACTAAATAGAAAAGAACTACTAAAATAATAAATAAAGATAAAACTAATTATATAATAAATAAAAATAATATCTCAAAGAGTAAGATACAAAGAACTATACCGAACTCCGAGAAGACTCCGGAAGCCCGAGAGAGCTCTCACTCTACTCTACTCTACTCTAACTCCCAAAGCTACTACTCAACTAAACTAATGAACACTTGGACAAAGTGTGATGGTGCGAATTGATTCGGAGGCCGAGGGGTCCAATTTATAGCTTGTGAAGGCGGTGGAAGCACCCTGGCCGACTTTGGAGAGGCGGTGGCGACAAAGTCGGCCGGCCGGCCTAGGGGGGTGGCCGGCCGGCCGTCCCTTCGGTCGGTTGGCCACCGTCTTGCTCCTGGACGCTTCAGATCACTCCCTGAAGGCGGTCTGAAGGTCGGTTCCTTGCTGGGGTCGGCAGAATTGGATTGAGGGCCAAGTAAAGGCCCAAATAGCCCACATTCTAGAATGTCGGTGGAATCCTGCCGAGCTGGGCTTGAATTATGCGTTGAGGATTATTTTCCAGCCCACTGGAGAAAGCCTAGGGCCTGGGGCCACCAGGTGGGGCCGGCCGGCCAGGGAATTTCCCTGACTGGGCCCACTTTTCTCCATTATTCACTCCTGCATCCAAATATCCACCAAAACTTGTGGAGTAGCATTATTCCTATCTACTATGCACAAAATCTTGGTGTTATGTAATTATTTACCGGTAGGGTGACGGTCAAAACATGGTTTAACGACCGCCAACAACCTCCCCAAGCTTAAACTTTGCTCGTCCCGAGCAAACTCAACTCAGGGTACCGGCGGATCAGGAGTTACAAAGAAGCGCCCCATGGGTAATAAAGATGCAACAACATACTCCCTAAACAGTGGTAAGTTTACGAGAGCACAAAATATTCATGAGTGTTGCAAAAATCGTGGGGCTTATATGTCACACCTTGTCATGCAGCATTGAAGACTAGAACGGCATTTTCGGACAAGTACACAATTCTAGCAGGTATGCATCCAGAGTTTTTATGTGCTGCAAGGTGCAAAAATTCTCCTTCGTTTTGGGTGGCACTTCTCTTACCACTCCGATGTGAGTTCTATTCCTACAAGCTTCACTCATCCTACCTTCTACCAAATGAGGCTTTGTATGTGGAGCTTGGTAAGGAATGCACAAATGTCATGCATATATTGTAAAGCTAAAGAATGAGTCTCAATCAACATAGCAACTCCATTTATTTTGGTCATAGGAAATGATGTGATGGAGGGGGAGAAAATGAACTCACATTTATGGAAGGGGGTTTTGAAAAACATTGGTCCTTTATTTTGCTCAAGATATTTATGATAAGAACCATATAGCCATTGACTTTTGTCATGCAACTATGGAGTTTTTTTTTCTTTTTTTTTGACTACTCCATGGTGCAAGGGGCCATAAATTTTGAATGGTTCAATGAAACATTTTTAAATATTCTTGAGTATTTGGATGGACCAAAAGTTTTGCAGACTCTGAAAAATGTTTGGTTGATTTATCCAAACATTCCCTTTTTATTTGGTGGAGAGAAATTTTCGAAAACACACGCGAAGGAATTATGACCAAAATTAGGAGTGTTTAGTTTCAAGAGTACATCAAACCTTAACAAAAATCAATGCATAAATAAATGGCTATGAGTGGGGCTGTTTCGAATATTATGATATGGCTCTGGTAGGTAAATAAATCCTCACACTAAGAGAAGTGTGCCAAAACAGAAGGGTTTTAGGTACTTGCAGCATTTCAAGAAAAACGTCTCTGGGTGAAACCATACTAAGAAATTGCAACAAGTCCTAATCATGCCATATCACAATCCACAATGCTCAGACTTGGTGTAACAAATGCAACCCACGGAAATAAGCAAGACTCATGATGTGATCATGCTCAAGTAAAAATAACACATATGTCAGGAGTAGAGGTTGCATCTATGCGACACATGGGAAGCTAATTTATAACTCGATCATCATTTCCCTTAAGCATAACACCAAGATTCTAGCATTTATTCGAAACAGGGAGTTTATTTATTTATTAAGAAAAGTTAGGAATACTTACCTGGGGGTCCTCCCCAAGCTTGAGTCTTTGCAAGACTCGAGCTTGTATTGAACTCCTTCTTACCTGGGGGGGCCCTCCCCAAGCTTGAGTCTTTGTAAGATTTAAGCTTGATTCAGGCTCCACCTCCTCCTTCTTGACCTGCAAAAGAGAGTGAGGATGATACAAGTGGCTAGCCCCTAATGGGCATCACCAGGAATCCTATTATTTTTGTTGTTTTTAATTTTTCATATTTTTATTTTATTTTTATGATTTATGAAAAGAAAAACAAGTGCTAGGCCTAGCTAGGATAACGATTGGGATGGCCTCCCCAATCGGAGGGCTCTTATTTTTACGTCTTTGAGCTAGACGTTCTCCATGTCTTCAACTTGTTTGGACCTCGCTCGCTGGAGAATCTGGCGAGGTAGAGGTTCCTTCTTTCTTCCGCCACACCTTAGTTGTCTTCTTTGTGTTGGTGGCGGCGACCTTTTCTTTAATAGGCGCCTTTGTTGTACTCTCATCGGTCGATACTGTAGCTGCCTTCTTCTTTCTTGAGCGCCTTGCTCTCCTCTTCTTAGGCGATTGTGACTCGCCTACTCCTTCTTGCGGAGGAGTAAGAGGGGTTTGAGGTGTAATTGGCGGCTGAGGCATCCTCCTTGGAGTCCTCCAATACTTTGCTAGCCTTCTTGCATTCTCTCTTTCCAGATAGTCTCTCATGTATGCAATGAGCTTGTCTGGCTGTGGCATGGGTGGAGTAATCTCAATCTTCTCCACTCTCCTTGGGTCCTTTCCATATATGACCCGTACTTGCTTGCATTGCTCAACCTTAGGCTTGAAGTTGAACGTCTCTTGCCTGCCTTTGAAGTCCAAGTGGATCTCTCCTGCCCCCACATCGATGTTGGCGTTGGTGGTGCTCAAGAACGGCCTCCCGAGGATGAGAGGGGTCTTGACATCCACCTCCATGTCAAGCACAACAAAGTCAACGGGGACGAAGAGATTTCTGATCTGCACGGGAACTTCTTCGACAATCCCTAAGGGCAGGCGCAGTGACCCGTCTGCAAGCTGGAGCTTCATGGTCGTTGGAGATAATGGATGGTTTAACCCATCGTACATCGCCTTCGGCATGATGCTCACGCTCGCCCCTAAGTCACATAATGCCCGAGCGAAACAACGGTCGTTGACCAAACACGGAATGGTTGGCCATCCGGGATCTTTTCTGATCACATCCTTAGGGAGTGCGGCATCCAAGTCGCTTTCTTCACACCTGATGGTTATTGCATTCACACTCTCCTTGGGATTAACTTCTGGTTGCCCAGGAAGTTTACCCGCACGAGGAGACTGCACAGCTGAAGCTATTTGCGCAATTTGTGTTTCTAGCATCTTGTTATGGCTTAGCTGATTTTGCAGAGCAGTGCTGAACGACTCTAGCTTGGTATCTATGCTCTCTAAAGCCTTGTCGGTAGTAAGAAATTTCTTACTAATGCTGTCATTGATCTTGACCTGGCCGAGAATTAGATCCTTGATAGAGGGCTCATAACGGGAAAGATTACCATTATTACCTCCCTGATTCTTGTTGAAGGAGAGGTCGGGCCTGGAATTCCAGCCGTAGTTGTTCTGGGAGCGGTACCCATTGCCATTGTTGAGGAAATTGCATTTCTCTCTCGCATTTGGGCAGTTGATGCCCATATGCCCAACGCTGCCGCATTCCTCACATGTCATGCGGGAATCCGCAACTTGCAGGTCCTGTGAAGACTCCACCTTGCGGAGTAGCTGATCGAGCTTGATGGCGAGCATGTCCATCGTCTCCACTTGGTGTACTCCACGGGTCTTGGTGCTCGCCGCTTGGCGTTCACCATGAGTCTGGTTGGCCGCCACCTTTTCAATCAACTTAGCGTTCTTCACGCTAAGGGAGAAGAATGAGCCGCCTTCTACGGCGTCGAGGTGCTCTCGAGCGGACGGCCTCAAACCGTGGTAGAAACTCTGTATGAGGAGCCATTCCTCCATGCCATGGTGTGGGCATGAGAGAACGTACTCCTGCATCCTGTCCCAGGCTTCCGCGGTCGACTCATCTGCGAGCTGTTGGAAGCCCGATATCTTGTTCCGCAGGGCAGTCGTCTTGCCCGGCGGGAAGAACTTGGCGAGGAAGGCATTGGAGCATGCCGTCCACGTGTCGAGGGACTCTTGGTTCGCGTAGAACCACTGGAGAGCCTTCCCCAACAGAGAGAATGGGAAAAGCTGTAGTCGGATGGCGTCCTGAGGTGCATCCTTGTTACGCACCCACTTATATACCGCAAGAGCACGGTGTACAGTTGTAGTCTTTTTCCCCTAGAAGAGTATTCCAAGGTTTAATCGAACCACAAGGACCAATGGGAATTAAGCGAAATCATCAGTAAAAGAGTTAGCCAAGCTTTCTAGTGAGCGTGAGCGTGGGTTTCAGGGAAACAGTGTGTTGTGCCGATCGGCACAGGGGTTGTGCCGGTCGGCACCAAGGTGAAGTTGTCCGAAGAGTTGTCCGAAAAGCCTAGGAACAGATTAGATCATGGGGTAAGTTAGCCAAGTCTGCTAGTTGAGATCGTAACCAAAAAGCTTAATCGAATAGCATCATAAACGGGATTACTCAATTATTGATAACCGAAGATCGGTAGGTCGAAGCCCCTTTCCGGAATGCTCTGTCACGACCAATTCGCCTTAATCGGTAGCCTCTTCCCACTCTACACATCATCTCAAGTATCATCGCGTATGCATTAGCGGCTGTGGAGGTACGGAGACAACGTGCAAATATGGCGCATTACAAGATCCCAATGCTACCTTAACCACAATGGAGATAGTGAGAGAACGAATCTTGTCACTTCTTTATGCCACCACAATCAAGATAACATCTAATACTAGTCGTCACTAAGCGTAGGAACAAGCACATGTAAAGACCATAAAATCCAAGGCGATCAATAATCAAAACCATTCATCCACATATTCAACCATACTTCGATACATAGTGCAAGATACATCACCATCTAGTAGGCCTACCTTGATGGATCACCTCTTTAGCACCAATGATTCTTGATCAACAACTAGAGAACATGAAGAACGGGGCAAAGCCCCGGTGGCTCTAAACTTACTAGCTGTGTTGTCCCTCTGGCGGCGGATCCCGAAACCTAGGGCTTTTACAAGTTTATAGGGCTGTACATCAGAAAGGAAAGGATTCTCGGGAAAAGAGTCCTTGTGCCGATCGGCACAGGGGCTGTGCGATCGGCACACCTCGTGTCCAGCTCGGTTTCCTCCCTAAGTCGGTTCCGAAGTCCTAGGTAGCTTCCATGTGGGCCTTCCAATCAGTTTTCTTCGAGATCAAGTCTTGTGTTGCTCTTTCAAATCTTCGAGTATCTTTATCTCTTCGTGATGAATATTCCCAAGATTGGTTCGGATAACTTCCTTCTAGAATAAACTGAATGGTGGACCAGCTTCGGTTGCCTTGGAGACCCATGTGCCGGTCGGCACATGACTGTGCCGATCGGCACAGTGGGCCTTTTCTGCTGGTTCTCTTCTCTTCAGGTCCAGATCAGCCACAATGTCCAGAATGTCGTCCGTTTCATTTGTTTCTGCAATAAAGCTCCAGAACAACATATATACAAATATGGTGCTATTATCAAGGGTTAATGGCCTATAATAATGACATTTATGCTCTAAATAAGGCGCAGTTGGCATATAAAATGGGTATGCTAGAATCGCCAACAATCCTTTATGACGAAAGTGTTGCACGTCATCAGGAACCTTTGGAGGTGAGCATTTGCGTCCTCCGACGGCTTCCCACAGAAAGGACTGGCCAAGATCATGTTGATCAAGGCTGGCTTGAGCTCGTAGTCCTTGTTGGTGATGCGCGGGTTGGGACCCACGCGGATGTTCTCCGTAGTTGGCGCGGAGAAGTCATTGATCGTCTTCTCAACAACGGGTTCGGCCATGGTGTTGTTCGTTGAGGAGGCCCTGACAACCGGTGGAGGAGACGATTCGAGAGCCAGAGCGTTCTTGCGGATCTGTTTGGTGAGTTTTGCTCGAACTTTCCTCAAGAACTGCTCTGGATCTGAGTGGAAGTTTTCTGGTAGGTCGAAACCAGTCATGCACAGTCCTGTTACAAATTTTCACAACAAAGAAAGACAGGACAAGGGTAAGCCCGCAAAAGTAAGTGATAATTATTCTTCTCACAAACTTCAATGCATTTATTCAGTTCCTAGCTGCTACTTCCCGGCAACGGCGCCAGAAATGCTTGTTGGCGGTTCTTATGCGATAAAATTAAATTCATTAATTCCGCAAGCGCATGGATCACCATTGTAGCATTTCACCTTGGAGTATTCCAGGGTTATCGTATTTATATTTCCGCAGGGAAGTAGAGCAAAAGGAAGCTGAATAATAGCTATGCATTGGATAATTTGGAGAAAGAAATAATGTATCAACTATACTTGAGACGGGGGTAAGATAGGCATGATAGATATGGGTGACACACACATCCTCAAATCCAAGGTAAAAATAAATAAAGCGTAGTATACATTTGGGAGAGCAACGAGATAGAGTTAAGGCTACCGTATGTTTATCTATTATTACTTTTCTAGCAGTCAAGTCTACAAAGATTATTTACTCTAGCTAAGCTCATACACATACAAGTCATGTCGTTTCGGGGCACACACGTGCTAGGTTAACCGATTGAAGCTAGTTCAAACCTAGGGAACCGTATGCTATAATTAAGACCCTGCTGAGTCCAACCCGGACGTGGTGGATTACAGAGACCGGTGCAGCTGTCACATACACTCGCGGCTACCATCTCCGTGGGGTTGGGTGCCAAACGTGCATAGGCCAAGTTCTAAGCGCCACGCTTACAACCCGCCTAGAGGAGCTACTCTTGATCAACGGAGCAGTCCTATCTAGAATGAACAAGCACAGATTTCACACGACGTCAACTCTGACGACGGCACTCTCTCGTACTTGCTATTCCAACAATCACGAATCCCCAACAAGACTTCTACGAGCACTTACTTAACGAATAAATAAAACTAAATAGAAAAGAACTACTAAAATAAATAAATAAAGATAAAACTAATTATATAATAAATAAAAATAATATCTCAAAGAGTAAGATACAAAGAAACTATACCGAACTCCGAGAAGACTCCGGAAGCCCGAGAGAGCTCACTCTACTCTACTCTACTCTAACTCCCAAAGCTACTACTCAACTAAACTAATGAACACTTGGATGAAGTGTGATGGTGCGAATTGATTCGGAGGCCGAGGGGTCCAATTTATAGCTTGTGAAGGCGGTGGAAGCACCCTGGCCGACTTTGGAGAGGCGGTGGCGACAAAGTCGGCCAGCCGGCCACCCCCCCCTTCGGTCGGTTGGCCACCGTCTTGCTCCTGGACGCTTCAGATCACTCCCTGAAGGCGGTCTGAAGGTCGGTTCCTTGCTGGGGTCGGCAGAATTGGATTGAGGGCCAAGTAAAGGCCCAAATAGCCCACCTTCTAGAATGTCGGTGGAATCCTGCCGAGCTGGGCTTGAATTATGCGTTGAGGATTATTTTCCAGCCCACTGGAGAAAGCCTGGGGCCTGGGGCCACCAGGTGGGGCCGGCCAGCCTAGGGTGGGGCCGGCCGGCCAGGGAATTTCCCTGACTGGGCCCACTTTTCTCCATTATTCACTCCTGCATCCAAATATCCACCAAAACTTGTGGAGTAGCATTATTCCTATCTACTATGCACAAAATCTTGGTATGTAATTATTTACCGGTAGGGTGGCGGTCAAAATATGGTTTAACGACCGCCAACAGGGGGCGATTGGGTAAAGGTTGGGGCGGGGAACGACGATGGAGGTGGGAGATGGTGGGGAGGGGTAGCAAGGGGGCTGCTTCGCCGTCTAGGAATAATGGGTGTACAAAACATTCTTTATGTCTAATCATGACTATTTTAGTATAATTTAAAGACTTATGACATCATACATCTATAAACTTTTACCAAATTCGTATTGTACCAAAATTTAAAAATGGCCAATGCCCTCTTAAAGCTATGTTCAAAACTTATATTAGGTTGGTCCGAATATTATCTCCATATGTCAAGGTATCAATCTCATTCATGTGTTGATATCCATCATTAAAACAAATAATTAAAAAGTTGATCCATTAATTAGAAAGTTTTTGCCAATACGCACGTTTGTTGTCGTGGTGTTGGTTGGTGCTACCTTCACAAAAAGTTCACAAACATGATCACTCTGCTTGCCCTACGCTAATTTTCTCGCATGCATATAGCTGTTGCTAGTTAATTAGTTGTATATAGATACATAATTTGTGTTTTCCTTGGAAAAATGACATGCGGCTTTCTTACCTTCATCAACAGAATCCTAGAATTCTATCTCAAGAAAAAAGATATTTTGTTGTTATATTATCAAGTTAATTTAATATAATATAGATCGACAGAGATAATATACATCGGTAGAGGAGTGGGCACTTTTGGCTGTTTATTCAGTTAGCCGGCGTGAATGTAATGTTTAATTAAGCGTGGCCAGAGCATAGCTTTGTAATCAGATATTACACTTCTCCTTAATATAAAAGATGCGCGGTCTCTGAGGAAAAAATAATATAAAATTAAGATAAAAATATTTCCATGGGTTGTTCTTTCAACTTGATTCGCTGAAGCTACGTGACAAGCATTTTTTTTTAAAATAATTTTTTCGATTCAATGAACCTTTTTTTAGAGAGAGAGAAGGCCATTTGGCCAGCTTTGTTAAGAAAGCAAAGAGTATCGAGGCATAAGAGTCCGATAATGATTCAATGAAGTTCGTCGCATGAAATAATGATACATGTCAACGCCACGTAGTTATAGAGTTCCATAAGAGTCCGATACATAGTTATAGAGTTCCATAAGACATAATGATAGACATAGTCTTTAACATAGTACACTACATATAAACATACATGTCAACGCCACGGGCAATTCCAATTCTGAAACGCTTCGTTGTACTCCTCAGTTGACATGATGTTAATTCCCTTTGTAGAAGCCAACTCCGCCTTGAAGTCATGCCAAGATTGACCCGTCCACTCATGGCTTGTTTGCCATTGTGAGACCAACATGTTATAGAAATCACGATCTCTCCACTCATAGACCCATGTTTGAGGTGGTTGGTTGCTCAATTCAGGAACAGTGTATGAGTAGTAATCATTTGATGACTCACTAGCACCGTATCCATAGTTACTTGAGGTGTCATTAGAGTAAGAGGACTCACTCCCATAGCCATAATAATGTTGCCTAGTCGAGGGCCCAGGCATGGTCGTCCTCTGCGACATAGGAGCGCCATGGTCCTGATCCTGTGTAGCGTGAGTGAAGCTGGTCTCACCTGCAAAATTGTTGTCAAGAGTAAATAAACAAGAAGTACGTGACATAACAAAGAAATGTACGATAGCGGTACCTGTGAAGTGGATAGGCTCATGTCGCGGCTCCGATGTGTGTCCCTGAGCGGCCCCATCTCCACCATCGCCACCATCACCATCATCATCATCTTTAGATGAGGCAGAGCTACTGCCACCTGACTCTTGGTACGTTGGACTGCCTTTAGCAGTGTCACTAGCGGTGGACTCATCGCTACCGACTAGCTGTGCATCAACATCAACAACCTTCTGCTTTTTACCTTTCTCTTTTGTTGACGTGGATTGGAGTTTCCTTTTGCCTATGTGTGTGTCACCCATAGTCTTCTCCGCCCAGTCAACAATATTGTCAGTAGCAGCGGTGTTTCCCAATTGCTCTGCTTCTCTCACAACCAACCCAAAAGGCATAGGGGTGTCACTCTCAGTGGCTTCCTCATCAAGCAATGGTGCGGCATTGGACCGGCCATTCTCCATCCAATCTCTAATTGGATTTGACCGATCGTACAACGTAAGCTCCATGAGTTTATCAAATGGATCTTCTTCTTTTGTTGGGAATAACCCAGCCTCCCTCAAACGAATGCGAAGGTTGTAGTTTACATAAACCAACTTCTGAAGCTTCTGGTATGCCAACCTGTTGCGCACCTTAGTGTGGACCAATGCAAATGTACTCCAATTACGCTCACATCCGCTAGACGAACAACACTGAGATACGAGCCGCATCGCAAGCCTCTGCAGAGTCGGTGTTCATGTCCGAACATAGCCCACCATTGAGCTGCAACAACAATGTAGACAACATAAGTGATGCATATCCATTCTCCATCAAAATATGTTGTCCTAGGACCAACAAAGGCATACCTGGAGATGTCTTACTGTCACATGCCATCTGTCTCGCCAATTCCCTAGAGAACTCACCAACTTTTCTTCTGTAAAATTCTGCTTCTTGGAGTGCAGTACAACATGTTTGAGTGTCGGCCATTAACTCAAATGCCTTCCGAAGATCAGCAAGGACAGTAGGGCCCGTCCCCACAGCATAGTGAGTTTTCGGGTTTAACGCGGCAGCTGCAAACATAACATACAACAGAGTTAGTCAACATACAACCAACTTATTGAAATGTCTTCAACAAAATGCATATGTTACCTCCATTAACATAAGTGCCGGTTGTAATGTCTCCCATCCTCGGATCGATGACTGCCATGTAACGGTTGAACTCTTGTCGGTCATTGTGGAACAAACTGTCATATTCATTCCGCATGAATGTAGGACCTCACTCAAGTTTGCAGACTTGTCCTGGTCAGCAAATCGTAGAAAGGCATACAATGGCTCAACAACTTTGCAAATGTAGGCCATAGTCTCCCACCAATCCAAACTGGAAAGCCGTCCATGGGCATATCTGCCCTCAACTGTGTTCGCATACCGGCTATGCAAGAATCCAGTAGATCCCACCCAGGCCATAAATTTTTCTTTACGTCGAAGCATACTTTCCAGAAACATATAGTTCGTGCCAAAACGAGTTGCACACCATCTCACCAACTCACCTCCTATAGCTTTCCTCATCATGTCATGCAACTGGTTGTGGCTGTACATCCAACGGGAGATCCTACGAGCACTTTCAATCATAGCTGCATGCTCTGGAAAATCTCCAATTGTCTTGAGCATCAAATTGACCGTGTGAGCCACACATGGCTGCCACACAATTGGATAGTTCTTTGCAACCATCTGCCCCGCCTTCTTGTAGTTAGAACCATTATCGGTGATAATCTGCACGAAATGTTTTGGACCAAGCTCCTTCAGTACTTTCACCATTTCCTGCAACATTGACAAGTGGGAGATGAATCAGTGAGTTGATAAAGAGTGAAGAAAAACAATCACACCCAACCAAGAGTAAAGCAAGTACCTTATAAATGAAGTCCGCATTTTGACTTGTCCCCGTTGCATCGACTGACTTGTGGAAATACATGATCCCATTGGAGTAAACCATGAAGTTGATAATGCTCATCTTCGTCGGCCCCGTCCATGAATCACACATAAGTGTTACTCCATAGTTGGCCCAATCTAGCTTGAACTTGGCAAACTGTTTCTTTATATCTTCCTCGGTTGCATCAAGATAAATGCCATTTAATTCCCGCCCTGTGGGGCTTTGGACGCCCTCACCTGCAAAATTCATAATGTTACAACCTCAAAAGTTGATAACGAATTAATGGAAAACAATAACAAACTGCTTACCCCATCTCTGTGTCTCCTTGACAGCGGCACCGAAGTAAGGACTATCGACCTTGCTTGCAGGGATGGCTTCTGTGTGCACCCATTTCGCCCAAGCCTTACCAATTGCCCTCCTGGCCATTGACTTCTTCTGTGATGGTAGCACTGTGTAAATCCTGGGTTGATATGTCGGCTCAGATGAACCACCACCCTTCCTTGAGGTTGTCCTTTTAAGAAAGCCAATCAATCCACCACCTTTGCTGGTGTCCCCTCCCTGAGAAGAACCACCACCCACTTCATATTGCCCACCTTGGGCACGTCTCCGCGTCTCATGTTCATGCTCCTCTCGTGAGGCATGCAAGGCAGCACGCATCTGCTCGTCATCGTCATCCTCACTCACATTTCCCTCCCTTGCAACCTCCTCCAATCTCAGTTTCTCCTTCATTCTCTGCTTAGACTTCTCCTTCGTCCTGTCCAACTCTCGTCGATAATACTGACAAATATCTTTAGGAACATGATTGCAATGCTTCACATCACTCCCACGGCCTGCCAAGTGTTCCTTAAACCTTGTCGCACCACCCCCCTTCTTCGCTTCGTGGCAATACTTGCATCGAAACCCGCTTCCATACCTCTCACCATGCTCCCAAACACTATCACTCGGATTTCGGTCCTCCATGTTGCCTGCAAGAAAATGACATTGCAATAGAAATGTACTATATGGCTTACTATATCACATTCACTCTATGGCAAAAATATTTATAGATGACATCTACACTTTATAGTTCCAAATTATGCACTCTAAATTTGCTATGCAATGTGCAGTTCCACAATTTTGTGTACCTACCAAACTTTCATAATTTTGCTGTACCAAGAGCACCTGATATTGCTCTCCAACATAGTACGTCTCACCATCGCTATGCTAAGGAAGATAAAACTATTTTATAAACAATAACGACCAAATCGACCTACAAATTACTTGCTCGCGCCTCCATCCATCCTACTGAGAATTGTCTTCCCTCAAGTTTCAGCAGTGCAGCATATTTACAAGCCATTTTCTTCTCCAATATCGTAGCCACAAGAGAACAGAACGCAAAAACAGAAAAAAAAAAAAAAGAAACAGCCCTTACCTTAACCCCACCGCAGCCGTCGGTTCGTCGCTTCAGATGCTCGGTATACCGCCAAACCGCCACGGTTTACCGCCTCCACCAAGCGGCTAGCCGGGCGCGGGCATCCCGCCGCCGCCGCCTGCCTCTATCCCGCGCGCGAGTGGCCGCCCAACCGAGCGGTTTCTCGCTCCTTTCGGTCGGCAAACCGGCGGATGCGACCGAGAGAAACCGACGAATCGAGGAGGACCACGGCGAAACGACGGCGGCGACGGCCGGATCTGACCGGACGGCGGCGCTGAAGGTGGAGGGCGTCGGGGGAGGGACCAGAGAGGGAGAGGGGACCAGAGAAGATTCGATTTGGCTGGGGAGGGAAGAGATAAGGTGGTTTTTCTTTTTTTTTTACCATTTTTCAGCCTGCGATCTTGATTCATTTTTTTCACCTATCAAACGATCGATTTCACGTGTTGTTCTTCCACCATTCGACTCAACATTCGATCTAGTTTTTTTACATATTTTTTGTTTCAAATTTTTCCAAAATTTTTAAAAATTTTCAAATTTGAATTGGAAAACCGGCGTCCCGGGTAAACCGGACCGGACCGGTTTTTCCGGTTTTCGCAAAAACCGGTCCGGGGTACCGCGGGAATGAGAACCTTGGGCTCGACATAGTGCTGTGCTCGGGAACGCCGTCATGTCATGGCCGGCGCGTTAGCTGTCGTCGACCTACCTCTGCACGCATGCGCCGGACAGGGAAGCAGTGGAGCTTGTACACGGAGGAGCCGCCAGACGGGTGTTCCCAATTCACGTCTTGTGAAAAGTAAGCTTAATTGGCTTGGACTTGCTAGAGTGCACGATGCGTTCTTCCCAGATGGCGAAGCAGTCGCGGCTGACTTCCTTATCGGACAACATACTCCGACTGGACTTGCTGTGTCTGTGCAGGTCCTCGCCACGCATGCCTCCCAGAACGCACCGTGGCCGGCTCCATGTCCTTGCAGTTGTTATGATCTGCCGAGGTGGTCCTCTCCTCACCCATCGACCCGAGGCCCTTGCCGTTTCCACCGTGATGCAGCTCTCGACCATGGAGCTTCGAAAGATGCTTGAGGCCCCCTTACCATTTTTTTTCGAGAACAAAAAAAAGGTTAACTACTATTTTCATTTTGAGGTACCTGCTCTTATGTTCCTGTTCTTATGAACTCGCTTGAACATTTGGAGTTCATTTTGCACTCTTCTTCGAAGTTTCATAGGGTCGTCCATGTACTGTTTCTTTCCATGTATTACGTAACATTCTTTTTCTTAATATTATTATAAGAGTTTCCTGCCAAGTATTTAGTCCGTTTTAAATCTTCTCTTCATACTAGCTATGATATAGAGTTATATGCTCCACTATTTTCCACAGTTCAGTGTTTTTTAAAATGCTTAATCCTTCTGCAGTCCTCATAGATCTGGTATTGCATTTAATATTGTTGATTAGGTAATTGACGAATCAAACACACAATAAAAAAACAACGACCAGTGACAGTCTACTCTAAACCTGACCACGCGAGAGCCGTTGGCCGAAGCAGACGAACGAAGAAATAGACGCGAGCCAAGGCATGCTTCAATGGAGCAAAGCGCTACCGCTCCAATATATAGCAGCCGCGACAGCGAAACCCGTGATCCCATCGCACAGGTAAACAATAAGCTCAATCGCAACACCATCAGGTGCATGGCCGCATGGGCACGGACTTATCCGCTTATACAGCGAATAGGAATAGGGCTCACCGACGCAAGTCACGAAACACAACCGCAACATAACCAAGTGAGCAGTTTTAAGGGAACACCGGTCCACTCGAGAACGAGCGTTTCGGTGTCCAGAGTCCAGACTCGCCATTCTGGAACTGCATCCCTCCCAACTCGACCGATTCGCCTCGCTCCGTCGGGAAACCATCCCGGTGTCCAGACGTGTGGAACGAAGCCTCGCGGCGTGATGGAGAGGCGGCGTGGAGGCGACGGTGCGACGGCGCAGCTGCGACGGAGATGGCGGCGCAACGCTCTCCCGTTTGACGTCAACCCCCTCCGATTAATGCCTCCGTCTTGCCGGTAATCGCGTCGACGCTTGGGATTTGTTGACCTTTCTTTTGATTTGCTGTTCTCACGATTCGATGCACACTTGCAGAGCATGGGGATTAGTTATTGTTCTTGCTTGGCAGTTGGGGGCTTGGATCTTGCTACGTGCCCGGCTGCAACGAACAGCTAGCGATGCTCTTGGGATATTAATGGCTTTTTCTATGCAAGTACTCAGCTACCCCCCACTAACCTACTTGCATTACTCAATTAATCGAATCTTTTCTCTTTTCGGTGTCTGTGTCCCGTCCGTGTATGAATCGAAATTAACCTTGTAACATGGCTCACATGAGTGAGCAAGAAACATCCGCCTCATATCATCGCAAAAGCCGCTGGTGGGCGGTGCTTGCCCAGTAGTGTCTACGTTCTCACCATCACAAGCAACACCGCCTCCTTCCAGTTCCGTTCATCACCGAGCTTCAGCTGTCCCTGCCGTCCGTCCTCGATTGAGCTTTGAGTGCTGCCGCTGCCGCGTCCTCCTCTCCCTCAGGAAGGGACGCAGCTTCTTGGTTGAGGCCAAGGTAGGTCTCCTCCTCTAGATCGATAGATATTTAGTGGACTAATCAGTACGTACGTTAGCAGTGTTTAGAGCAAAGTTTGTTGCCCTGACTGACCCCCTCGAGCTCTTTGCTCAGGCTCCGCCGCTAGCTGCCTGTCTGCCGTGCCGAGGAGGACCATCACAAGCAACACCGCCAAGATCCAGCCAGGAGGGCGCGCGGAGGAACCAGAGGTGGTCGACGACCATGGAGACGCCGCAAACGTTGTCGACGATCAGGGAGACGTTTGAATGGATCTTCTCTACGGGGATCAACATCCACGAAGCAAACCAGCTGAACGATGAGCTGGAACGCCTCCGAGCCACCTTGCCCAAGGCTCGCTTCCTCATCAATCGCGGCGAGTGGGGCAGGTTCAAGAACGAGAACCTAGCGGAGCTTCTCTCGCGTCTCAAGGACAACACCTACGATGCTGAGGATCTCCTCCGCGAGCTGGATGATCAGGTGCTGCGGCAACACATAGAGGATGCTGAACGGAGCTGGGCAGGTCAACTCTTGTCTTCCTCTCTGACTCTAGCAAAACGATTTATTTGTGGTTCCAAAAAAAGGGTAAAGGAGATCCAGAATAAGCTCAATAATTCTATGGACAAGGTAAAGGGGGTGCTCAGTTTTATGGGTCTTAATGTCGAGCCCGCGGAACAGCTCATGCCGGAAACAAGTTCACTCATTAGCGCCCCTGAAGTTTTTGGCCGAGATAGTGAGCGAGAAGCTCTGATGGATAAGCTGGGTGTGATGATTGAGCGTGAGGATGAATGTGACCAGATTATGAAACAATTGGGTGTGCCACTCACTAGATCTGCCAAGTCTAATGGAAAGAGAGCAAAAGCAACAGCAGACAGTGGGGGTGCATCTACATCCAGACCAGGCAAACGACCAAAAGGTCAGAATAGGGATGGGGCTGGACTTGCTGATATTAACTACACCAGTAACAAAGTTTCTGTTTTGCCGATTGTTGGCATTGGTGGGGTGGGGAAGACTACTCTGGCTCAAGTCATCTACAACGATCCAAGGGTGAAGCGCCACTTTGGTGTGAGGATATGGGTCTGTGTTTCAGACGTCTTTGATAAGAAAAGGATGACAAAGGAAATTGTCGAATCCATCTCCGGTGAAGAGTTCAGCGGCCCATGCAGTTTTAATGCTCTTCAAGAAAAATTGCAGAAACAGCTCGAGGGCCAAAAGTTCCTTTTGGTGTTGGATGATATTTGGCCGATTGCTAATTCCCAATGGGAGGAGTTTTATAAACCACTGAGGCAAGGGTTTGAAGGTAGCATGATCTTAGTTACTACAAGATACCCACAGGTTGCTGATCTTGTCAAGACCAGCAACTGTCAGCCTGTCCAGCTCGGGGGGCTGCCTGATGATATTTTTTGGGAGTTCTTCAGGAAGTGTGCATTTGGTGACAGGGAGCCAGAATCATATCCTGAATTGCAAGTTATTGGTAAGAGCATTTCCTCTAGGTTGTGTGGGTCTCCTTTGGCTGCCAAAACCCTTGGACGCTTGTTGAGTATGCAGCTGACCGTGGAACATTGGAGGACTGTCCAGAACAGTGAATTGTGGCAGCTCCCGCATCAGGATAACGAGATATTACCGGCCCTTCAACTGAGCTACTTGTATCTCCCACAGGAACATAAGAGATGCTTTGCATTCTGCTCCATGTTTCCAAAAGATTACAGCTTCCAAAGACATGAGCTAGTTGACATTTGGGTGGCAGAGGGCTTTCTTGTGCCAAAGGGAACCGAGCGTCTTGAGGATGTGGGGACGGGATATTTGGATGAATTGAGAAGCAGATTTCTTTTTCAAACTGACCCAAAGTTCCCCAACCAAAATAGGTATGTAATGCATGACTTGATCCATGATATGGCGCAGTCTGTGTCTGTGAATGAAAGCTTCTTGCTGCAAGATTCAAGCCATCCGGGCCAGAGGAGAGTGCCGCAGACAGTTCGTCATATGTCTGTCATGGTGGATGATGAATTATTGAGCAGAATGAGAGACATTCAACATCTGAAAAATTGCGTTCACTTAGGTTTCGACCCAGATTCAATGTTGAGATCACCTACTTCAATCAGCTCACCAACATCATGTTTCTGAGCCTAAAGGGTTTCAAGTTGAAGAAGCTGCATGAAAGCATATGTGAGTTGAATAGTCTACGCCATCTTGACATATCTCATAGCAGGGTACAAGAATTACCAGAGAAATTCTGGCGCCTTTGCAGCCTACAAGTTCTTGATGCGACTCGTTCGAGTCTGCAAACAGTTCACCGGGACGTAACAAAGCTAATCAATTTGCGCCAGTTAGCACTGACATCAAAAACCTATGATGCTTTAGAAAGGATAAGTGGGATTGGAAATCTGTCTAGTTTGCGGAAGTTGAGGCAGTTTAAAGTTAAAAAAGAGAATGGGCGCAGAATTGGCGAGCTAAAGGGCATGAATCAGCTCAGTGGAACGCTAACTATATCGGAACTTCATCACGTTCAGAGCAAGGAAGAGGCTTCTCAGGCTAGGCTTGCTGACAAGCAATACGTCAATGTATTAGATCTACGCTGGGACTTTTCTACAGGCAACGTGGAAGATGTTATGGAAGGCTTGCGTCCTCATCCAAGAATCGAACATCTTAAAGTCGGAAACTTTTCTGGTCATTGGCTTCCAAGCTGGTTTAATCCACAAGACCTGCCGAATTTAAAAAGCTTGGAGCTCAGTCGTTGGGTTCACTTGAAAAGTTTATCAGTCTGCTACAGTGCTGATGGTATGCTAGCTTGGCAGAACCATGGAAGCAGCAGTATCAGTTGCTCTACCTTTTCACACCTGACTGCTTTACGTCTTGGCTACTGCAGCGTTCCGACACATATTGACCAGTTCTTGTCCCTAGAGAACTTTCGCTCTACCTTTTCACACCTGACTGCTTTACGTCTTGGCTACTGCAGCGTTACACATATTGACCAGTTCTTGTCCCCAGAGAAGCTTCCATCCCTCCGGTCGATGGTGCTTCAATACTGTTACAATTTGGTATCAGTAACTTTGTGGGATTTGTTTTCCTACAAGACATGCGAATCGAAAGGTGTGAGCAGCTGGTGTGCCCACAGGAAATGGTTTTGCCCCCTTCACTCACACGACTGTCAATTGGGAGCTGTGGTGAACTCGAAAGGTCATTTCCAGCTTGCCTAGAGAACCTCACCTCTCTCACCATCTTGATCTTGAGTTACTGTCACAACATCAAGTTCATCCCATTGAGCTCGATCGCCAGTACAAAGACGCTCAAATACCTGAGTCTCAGCGACTGCCGGGAGTTGTCATCCATTGAGGCACCACATTGTCTTTCATCCATACAGTATGTCAAGATATCCGAATGCCCTAAGCTTACCGAAGTAGAACAGCCCTTCGAAACGAACAGACTGACCAAGGAAGAGAAGGAACTGCTCGAATCTTGGTAGACACATGAGTGATGTGCTTTGGCACTATAATCATTTCCTTCAATATGTAAGTCTTTTGCGGGATGTATGGATGTATGTAGGCGTGTGTTTATTCTAAGATGTATCTTTTGTCAGTTTTGCATCCTCCCCGCATGTACTTTTGTGTGCGTGCTGTACTCGCAGTCTGCCCAAATCAGTGGAGCAAAATTAATGGCGCTGCAGAGTGCAGATGATTGGTTGCTTTTTACTGCTTACTAAGTCTGTGGTGCTATATGAACGATAACAATATGTTGCCAGTCAATCAAAAGCAGTCACGGCGATGATTAGAGGAGCCGTCTTCCTCCGCTCAGGGGCACGGCTCCTCAGCCGGCTCAGGAGAAGCAGAGTCCAGTTTCCTGCCGGGGAAGTAGGGTCAGCCGTGGCGCGATCACGACTGTTCTCTGTCACCAGGAATTGCCTGGGGGCGAGCAGAAGCTCTCTGTACACCGTCCCGTACGTGCACGACGAGCTGGTTATGTCATGTGCCCTCTGTTTCCAGGCCGTGATTCGTGAGCACTGGTCAATGCGTGCTGTGCGGCGTTCCTTGCGACCTCGGGGGTGATCGATGCGGCGCGCGTGCACGGTGCAGTGGCGTCCCATCCACCGGAGTAGTGCACCGGCAGCTAAACGCCAACTAACGCTGCACTCGATCGCATAGCGAGGCAGGCTCTGGAACACATCCTGAACACGACGGAACTCCTGCCGCGTTAGAGCCGCCCGGGGTGGGACATTTGCGGTTCAGACAATTAAGGCGCATCTTACCAGGCGTCTTCCTCGTCAGGCACTGCAGCTCCGTCGTCTCGTATCTCGCGGCGCCGGAGAAGATGGCCAAGCGGCAGGCGACACCAACAGAGACACGGTTGTGGACTTGTTGACTGGCCTCCCATGCTGCTCTCATCTGCAGGCACCGCCTGTCTGAACCGAGCACAACCGCAGATTCGTTCTCGACTGACGACTGACGATAGGGACTCGACATACATTGAACCAGTCGGAATTCTCACTGGATTATCAGAATCACCTGAGAAAATCCCCCAACATCTTTGCTTTCTGGTCGTGCTTCCCTTTCCAGACCTGATCTGTCCAGCAGCAGGGGCGATTGGCTGCTCCTGATCCTTCGGAATTCTGCGTCATCAGTTTTTCGTCTTCAACTCCTGATAATATGGCACTGGCAGTTTAAGTGAAGAGAATGTTACACCATGCACCTTTGGTGGTTGCCGGTAAATTAAGTTTGTTGCGGTTTGAGAGCCGAGAAAAACATCAGAAAGCTAGAGCAGGGGAACTTGTTTTTGTGCTCTTCTTCATAAACCTGAACACGAACACGCATGTATATTTTACACAATTCAAATTGGGAAAGATACATATGAAATATGTTCTGCTGGACAAGAATCTAAACATGTCACTTCCAATGAATGGCTACAACAGCACTCACAAATTTACAAGACTGCACTGTGTGAAAAAAACGGAGGAACAACAAATATATATGGTATCTCAATCAGGGTTACAATCAGGATATAATATGCAGAGACAGCCAAATCGATGGCCCTGCTGTTTGTCATTTGTGAGGTTACATAAAGAGAGTGGACAAAAAATTCTTTTAGCACAGAACCTGGTTCTAGACCTGACTTCTGATATGCTGCACAAGTGATCACTGATTTAAATTAAGTGTTACCGTGAGTTTCCAGATGAGGGTAACTGACAAAAATGTGAAATACTAGAACCTATAAAAGTTGGATGTGTTGTGTATGTATCAAGCTCCTACAAACTACGAGTATTCTGGCGACTGTGCTTTCTCCACCGCCTCAACATATGAATGCAACCACCAGCTCCTAACAAGCCACAGGAAGCAAGACCCAGAAAAGTTGAATTTGCAACGTTTCGATGGTAGGCACCCTGCAGAAGAAAAGAGATTCTCTCAGCATTGTGTAAACATATGGATAGATCAGAGTTCACTGCCAAGACGACTTCAAAGACCTACCTGTAATAGGAAAACAAAGGTAGCAGCATTTGCTAGTGAGTGAGAAGCTCATCATGCCACCACGCAATTCGGTTGGCAGGTACCTACAGCAGGACCATCTATATAAACAGAAAGCACTAGATATTATATACTTGATTCTACTTAGAGCAACTCCAAGAGACTAGGTAAAATATATTCTAAATTCTTTGATTTTAGCTAGTCTTTAAAATAAAGCACATCTAAAAAGATTGGAGTAAACCAACAGACTCTCTAAACCACCAAAGGCCCGCGGGAAGGGAATAGAGAGTGAAGGTCCCTAGCTAAATATTGCTAGCTAGAAAAGTGGAATGAAGAGTTAGCTATTTTAGATATGGATTTGCAGAGACTGTTGGGGAGTTATTTTCAATAGTACTAGCTATATTTAGAGAAAAAAACATGTTTTAGCTAAGCTGGTGGAGTTGCTCTTACATCATTAACTTACATTGTTCTCAGTCTCGCTAGTGAAGGTAAAATAAAGCGTACACATGCATGGAAGATGTAGAACAATATCAACAGTACTCCAATCTCCTGTTGAAAGAACAGCACGTCTTATTAGACTTCAGGCACCCATTTTGAACTGCATGTTGCTATGGAAATATGTATTGCATACCTGGTAGTCATAAGCTGCAATGGACAAAGCGAGCCCAGCAGAAATGTATGCTATTGTTAGGCTATCCTCATTTTGGAAAGGAGCCGTGCCTCCATAAAACCATGGAAAACCAGCGCTTCCAAGCATTCTTGAGGCCAGGAAACACGGGTAAATTAGTGACAATTGAGCATACCTTCCGTCAGCCTGCGCCAATCAACGTATCTATGAGCATGGCAACATGATTTCAATCTTCAGATGTCGGAAAACTAATCATATAAAACACCAGAAAGAAAAAACAGGGAAAAAAAACTTCAGTGTAGGCACATACCACTATGGTAGGTGCCCAGAGAAACCAAAACGCTGACACAGCAAAATGGATACTTGCTTGAGCAAAGACCAGGATCAGTAGATGTGTTGGCGGTGAAATGTGTGTTTCATAACTTCCACACGTGGCCTGAGAGATTTGCTTCACTCTGTTCAGGACCAAACTTGGAACGCGGTGAATTCCGGAGCGTGCCAGTCGATTTTCCCTGCAAATCGACAAAGACAAGAAAAGCGTGTAAAATTCCTGGGCTATCGGCCCCAGACAGGCCGATGTGTAACCGCAGCCGATGTTAGTAAATAAAATAAAATAAAAGTAAATGCTCGGCTGTCGGCTAGAAACGAATCGACATGTCACAATAGTAAATACTCGCGCGATAACTAAAACGAAGACATGCATCAGAATCGACAATCGGCAAAGCATGCAATCGACAAAACAGCTATCGGCAAGTAGCATAGTAAAGTAAATCGACATCGACAAAAGGGTTCAAACCTCTACTTGAATAGGAACAAAAGGATATTTAAAGACATGCAAGCATAGATCTGAACGTGGTAAACAATCGGCTAAACACCCCAAAAGAACGATTAAACCAGTAGCCACTAATTATACTTATAATCTAACGATCGCTTCACCAAGGACACGTCAACTAAGTGAAGTAGAACAGAACACGTCAAATTGCTCTACACGATCGGCAAACACAAGTATAATTGGTAACTACCAGTCCCAGATACTTAGCAAATCAGATCTAACTTTTAGCAACTGTTTCGCCGAGGACACGTCAACTAAGCGAAGTAGACAGGACAAGTCAAACTGACTACCCAATCACCAAGAGCAGATCTAATCGACCAAGCACCTTAACCGTGACTCGAGTAACTAGAAAGAACAGGAAATCGGCATCAGCAATCGGCAACCAGGTCGCGGCTAGGACAAATCAACTAACCGTAACAAAGAACTGGACTAGGTCTTAAACAATTCCAAGTAGTCGATGCATCACGTCGAACCCTAGATCGATCTAAATTACCAGATAACTAGCAGCCACATCGATATCTAATATGGACAAGTCGATATACTAAAGATCGATGCGCTTACCTGATGAGATCCAAGTCGAAACCGGAGCCCCGATGGACGCCGATGTCGACAGAGATCTCGTCGAGAAATTTTGGCGATGCGCCGAAAGTTGATTGTATTGATTGATTGATTGATGTATTACAAGCACCTGGGTTTATATTTATACACCCGAGGCAACCGATTTGAAAACAAACACGACTCCTACTTGACCACAACTCGGTCAATTCTTTCTAAACTTAGAAAAAGAAATATAAAAAGACACATAAACCCACACGCGCACGCGCGCCTTCGGCTTCAAGATCACCTGTGGGCCACCACCTCGCACACAAACTCTTTCCACCCGGCGCAAACCCTATTACTCACTGACAATAGGTTCTGAGCCAAAATCTGGTGTCAACAAGATGGCAATTGGTAGTGGGTTGAGCACACACCAGATCGATCTAGCTAGCCGACCAAAAAAAAAAAAAAAGAAGAAGAAAAAAGGATGGCAAGATGACTGCTGATGCTTGCATTGCTAGCTGTAGGTTTGCGAAAGAGCGCCTCTTCGATTCTAGTATATCACAGGCGACCAAGTTAGCCTTTGATCAAAGGGCTCGTGTCTCACATAATTTCACAAAGCAAGTCTTCTCCTCGTAAGCCGAAGAAAAATCAGATATTTGGTTCATCTAAATTGAACAAAACTTGTGTCTACATCCTTGACCTTTGTACATGCATGGCATATCAACAAGTTCGTCAAAATGTGTAACTTCTGTGCATGCTAAGCATTCGATCTCCCGAAGCAATAACAAACATGTGAACACCTCAGTCGTACGTACGTACAGTAGATCCCATGATGTTGTCAACATAATACACTGACGATGAGGTCATTTGAGACTGCAATGATACATAGAAATATCTGCGTCCCAGCCAATGACACTGATCGAAGTCTCATAACCGGCAGAGTCTTTCAAGCGTATACTCATGAACGGCAGCAGTGTAACGGCGCCAACTTCTTTTTAATAATCTTTCCTGTTGTTTTGAGTCATTCGTTTTGCCAAGTAACTCTCCTAGCTTGTTGATTAACTTGCATGCTTGTGTGACTCTGTGATATATTAACAAGTTTGACCAATGACCAGGCTATATTAAAGGATGTATAGTCAAACACATGAATCCAAATGCATCACATGTCCAAGGCTGACGAAAAATTCAACAGTTATGCTAGCAAGTCAAGGTAACACTACATAATTATTACTTTTTTTTTTTTTTTTTTTTTTTTTGCCTTCTTAGAAGGCGGTTGCTTCTGGAGCCAGCAGGTTGGGAACACAAAGGTGCTTGAAACATCGTACTTGCATTTAAAAAGAAATATAATCAGTACTTGAAACATCGTACTTGCATTTCGAGTGCAACTGGGAACACAAAGGTAGTTCAACATTAGATACCACTGGTTGTTCAGACTGCAAAATACAATGATGCTGCATTTCAAGAAAAAGACACGTAAAATTAGTTTGCATATCTATGGTCACCGCCACCAATAGAAATATCCCAATATGGATGTGTGACACCTCTGCAGTTGGAATTGTCTAAACCAGGACAAGCTAAAGTTATCCCAGTTTGTGAATGCGTAATCATATGTAACACACTATAATCATGAGTAAAAAAAATATTTGTATGACATTACAACCTTACAAAACATGGATACAAAATGTCATGTTTTCAATAGGTGATTGCCAATGATAATCTGAATATACAGAAAACTAAATCATAGGATCAAAATGCATACATATTGAAGGAATGATTCACAAGCCATCACTGCTCAACACATACCTGTAGATGAAGGTTGCATCGCTGGTCATCATTTTTTCCTGCAATACTTGTTCTTGCATGTACAAAGAATAACATGCAGACGTCATAGTTTGCTCATACAAATACTAATTATCTGATGCTTAAGATTCATTATGCTGACTACCTTTTCTATTGGGCAGTGTAAGTGTTTTTATTTTTTAGGCTGGACTGCGAGAAATGGTAAGCTAATGAAGAAATTAATTAGTGGCTAAGTACACAATCAGATCACTGATAATCTAAGTGTGACTATATATCAGAGAGGAGCAGGTTTACTGAAAGTATCAGAGAATTGATGCGTGTAGGTCAAGGATTTTTTTTTGCTTTCCCACCTTTATCAGCAATTGTTTGCTACTTGGTTAAGATAAAAATCCTTTGGAAGAAAACTAAAGATAAATCACTTTGCAAAGCATTGAATCTTGGTTGTATTATAAATTTCCAATTAGTCGTATGACGTAACAATAGGATGTATACACAGAAAAACGAAAAAAAAAGTGTGAAATTAGAAGATTCAATGGGACACTTAACATACTTTATTTTATAACTACATTGATTTGTTCCAATGATAAATTAATATATCAGATAAAGTGCAACATAACATTTGGTCCCCATTTTCTTCAGCAATCTACTCAATATACCAAAAGCCCTCTTTGTTAGGGACCACAAAATGAAACAAAGTAAATGGGATGGTGATCAAATGAAGAAAACCTCAACCAACACTCCCTTCCCCCAAGCATTGCATAGTTCGCTGTGAATTCAGTTGTATGTGCTAGTGTCAGAATATGTGAATTCAGTTGTTCGCTGCAATATAGCTATCAACTCAAATATCCCAACTTCGTCTCTGTAGGAAGCAGAGATGCTATGGCATGGGAAAAAATAAACATTAAATACAAACATGATAATTTCTTTTTTCCTTCTTAAATTTAGAACTGAACAAAGTAGAATCCATGCAAAGAAAACCGAAGTGCCATAGTGGATCAAGATTTTTGCTACCTATTATATATCAGAGCAACATCAAAAAGCATATGACTGCAAACAAAAAAATAGTCATCTGCTTGGTTAGGATTTTCTCCAATATACATTAACATTCAGTTTCATATTCCCGCTCAAACTGACACAGTACGGATGGTAATCAGCCATATATGAGGACCAATATTGGGACTCACCTGGGCAAAGTCCATGCCGTTAAAGCCACAAGCATAAATGCACGACAGACGTAATGTTACCACCTAAACATACAAATCAATGTTTTAGAGTACTCCCTCTGTCCCAAAATAGATGTCGTTTGACTTTTTTTTTACCGCTCGTCTTATTCAAATTTTTTGCGCAAATTTTATTTATTTTTTTACAGTTTATTTTATCATTGAATATATTTTAATCATGACATATTTGTTTTTATATTTAAATAATTTTTTTGAATAAGACGAAGGGTCAAACATGATGTCCAGTGACAACTATTTAGGGACGGAGGGAGTAAGTGGTTAGCCAGAGTCATACATGCAGATCTGGATATTTAAAAATACAATCAATAAACAGTCTGATTTGATCTTTTGTTAGATGAAATCTAGCCATGACAAAATAAATTGTCCTAGAACACGGAAAACAGTTTGTTTAATGTGAACTAAATCAAACCGCAGAGCCGAGGTAGAAGGAAGGAATGTTTGCTCATATAAACTCAAATAGGTGCTCCTGCATTCTTTTTCTTTTCCTGATGTTTGGCTTGCAACAATGAGCACATCCTTTTGTCAGCTACATTTGTATCAACCCAACAACTCATTTTTTTTGAAAAAAAATATATGTTCTTCCTACGTACTGTGAAAGATTTAGTTCCTATGCTTCTTAGTGGAAGATTTATGAAGTCAATTTAGAAATGTGGTAAGTGATACTATTAGATATTGCCACACAAGACAACCTGAGGAGAAAAGGACAGTATGGTGTCCTCTTGATGGCGAAAACAAATTGAAGTACTTAAAGATCTCCCACTGCCGACAAATACTTTTACAGCTGCAGAAAACTAATAGACCATCAACACTCAAATTAATTTTCTATCACAGCTACTACTAAAAGCAAGAATATTGAACCCTGAATTCAACCTTAAGCTTACTAAACAATGCATGGCTCAGCTCCTAACAAGGCTGAAGGTGCGACTGCCGCCGTATTAACAAATTGCCCTCTCATTTCTAGCAAGATGGTCTGATGATATTTTGATGGAAGGTTAAATCTTTATTACACAGGGCATCAAAGCAAAGGTAAACCCAGGTTATCATCAGTAGATTGAGTTTAGTTTTTTGTACATACCCCTGTGCAAGCAAATAACAACCAACAACCACTTTCCAATGATAACTTTATGTTCAGATGGATCCTACATACTAATTTCTCTATAATCGTTTATTGACGAAATATAAGGCAACAAACATGGGAACTAATAATTTACAAAAGAAAATAACTTAGCCCGCATCAAGCTGGATGACTCACATGGCAATTGAGTACTGGACTGCAGCAAACTACTGACAATGGTTTTTAGGGGAGTAGGGGAATCCCCTGTTGTGGTAAACCACTCACCATGTTGGAGTTTGATAGCTGCATCTGCCTCTTTTCCTACGTGGCCAAAGACAGCCAAACCAAAGCAACAGGATAGCACCTGCATCAATGACTGAGCAAAGTAAGAGGAAAACAACCGATAGATACCATCACCTTCTTGATCCTAAGGAGTTTAGGCTCTAAAATAACTTCGGCCATATATGTACCGTAAAAACTGTAAGCTCGTGAGATGCAGACTAAACAGAGATAAATGGGAAATTATTGAGTTTCTTCTTAGTTTCAGGTTTCAGGAAAGGAAGTAATCGAACCAACTCTTTTCCCATGTTGGCAGACATCGTAACACAACTCTTACAAACTTGCCAGGAAAGAGATGGATAGCTTGTAAGAAACAAAATTAGATGTTAATATTAATATGTATGTATTTGGAAAGCATTTTTGAACTCATCTTATGGAGAACCATGGCATGTAAGATTCGACTATCATGGTAGCATGCATCTACTAAAGCTAGGTAATGAATAATGCATAAAATATAACTGGTAGATTCAAAGTTGTTCTCTCTAAACTTTAAGACATCTTGATTTTACTTAGAACGAAGTTAAGATGTTCAACTTTAGGTTAGTGAGGTCCTAGCTCACACACTACATTAAATAAACCGGTGCAATATTTTTATTGAAGCAAAGGAAGAATATTCAGGCAACTCTATTAAACGGCAGTATAATAGTGCCAATCTAACATTCATAATTTGTACCTCTATTGCCTGTATAACACAATCATTTATAGTAACACAATCAAACTCGCAACCTAATGATGTCCAATACTATACATGCATTTGACCACACTTACTGGGGTCAAATTCCTCAATTTGCATAACGCCTATCACATACGAAATAGTTGGCGGTCAGCTCCATAGCTTGACTATAGTCTACATTTGCAGCTGGATCAAAATAAATCTGATGACTACTAAAGTGGTCCAACCATAGCCTAGATGATGAACACAACCATTTTACTTGTAATGGATCAGCATATGACCAGCACATTGATTAAAAAATCTGAAAAAAGCATACAACCATTTTTTTTTTTTGGGTAACGACAAGGGAGTAGGAAGCATTTTTAATGCAATGGATCACATCAATTGTGCGAGCAGTAATGTCCTAAACAAAGATACTTTTCCAGATTTACCACACCTATTGAAAAGAGATATGTGTGGCAAGGAATTTAGATCCATTAACTGCATGAGGTTTATCAAGGAGACAAACAATATTGTGGAAGGGGGCTGTAGTATCGCCCTTTCATATCCAAATGTTAAACTCAATCACAAAGCTATTGCTATACCACTGACAATGATCAGTACCGCTAAAATAAATTACTTTGATTTTGTTTCTCTCAAATCAAACTCATACCATTTTTACAGAACATGTTTTACCTATCACACACCAACCACACCAATCAGGAAATCAAACGCACATGAGACTGACCATCGCAGACACTGACGGCAAAGGAGCGATGGCAGAAGCATTGTACAAATCACTTTGAAAGGTGCTTTAAAGCTATTGCCCTGTCCAGAGGCAACAATATCTCCAGCCCAAAGGATCAGCATAACACACCTGCAGAAATCAAAATATAGGCGGATATTAAAGAGACATAGAATTGCAGTAAAGTTGGCCATTCAGTTATAGTACCTTCAGTTTTCAGGTTTGGTGTAGCAAACAGGTGAGAAAATTTTTTGCAATCTCTAAGAAGTAGGCAATAAAAATCCTATCTCAGAACTTTCTTTGAGATTGCTCACCAAGAATAGTACCTTCTCAACTAATAAAGTAGGGACCTAATTTTTCCACGTTGACTTCTGTCATATTGTCACAGTATGGAATGGATAGGAATGAAAAAATTAGTGTCCTAATAGAAGTGCACAGTGGTTCACCAAAATGGAACAAGGTAGTGATCTCATGCAGAGAAGGCACATGGCATAGGAATCTCAATCTAGAAAAAAAGATTAAACTAACTATCAGTGTTATATGTAGGGAAAAACACACATGTACAACATGGCACCATGAGAGTTATTCAACAGGGTACTACCAAATCATTACGCACCGCATATAACTTTCCATCTCCTATGTTTCAGTATAGAATCTGATAACGGCAGTATATTCAAGAGGTAATAACATTTTTCAAATCAACAGTTCTTGCTGCATATTAGAAGATTTGGATTACTGTGTTATATCATGTACAATTCTTTCATTTGCCGGATTTCATAGTCTTCCAACAGTTAACATTCCCTCCCTCTCCAAATATCTTTATGATGATAAACTATGCTAGCTGGATATAATAAAGCTACAAAATTGTCATTATTCACATCAAACTATCATCAGGATCTGAAACTTGGCTGCACGCAGAAATTGACATATGACAGGATGAAATTTTTTTGGAGCTGATTACATTAACAGATATTACAAACTATGAATCATCCATCAACATTTGGCTTTCAATTAAGGAAGTCAGATATCACCTCACCTTTTTTTTAAAAAAAATGAAGGCTCGGCCTCATTCTAGCAAAGCCAAGGTTTTCTGCAAAATGACAACATAACAGACATGTCAAGAAACTGCTACGTTGTTATTCTCTTCCTTGTTTGTTGTGGACAAAGACGTAATATTTCGTCAGGAGCAGCTGCAGATGGAGACGTGGATGGCAGGGCGTCAAACATTGCTGCGACCGAGTCATCGTCGCCTCAGCGTCCCTGTCTGTTGTGGAGGCGAGCAGGGCAGGCGCTACATCTAAAAACCAGATCAAATTGATGGCGACAATCACTGGGCACACACAAAATTGCAGGAGGTAAGAAAATCGCACTGGCTCGTTAAGAAAGAAGAAGAACAAATCGTACCTCATGGCTCCAGCCTGATAGTGCCTTCGTATCGGGTGGAACAACACCAGGAGGTCTCCCTCATCCTTATTGTGCATCTTGGCTAAGATAAACAAGAACAAGATGTACACAATCACCACAAACGAACAAGATTGATGAAGAGGTAATGGGGAAAACTTATTAAAAGAAGGGGAAGATTAGCAAGAAAAAGAGGCTCCATCATCGCTGCTTCACATATCAAAGGGAAAAGAACGAGGAAGAGGAAGAAGCTCTCACCACAAAGCAGGAGATCGCCATCGACCCTGCTAGCACGACGCAGGAGGGTCGTCCGTTGTTGCCCAGGCCCATCTGTACGGCGCCCGTTGTTGCCCAGGCCCATCTGCACGGCGGAGGGGCCGCCGGCGGCGACCCTGGCTGGATCTGAGCGTTATGAGGAAGGGCAAGGACACGGGGAAGGGACGAGAGGCGGCCGGCGACAGTGGAGGAGGTCGGCAGCGACGGAGACAGGCGGCAACTCCGCTAGGGTTGGCGTGGTCGGACGAGATCGGGAGCTCGTGGGATTGAGGAAAGGAAGGAGGAAGAGGGAGCGAGCCACGGGCGGAGGAGGAGGAGGAGGAGGAGGAGGAGATGGGAGGGGAACGGCGCTTGGAGCTGCGGCTGCGGACGGCGGCGCTGGGAGGCGAGGCGAGCGAGGCGGAGGTGCAGGCGGCGCTGGCAGGCGAGACGAGCGAGGCGGAGCATTTTCTTTTTTGTTTCTTTACGATAGCAGAGGGTGTCGGTGAGGTGTGACGGAGATACGTTGAGGCGAGGCAAATCTGTTGAGTGGGGCCTACGAATGGCGTTTCTCCTCCTCCACCGTAACTGGACATGATAAATTTACTTATGTTAATTCTCACTTCAACCAAGCATTACACGGCACTTGCACTCACTTCCGATTAAGATCATGCGGTCATTTTTTTTTCACTGTCGTGGCGTAGGGGTATGCCCTGGGTGGGGCCGCGAACTAAAGAGAGAAATACAGCATGCATGCTCACGTAGATCATGCGCTGCGTTTGGTTACATATTTCTCAGTGAATCAATGTGAGGTTAGCTCACGGATTCCAAGAAAACAGCTGCCAAATGGAGGGCGCCACCGTCGGCGGCTTCCGGGTCGTGTCCCGGCGCATGGTGCGTCCATTGACACCACCGCCGACGGCGAACAGGATCGGCGGCTGCCATCACCTGAAAAATGAGGAGGAGATCGAGGTGATCCACCTGACGCCGTGGGACCTGAGCCTCATCAGCATCGACTACATCCAAAAGGGCATCCTCCTGCCCAAGCCTCCTGTCCATGGCGACGCCCTCGTCGACGCCTTGGCGTCCTCCTTCGCACGCGCGCTCGGACGGTTCTACCCCTTCGCCGGCCGGCTCGCCGCCGACGAGCGCGGCGACGGAACCGTGACTCTGTCTCTGCGCTGCACCGGCGAAGGCGCGGAGTTCGTGCACGCGGCGGCGCCGGATGTCAACGCCGCCGACATCGCCGCGTCGATCCACGTCCCGCCGGTGGTCGCGGCGCTCTGCCCGCTAAACCGGGTCCTCGGCGCGGACGCCGCGATGGAATCCCTCACATTGGTCGCGGCGCAGGTCACCGAGCTCGCCGACGGCGGCGTCTTCATCGGCATGTCGATGAACCACTCCGCCGGCGACGGCGCCGCCTTCTGGCACCTGTTCAACGCCTGGTCGGAGACCCACCGCGGCGGCGAGATCGTCACGCCGGCGCTGGTGTTCCGGAGGTGGTTCTTCGAGACCAGCCTCCCTGTCCTTCCGATCCCCATGCCGTTCGGCAAGCTGGAGCACGCCGTGCGGCGGCGGCGGTTCGAGCGCGCGAGTGCTTCTTCACCTTCTCCGCGGCGAGCGTCGAGAAGCTCAAGGCGCGGGCGAACGGCGAGGTCGCCGGTGCGGCCGCCGGCACCATCTCGTCGCTCGAGGCGGTGGTCGCGCACCTGTGGCGCGCCGTCTGCCGCGCGCGGCGCCTCCCGCCGGAGCAGAGGACGTTCTACACCCTGGTCTCCGGATGCCGGGGCCGCGTGGACGGCATACCGCCG
This sequence comes from Eragrostis nindensis, assembly GCA_012490785.1. Taxonomy (NCBI): domain Eukaryota; kingdom Viridiplantae; phylum Streptophyta; class Magnoliopsida; order Poales; family Poaceae; genus Eragrostis; species Eragrostis nindensis. The sequence goes on along the minus strand of JAAXCT010000574.1, from coordinate 227,203 downwards.
GGCTACGTCGGCAACGCGGTGGCGTTCGGCAAGGCGGAGGCCGCCGCGGGCGAGGTCGAGGAGAAGGGGCTGGGATGGACGGCGTGGCTGCTCAACCGCGCCGCGGCGGCGGCGTCGTTCGACGAGGCCGGGATGAGGGAGTCGCTGAAGCGGTGGGTCAGGATGCCGGAGTTCACCTACATGGGCGGCCTGTCTCCCGGCGCCGCCGCGGCGGCGCTGGTGATGAGCGGCGTCCGGGAGCTCGCCGCGTTCGACGTGTTCGGCAACGACTTCGGCCGGTGTCCGTGCGGAGCGGCGTCGGCAACAAGGCCGACGGCAAGGCGGCGGTGTTCGAGGGGCCGGAGCGGGGAGGGAGCATCTCGCTAGAAGTGTGCATCGCCCCGGACGCGCTTGACAGGCTCGTCGCCGACGAAGAGTTCATGGACGCAGTGACAATGCCGGCCTGAGCTATACCTGTGCCGTATGCTGTTAGTACATGTCGCATTGGTTTTGCTATACCTATACGGTGTTGAATAAAGCCTTGCGCGTTCGAAATACGGAGCATGGTCAGGCGTTCTGCTCGATCAGGACACATCCCACTCGCCTTCTCCTTCCCCGACGATCTTCCCGGCAGTCATGCCACGTTCAGTTTTTAAGTTTTGCATATATTATACATCGAAATTTTCTCAAAATATTTTGAGAGAGAGAGAGAGAGAGAGAGAGAGAGAGATATCTTATTGCGGGCATGATTACTTGTGTTCGATAATCGCAAAAAAAAAAAAAAAATGATTACTTGTGTTCGAGAGAGATTCTTTTTCTCCCGCGTCGCTTGAGCGGGCCGGCAAGTCAATCCCAACAAACCGTTTGTGTCACATGGGCTGCCAGGCGGCATTTTCAGTGGGCTCAAACATAAGCCACATTACACTCAAGTATTCCTTAAAGAAAAAAAATGAATTGCATTGATGATACCACAAGTTGCGAGATGTGTGCCCTTGAAAATTGCTCAATTAAGCCACACAACTTGTTATGATTGTGCGTGTGAATCATAAAACATATCAAAACATCATATTTTGATGATATGAGAGCAAAGAATGTAACATCCTGGCCCAGGGCTTAATAGGATTGATAAAAATACTCATACCAACAGTTGCAACTTCTTTTCTGGAAGCTCATCTCGAAAGAACTCCGGAGTTAAGCGTGCTTGGCCCGGAGCAATTTGGGGATGGGTGACAGACCGGGAAGTCCTTCCCGGGTGTGCACGAGTGAGGACAAAGTGCGCAGAAAAGACGTGTGTTGGTCTGTGGGGACAGTCTTAGATCCTAGAGAGCTGCCAGACGTGAGCGGGCCCGGCCTCGAGGAGGCGGGACGTTTTTCTCACCCCCTTAAGAGATCGACGTCCTCGTCGATCAACCTCAGGCCAGGAACTTCCTCTCTTGGCCACGTCCGTGCGTCCAGTGCCAGCGCATGTGCCATGCTGTGTGACCACTCTGGGCCCACACCAGCCATGCACACCATGTCTGCGCAACTGCGCCCACACGCGCCCGTGAAACCGCGAGAGTCGGCTCTGATACCACTTGTGACGTCCCGCCTCCTAGAGGCCGGGCCCGCTCACGCCTGGCAGCTCTCTAGGATCTAAGACTGTCCCCACAGACCAACACACGTCTTTTCTGCGCATTTTGTCCTCACTCGTGCACACCCAGGAAGGACTTCCCGGTCGGTCACCCATCCCGAAATTGCTCTGGGCCAAGCACGCTTAACCCCGGAGTTCTTTCGAGATGAGCTTCCAGAAAAGAAATTGCAACTGTTGGTATGAGTATTCTTATCAATCCTATTAAGCCCTGGGCCAGGATGTTACAAAGAACAACCATTATGTAGGAAAAGTATGCCACAACGACATATATGGCGTGACTTATGAGCTAATGGTAATGGTAATGAAGAATTTGACTTGGTTGGAGCAGTAGCATTGATAAAAATGAAGTCAGCAGAATTTGCAAGAGTAGGAAGAAAACAAAGTGACTTTTGCATATGCTACGTGAAATATATGTTGTGGAAACATATTTTGGTTACATATTGAATCTTGAATTTGTTTTGCTCCATACAAACTTATCCTATAATCTATCTTTAGTTTATGATTTAATTTGCACTCTCATAATAAGTTGTGCGATTTGATCGAGCAATTTTCAAGTTCTGTGACTATATAACGCACCCACTACATAAGCTGTTGTACCACCCGGTGCAATTTACTCAAAAAAAATTGCACTCATGTAAGTCCTCGTCTTCCACTAAGAACAAAGTGAGCTCTCGTTGTAAAGGAAGGCACAAAGCAAGTCTTTGCCTTCAAGCAAGGATTAAACAAGTGCTAGCAAGTCATGTTGTCTTATTCCAGATCTTCTTTGATCATCTTTGAACAAGGCTTTGTGTCTATGTCATGCGGTCATGCTTCACCTTTGTACTTATATATGACGAACAATGCAAGTCGGTCGTCATACTTACCTTATGTGCTTGTTGAATCCTTCTCCATAAAAGCGATATGCACGTACAACTCAGATACACGTAGACCTCTTGATGTTATCGAAAACTTGCTGATGGACGAGGTCATACGCAGACCGCAGGTGCAGTCACAAATTATATTGTCTTCTACCTAGCCAATGAATGAAGCCTCTCATCACCAGCCGCTGAAGTATCAAGTCTTCTACTTCTAAATGTCTGCCGTCGACGGCACGGCCTTCTTTCAAACCTTTCGTTATTTTAGACTATACCGAAGGCGGCCAAATAAACTACTCTCTCCGTCCCTAAATATAGGGTGTTCTACGTTTGGTCAAAGTCAAACTTTATAAACTTTGATTGTAAGTAGCGAATATTGAAAAACTTTACAAAGTCTAATTTATATTCTTAGGTACACTATAAAAACAACTATTATAGTATGTAATTCCTTTTATTTAAAATATTTATTTTTAGGATGTCCTGTTAAAGTGTGGTTTTGTCTGATAGACATCACATAACTCGATTTTGTCTTCAGGACACTAAAAAATTGTGACATTTGTCTACAACACACTATAGCTGAAAAATAAAATATTTTGACTTTTTTCATCTCAATGCACAAAATGTATTGCAATTTGAAACTTAGCAAATAGATAGAACATTATATTCCCTACCTATGTGATTTTTATGGATTGTAATTCGAATGATTTCATAACTTTTCCACCAAAAATAATATTTATTTTAAAATCCAAACAATGCAAACAATCAGATAAAAATGTATAAAAAACACATGCATAGGGCATACAACGTTGTACGGTCGTGCCAAATTTCAAGTTGTGTCACATGTTCTACATTGAGATATAACACATTAAAATAGCCAATTTTTATGTTATAGTGTGTTGTAGACAAATGTCACAATTTCTTAGTGTCCAGGAAACAAAATCTAGTTATGTGGTGTCTACCAGACAAAACCACACTTTAACAGTGTTCTGTAGACAAAATTCCCTTATTTTTATAGGTATTGTTGGTCAAACTTAGTAAAGATTGACTTTGACCAAACCCATAATGGAAGTACTTTGGTTGGCCAAGTATATTGCATTGTTCTTTGACTCTGGAATATTCCAGACCGAATGAAATATGACTACAAAATAATGATCTTAATCCAACTAATACTGCCGGCACATGTTCTACTAGCTAGGAGTATATCCGAGCGAGCTATATGATACGGAGATTTCTTGTCCTAAGTAGCTGCATGATAAGTCGATCAGATTATTTTTTTTTTTTTAGAATCTAAGTCGATCAGATTTTGATGTGTAACCCAGAGAATAAAATGGAGTAACGACCGGGATGGATCAGATGTCTTGCCCGACGTGCAGTTTGGACTTTGGAGAGCTTCTTCCAACTGTTGTTGACAGTTTGAAAGTAGTGAATGCATGATCAGAGCTGGGCCTGGATGCCAACCAAGCAGCCCTAAACATGTGACAAGCTGAAGAGCAGCTTTGATGGCGGACGAAAAAAAGAAACCATGAAAAAACAAACTTCGGAAATATGTTATTTATGACTTGGAGGTTTTTTTAAGAAAATAAAAAACAGTGCTGATAATGCATTGTTTTCTCATGAGAAGATGAAGGATTTAAAAAAATCAACAATCACGCCATGCTCATTTACTTCCATTTCTTTTAGAGGCAAAATTTCCTTTCATTTCTTGTGAGCGAAAGCACTTAAAGGAATCACAAGGCAAATAAAGTATAGCTAGCTAGTGCAGTATCATAGGCTGTCTCATACATGACACGTAATTTGGAGATAGTTCATCAAAAAAAAAAAACAACTTCGGCTTTTACAAAAGGATTGTTTTTTCAGTTCTCTCAGAGTGCTTTAATTCTTAACCCCTTAATTTGTGGATGAAAAAAAATTCATGTTTAAGAGTTGTATAGAAACATCAACTCGTACAAGGTGTAAAAATCACTTCATACTTCTAAATTTGAGCTTAGATAGTGGCTTCACTTCATTCTCTTACCTCCTCTCGTTTCGACTTGAACACTGCTACATGTCCGACCGGATTCGTCCGACTTTGGTTCGGCTACAACTTCGGATGAAGGTGCGTACAATAGTTTATGATGGCAAGGCGGACCGGACCCGAGACGTACCCTCGAGCCGGACAGAGCATTTCCCTTTGAACCCTGCTATAGGTCCGACCAAACAATACGACTCAAGTCTGACTAGCCATATCAAACGACGCAACGCTTATCACTTGGCTAATTCATGTGCTAATCAGCATTTAGTCGGACATCACAGTCGGACTATATAGTAGAGGCGGAGCTTCCAATAGGGCAAGCCAAGGTGGGGCGGCCGCCCTACCTAACCTTGGCGCTCTTCCAATTTCTGCAGCGCCATGGCCAGGCTCCAAAGAAAACGGTTCTGTCCAGGTCCAGAGAAAGAAGAAACATCGAAGGGGTATTGGGCCATTGGGCCACTAGAACATACAAGCAACATGGGCCACAACTTCATAAAATAATTTAGGCCTGCACTCTGCAGCCACATCTTCAGAAAACTGGCGCCACTCTTAGTCTGTTTGTCTTCTTGGAATCCCGATCGATAGATCAGTTTGCCCCTTCGCCTCCAATTCGACTGCGATTGGGTGCCACCGCGTCGCCGCTTAGCCCTAGTGCCGCTGCCTCGCGCACCCGGCATGGTGCTCACTGGAGGCGGTTCGTGCAATGCCGGCGCTGGGCACGGTCGCGTTCCGGATACAATTGCCGATGGGGGCAGACTGAGCGACGGATTGGGGCGTGGAGCAGGTGAAGCGCCCCGGTTATCCCAGGAGCTAAAACACTTTATTATACCAGTCCCTGGATCAGTCGCTGGTACAATCAAGTCTTACAACAGGTGATATTACAAGTCGCGACCTGGCTAGGGTCGATCGATAAGCAACAAGAATATCAAAAGATAACAAACAACAAGTACAAACCAGACCCCGATGATAACATCTAGGTCTTCAACCATAGCGGAAGCAACTAAGCGGTAGACTAAAGCCACAGGCAGCTCGGGTGCGGACGAAACCAAGCTTAATCGTCTTCCTCACCGTCGGCGTCGACGAAGTCTGGATCTTCCTCTGTAATCAGCAAGCAAGAATGAGTACAAAAGTACTCAGCAAGTCGCAACCCTTACCCTACCATCAAGGGATAAATGTATGCATTTGGCAGTAGCAAGGTAAAGGCCATCAGGTTTAACATTGCAATAAAGCAAGTTTTACACATGCAAGGGTTCAGTTTATAAAGCATTTTAGCAAAAGCATCAAATTAAGATATTAAGGGGTTGGTCAAGTTTTACGTTGCCGGACACCCCGTCCACGACAACCTTCGGCGGAAGGCCGGACCTATTCTCAAAACAACTCACGCATCAAGGAGATAAGCACCCATCCCATGCTAGTTCTTGGACCGAACCAAAGCCATGTCCGTGACCGTGGACTCGGCTATTCGAATAGATTTTAACACTCTGCAGAGGTTGTACGCTGTACCCACAATCTGAGTGCATCACAAGCCACTGCGCGGGTGGTGTGAAGACTCACAAAGCCATTACCCATCACAGCATCGTCCCGACTAATCGCCATGGGAGTTATCCAGGGGTCTAGCCTCTGATCTAGGTCTTCGACCGGGTCGCACACGTCTGCATCACGTCCACCTGCTCCATGGGCTCCCATTGCATCTCCAGTCTCCAGGCGATTAACAGACTAGCTGGCGGGGTTTAGACTAAGCCGTGCCGCATACACGGTAGTGTGGTCGCACTGAATAAACGGCTAGGTAGGATGTCACAAGCAACTCGGTCCTTATACGAGCCAAGGCAATCATCTCCACATATACGAACCCACCACAGAGGCGGCATTCATCTCCCACATCACTTGTCATAAGCACACCACAGAGGCGACACTTAATCTTCCATAATATCATCAGGATCACCTCAGCTCTAACCCAAATTCATTCATTCATCTTTCTTAAGTTATCACCCAACCTTACTACTACCACACAACACCAATCACGGTTTTCACATTTGCAAAATCTAGATATAAGTGGAGCACTTAGTGATACACAGTCCTAAGCATTTCTATAACAAGGAATCATCCATGCGTAAATAAAGTCATACATGGATATCCTAGGTTTAACAGGGAATAATTAGGACAGATAATATAAGGCTCAGTGATCTTGGTCATACTACACAAAGGTTTTGCAATCACCAGGTCTATCATTTCATGCAATAAAATGGCCGCTACGGGTTGTGTTTATAAAACATAGGAGCAAAATGATCAAAGGGAAAACGGATTGTGACTTGCCTTCGTTGACGTCCTCGGGGAGCTCCTGCTCGAAGTCTTCGGCTCCTGGTTCCTGCTCCTCCTCCTCCGCGTACTCGTACTCTCCGTTAGCTACGCGACCGGCAAACAAGCAAACAAACACAAATAAATACAAAAGAAATAGAGGATGAGCTCTATAAAAGATGAAACTGGTAGAAATGGATAGAGCTCGATTTTAGATGAATTTAGGAAGAAGAATCGGGTCAATCGGAGCTCGGACGGCGGAGATATGGATTTTACAGTATGGGTCTTGGATTAATTCCGAAAATAAAATCGGAAAAGAAAATAATGGGCTGTGCAGCTGGTGTTGTTCGGTCAATAGAAAATGGACTGCTAGTTGCATGGGCCTGCGGGAAGGGGATGTGGCCCATAAGCTTTAGTGGCTGCTGATGGTAGTTTGGGCCTGCATGAAGGATATGTGGGCCACATGCTCTAGTGGGGCTGGTGCTCACGTTGGCTGCTGGCCCAACAGAACGTGAGGGAGAGACTGAGCACAGGATCGTTCTTCCTTCTTTTTCCCGTTCACCATGGATGAGCATTGAGAGCTCAAATCGGCGAGGGGGAAGGGCAGGAGGGTGGCGGGGAAGGGGTGGAGTCGAGTCCTAGGCTCATGGCTCCTCCGTTTGTGGCATCAATTTGAGTAGTGGTCCTGGGGAACGCCGGCTGCGGCGAGGAGTGGAGGCGGCGGCCATGGCTGCCGGGTGAGCTCGGGAGAGAGAGGGAGAGGGCGATTGAGCGGCTCTGGAGGTAGCTGGGGGCACAGGCGAGCTCGACGGAGACTCGGCCGGGGCGGAGTGGCACTGGAGATGGGGAATGGCTGGGTGGCGCGCTGTCGGGTGGAAGAACAGAGAGAAGATGAAGCTCACCTGAACGGCGTCTCGGTGGGCTGAGGTGAGGCGGAGCTCGAGGGCGCGTTTTATAGGCGGCGAGGAGCTGGTCGGGGCAGCTCTCAGCTCGGCTCGGCGACAGCGAAATCGCTGTGCGCGGGTCGTCGGTGCTGTGCGGCGTGCAGAGCAGGGCGTGGGGCAGAGTGGTGGCCGGGCTCGAGCCGAGCTCGGTGGTGGTGCTGAGGCGATGGCGCGTTGACGCGCTGTGCTCGACGAGACCGCTGTGGCAGAGACGGCGTGGGGCGGTGCGTCGCTTGCGGCGTGCGCGAGCAGAGTGACGGGATTGAAGCGGCAGCGGCGTCGGCGTGCGGGTTATGGTGAAGAGACTCGAGCGAGCAGCGGGGAAAGCGGGTAGTCGGTGCGTCGTGTTGTGGCGTGGCTGGGGCAGAGTGATGAGACGGAAGCGGCAGCGGCACAGTCAAGTGGGCACGGACGGGCGCGCCGTGCGGGTTTGGAACGACGGGACGCGAGCGCTCAGCGAGAAAAGCGGCCAGTCAGTGTGTCGTCTAGCTGCTGGACGGTACAGAGCGATGGGATAGGTCATGCAGATGGAGGTTGGGCCGGAAAAGAAAGGAGGGAAACGGAAAGTTGGGCTGGAAACGGCCCAGAACGGAAAAGCGAGAGGGGAAAGGTTTTGAAAAGTTTTGAAAACTTCCGATTACAGTTTCGATTTGTATTTAAATTTTCAGGGTGAATTTTCAGGGCGTTACAAACCTACCCCCCTTAAAAGAATCTCGTCCTCGAGATTCAAGCTGATCCTCAAAGAGGTGGGGATACTCCTTCCTCAAAGCATCTTCTCGTTCCCATGTAGCTTCTGCTTCTGTGTGCCGACTCCACTGAACACGATACAGACGAACTGTTGAACCTCGGGTCTGACGGGTGGTTACATCCAAAATCTTAATCGGCACTTCCCGATATCGAAGGTCATCTTGCAAGTCCAAGGTGTCTACAGAGACATGCTCTTCAGGGATCCTCAAGCACTTCTTGAGCTGGGACACGTGAAAGACGTTGTGCACATCTGCCAACTCTGGTGGTAGCTCGATCCTGTATGCCACAGTACCGATCTTCTTCAACATACGGTAAGGTCCGATGTAGCGTGGTGCTAACTTGCCACGGACTTGGAAACGACGTGTACCTCTAATTGGGGAAACTTTAAGGTACACATAATCTCCAACTTGGAAACTTAAATCCCTTCTTCTTTTGTCTGAATAACTCTTCTGACGGGACTGTGCTTCTTTCAGCTTTTCTCTGATTTCTGCAACTTTTTCTTCCGCTTCCTTAATGATGGAGGGTCCTGTAAGGGAACGCTCTCCAACTTCTGACCACATCAGAGGTGTTCTGCATTTTCTGCCATATAACACTTCAAAAGGTGACATCTTGAGGCTAGCTTGGTAACTGTTGTTGTATGAGAATTCTGCATAAGCTAGACTCTTCTCCCAGTCTTTGCCATAGGTCAATGCACAGGCTCTCAACATATCTTCAAGGATTTGGTTGATCCTTTCTGTCTGACCATCAGTCTGAGGGTGATAAGCAGTGCTGAAATCCAACTTAGTTCCCAAAGCAGAGTGTAAGCTTTTCCAAAACCTTGAGGTAAATTGGGTACCTCTATCAGAGACAATTCTGCTCGGTACTCCATGTAGCTTCACTATGTTGTCAATATACAACTGAGCTAACTTGTCTCCTCCATAGTTGGTTCGTACAGGAATAAAGTGAGCGACCTTGGTGAGTCGGTCCACTATTACCCATACAGAGTTATATCCCTTCTTTGTTTTAGGAAAACCAACTATAAAATCCATGCCGACTTCATCCCATTTCCACACAGGGATCGGTAAGGGCTGGAGTAATCCTGCAGGCTTCTGGTGTTCTGCCTTGACTCTCTGACAGAATGACATTCTGCAACAAACTTGGCTATATCTGCCTTCATTCCATTCCACCAGTACTTTTCTTTTAAATCAAGATACATCTTGGTAGATCCTGGGTGGATGGAATAAGCTGAGTTGTGGGCTTCATCCATGATTATCTCGCGGAACTTTCCTTCCTGTGGTACACAGATTCTGTCCTTATACCATAGAGTTCCTTTATCATCTACTCTGAAGTTTGGGGCTTTGTTTTCCCCAGTGTGGCCACGGATCTTCATTAACTCTTGATCCTTGAGCTGGGCTTGTCTGATCTGTTCCTCTAGTGTTGGTTGTATACTCAGATTATGCACACAGGCTCGAGGCACTATCTCTAGATTAAGCTTCTTCAACTCGGTCGACAGGTGATCATTGTGGGTCATGAGGTAGTTGCAGTAGGCTTTTCTGCTTAAGGCATCTGCAACAACATTTGCTTTTCCAGGATGGTAGTGGATTTCCAAATCATAGTCTTTGATTAACTCTAACCATCTTCGTTGTCTCAGATTCAGATCTGGCTGAGTAAAGATGTACTTCAAACTCTTGTGATCCGTGTAGATCTCACACTTGTTCCCAATTAAGTAGTGTCTCCAAATCTTGAGGGCATGCACTACTGCTGCTAACTCCAGATCATGAGTGGGATAATTCTGCTCATGAGTCTTCAATTGCCTTGATGCATAGGCAACAACTTTACCATCTTGCATTAGGACACATCCCAAGCCTTGTCTTGATGCATCACAGTAGACGACAAAATCTCTGTGAATGTCAGGTAAGACTAACACTGGTGCTGTTGTCAGTCTTTTCTTCAACTCTTGAAAGCTTCTTTCACAAGACTGGGTCCATTCAAACTTCTTGTCTTTCCTGAGAAGTTCTGTCATGGGTCTAGCTATCTTGGAAAATCCTTCAATGAATCGGCGGTAATAACCCGCTAATCCAAGAAAGCTTCTGATCTCTGACACATTTGTCGGCTGAGGCCAATGAGTGACGGCTTCAACTTTCTCTGGGTCTACAGCAACTCCTTCTGCTGTCAGAATGTGGCCAAGGAAGGCAACTTTCTCAAGCCAAAATTCACATTTACTGAACTTGGCATACAACTTGTGGGTTCTGAGCTTTTCCAAAATTACTCTCAGATGTTGCTCGTGCTCTTCGGCACTCTTTGAATAGATCAGTATGTCGTCAATGAAGACAACGACAAACTTATCTAATTCTTCCATAAACACCTTGTTCATGAGATTCATAAAGTATGCAGGGGCATTGGTTAGGCCAAAGGACATAACTGTGAACTCATACTGACCATATCTGGATACAAAGGCCGTCTTTGGGATATCTGCTTCTCTGATCTTCAACTGGTAATACCCGGACCTCAAGTCAATCTTGGCGAAGTACTTAGCACCTTTTAACTGATCAAACAGGTCATCAATCCTGGGCAGAGGGTACTTGTTCTTGATGGTCACTTCATTCAAGGATCTGTAGTCTACACACATCCTCATACTTCCATCCTTCTTCTTGACAAAGAGAACTGGTGCTCCCCAGGGTGAAGAGCTGGGTCTGATATATCCTTTCTCTTGGAGTTCTCTTAACTGTTCCTTGAGTTCTGCTAACTCTGCGGCTGCCATGCGATAAGGTCGCTTGGCTATTGGGGCAGTTCCAGGGATAAGGTCAATGATGAACTCAATATCCCTATCTGGTGGCATTCCAGGTAACTCTTCGGGGAACACATCTGGATATTCATTCACCACTGGTACTTCTTCTACAGTCTTGGTTTCCATGGTAAACACCATCGGATCAGGTTTACTTCCAAGGGCTTGGCAGACTACTCGGGTTCCTTCATGGTTGGTCACTGTAACTGTTCTATCTGAACATGCTATGATACCATCATGCTTGGTTAACCAATCCATTCCGAGGATTAGATCTATCCCCTTAGATTTTAGTACCACTGGACTAGCTAGGAAGGCTACCCCACTTAGGGTGATTCTTATCCGCGAACAACCCAAGTGACACTTGATGTCAGCTCCGGGTGATCGGGTTATTAAGGGGGTTTTAAGCAGTACTGTAGGTACTTTATGCTTTTCCACAAAACTTGATGATATGAAAGAGTGCGATGCTTCAGAATCAAACAAAACTGTTGCAAGAACTGATTCAACAAGAAACTCACCAAGCACAACTCCGGGTGCGTCCTGAGCTTCCTGAGCATGGATGTGGTTGACGCGGGCACGTCCAAAGGACTGCTGTGTCTTCGCCGGCTGGTTGGAGACTTGGTTGGTTCCACGAGTGGCTCCAGACATCCTTGGTCCATTCACAGTGTTGGACTGAATGGAAGCAGCTGGCTTGTTCTTGTGGGGACAGTTGGCAATGAAGTGGCTAAGGTCACCACAGTTGAAGCAGGCCTTGGGTTGGTTGGTCACTTGACCACTGCTGTACTGCTGAGTCTTGGTGTTGTTTTGACTCTTCTGAGGGAAGCTGAGCTGACGAGAGACATTGGATGGAGTCCTAAACTGCATCGGGGCTTGACTCTTCTGACCTTGGAAGTTGGAGTTCCTAGGCCTCTGGAATCTTTCCTGCTGACGGACTTCATGAACTGCGAACTTGCGCTTCTTCTCTTTGGACATTTCCATTATTCTTTCTTCAGTCAGGATGGTCTGGTTCATCAGGGTGTTGAAGTCGGGATAGATGTGAGGAGTCATCTGTGTTCCTAACTCTCCTGATAACCCTTTCTTGAACTTGTTCTGCTTCTTCTTGTCAGTTGAAACTTCCTCAGGAGCATAGCGAGAAAGTTCAATGAACTTGCGGATGTACTGATTCACAGACATGCTTCCTTGCTTCAGCCTGCGAAACTCATCTGCCTTGAGTTGCATGGTACCTTCTGGAACATGGTAGCGGCGGAATTCTTCCACAAATTCTTCCCAAGTGATGGTTGTGGGATCATCAGTGGCCTCACAGTAGTTCTCCCACCAGGCTAAGGCTGTTCCAGTGAGTTGATGGGATGCCAGGAGAACTCTGTCTCTTCCTTCACAGTTGATAGCATCAAGCTTCCTTTGGATGTTCCTTAACCAGTCATCAGCTTCGAGTGGGTCCTCAGATCCTCCAAAGGTTGGTGGCTTGATTCTGACAAACTCAGCCATCTTACTCTGGAAACCATGCACTTGTTGCTGACGGCGTTGGTTGTTGTTGTTGTTGTTGTTCTGCACAAGTGCTTCCAACAGACGGGTTTGTTGCTCCATAACTTCTACCAGGGTGGTGAGCGGAGGGTTAGGCAGCTGTCCATGGTTGGAGTTCTCAGCTTGAACTTCTGGATCTTGGTTCACCTCTTCTTCCCTACGGTTGTTGCGCTGGCGCCGTTGGCGCTGCTGGATCCTTGCAGAGCGCTTTGGCGGCATCTGTTTGAGGATAAAGGGGAAGATCATAAGATGAGAGAAGAACCTAAGATCTTCTTTATGTTATCATTTAATTCTCTTGGTTATTATATTTTTCATTTTAAAAAGGACGCAAGGCACAAGGGCCTCGCTGGCACACACAACAAGCAATTCACACAAACAAGCAACACTCAAGGATTCATTAAAACAGCAGGGGTACAACACTAGCGAAGAGCTACTAGCGGTTACACTGCGACTACAAGGGACAAACTAAGACTTCGGGGGTACAGACTTCCACAAACACTTTCTTGAACTCGGACCGGTAGCTTCATCCCACGATGATTGGATCTTCATCTCGGTAGACACTCAGGGGTCCTGGGCATCCATGAGGTTGGAGGCTTCTTCCAGGCCTCTAACTGGGGAATCTTCATCTGAAGCAGTGGGGAGGCGATCTTCATTCTCCCTTGGAAAAGGCTGGGTCAAAGGGAGGGGCTCTTCTTCTTCAACTTCTTCCTCTTTAGCATCTGCTGCAGAGGGCGGTGGTGCAGGGAGATCTTCTGCGTACTTCCTCTTGATGTTGCTTCCCGCAGAGCAGATAGGAGTTCCATCCAAAACGGGACGTTCTCCTACTCCGGGGATATGCAGAGTCCTGCAGTGGGCACGCCCAGTGAGATAGGCAGTGCCGACGAGCTTGTTGTAGCGGTCTTCTGCTGACTTCAAGGCTTCTGCGGCAGCAACAGCACGGCTTTCCGCTTCTGCTTCACGAGCTTTGGCTTCAGCTAGCTGAACACGTAGGGTCCTAACTCGTGTTTCAGCTTCTTCGGCTCGAGTGATGCACCTTCGCAGTCTGGCTGCGGTTCCGTCATACAGCTCATCCAAGGCGAGCAGATAACGGGTCATGGCAACCACTGTGGGATCTCTTTCAGCCATTCTGAGGCCTTCAATTGACCTCATCCTTGCAAGCCAAGTGGGGCGGTTTCTCTCCATGGGAGGGAAAAACCTCATTGGCGAGCGACCGATGGGTCTCTCATACATCTGACACAAGTACCGAAGGGCCTTGCGTGCCACAGCTTGGTAGGCGTCTGGGAATCGTGACCCAGTGGTAGTCACGTTCCAGGGCTTCATCTCCGGTTGGTCATCACTGGCTCCAATGTGAATGGTGACTTCACAGCGCTCAGTGCCAAACTCTTCATACTCTCTTCCGACATACTCAGCAGGCTCCATAATGCCAAGTCTGACCATGGCATCACGTAGCACCTTTGGGAAGCCAGGGGTCTCCAAGCAGTAGTCGGTCACCCATCCATCTTCTTCCATCTGTAGAGGAGGAATCAAATAAGAATTTTGCAAAAGATGGGGAAAGAGCTAAGGAGTTTTCCAAAATAGTTTTCGCAAATAATTTTAGCGTCCAAGCCTAGGGTCACGTCTTACAGCCAAGCACGGCTCTGATACCACCTGAAGCGCCCCGGTTATCCCAGGAGCTAAAACACTTTATTATACCAGTCCCTGGATCAGTCGCTGGTACAATCAAGTCTTACAACAGGTGATATTACAAGTCGCGACCTGGCTAGGGTCGATCGATAAGCAACAAGAATATCAAAAGATAACAAACAACAAGTACAAACCAGACCCCGATGATAACATCTAGGTCTTCAACCATAGCGGAAGCAACTAAGCGGTAGACTAAAGCCACAGGCAGCTCGGGTGCGGACGAAACCAAGCTTAATCGTCTTCCTCACCGTCGGCGTCGACGAAGTCTGGATCTTCCTCTGTAATCAGCAAGCAAGAATGAGTACAAAAGTACTCAGCAAGTCGCAACCCTTACCCTACCATCAAGGGATAAATGTATGCATTTGGCAGTAGCAAGGTAAAGGCCATCAGGTTTAACATTGCAATAAAGCAAGTTTTACACATGCAAGGGTTCAGTTTATAAAGCATTTTAGCAAAAGCATCAAATTAAGATATTAAGGGGTTGGTCAAGTTTTACGTTGCCGGACACCCCGTCCACGACAACCTTCGGCGGAAGGCCGGACCTATTCTCAAAACAACTCACGCATCAAGGAGATAAGCACCCATCCCATGCTAGTTCTTGGACCGAACCAAAGCCATGTCCGTGACCGTGGACTCGGCTATTCGAATAGATTTTAACACTCTGCAGAGGTTGTACGCTGTACCCACAATCTGAGTGCATCACAAGCCACTGCGCGGGTGGTGTGAAGACTCACAAAGCCATTACCCATCACAGCATCGTCCCGACTAATCGCCATGGGAGTTATCCAGGGGTCTAGCCTCTGATCTAGGTCTTCGACCGGGTCGCACACGTCTGCATCACGTCCACCTGCTCCATGGGCTCCCATTGCATCTCCAGTCTCCAGGCGATTAACAGACTAGCTGGCGGGGTTTAGACTAAGCCGTGCCGCATACACGGTAGTGTGGTCGCACTGAATAAACGGCTAGGTAGGATGTCACAAGCAACTCGGTCCTTATACGAGCCAAGGCAATCATCTCCACATATACGAACCCACCACAGAGGCGGCATTCATCTCCCACATCACTTGTCATAAGCACACCACAGAGGCGACACTTAATCTTCCATAAATATCATCAGGATCACCTCAGCTCTAACCCAAATTCATTCATTCATCTTTCTTAAGTTATCACCCAACCTTACTACTACCACACAACACCAATCACGGTTTTCACATTTGCAAAATCTAGATATAAGTGGAGCACTTAGTGATACACAGTCCTAAGCATTTCTATAACAAGGAAATCATCCATGCGTAAATAAAGTCATACATGGATATCCTAGGTTTAACAGGGAATAATTAGGACAGATAATATAAGGCTCAGTGATCTTGGTCATACTACACAAAGGTTTTGCAATCACCAGGTCTATCATTTCATGCAATAAAATGGCCGCTACGGGTTGTGTTTATAAAACATAGGAGCAAAATGATCAAAGGGAAAACGGATTGTGACTTGCCTTCGTTGACGTCCTCGGGGAGCTCCTGCTCGAAGTCTTCGGCTCCTGGTTCCTGCTCCTCCTCCTCCGCGTACTCGTACTCTCCGTTAGCTACGCGACCGGCAAACAAGCAAACAAACACAAATAAATACAAAAGAAATAGAGGATGAGCTCTATAAAAGATGAAACTGGTAGAAATGGATAGAGCTCGATTTTAGATGAATTTAGGAAGAAGAATCGGGTCAATCGGAGCTCGGACGGCGGAGATATGGATTTTACAGTATGGGTCTTGGATTAATTCCGAAAATAAATCGGAAAAGAAAATAATGGGCTGTGCAGCTGGTGTTGTTCGGTCAATAGAAAATGGACTGCTAGTTGCATGGGCCTGCGGGAAGGGGATGTGGCCCATAAGCTTTAGTGGCTGCTGATGGTAGTTTGGGCCTGCATGAAGGATATGTGGGCCACATGCTCTAGTGGGGCTGGTGCTCACGTTGGCTGCTGGCCCAACAGAACGTGAGGGAGAGACTGAGCACAGGATCGTTCTTCCTTCTTTTTCCCGTTCACCATGGATGAGCATTGAGAGCTCAAATCGGCGAGGGGGAAGGGCAGGAGGGTGGCGGGGAAGGGGTGGAGTCGAGTCCTAGGCTCATGGCTCCTCCGTTTGTGGCATCAATTTGAGTAGTGGTCCTGGGGAACGCCGGCTGCGGCGAGGAGTGGAGGCGGCGGCCATGGCTGCCGGGTGAGCTCGGGAGAGAGAGGGAGAGGGCGATTGAGCGGCTCTGGAGGTAGCTGGGGGCACAGGCGAGCTCGACGGAGACTCGGCCGGGGCGGAGTGGCACTGGAGATGGGGAATGGCTGGGTGGCGCGCTGTCGGGTGGAAGAACAGAGAGAGGATGAAGCTCACCTGAACGGCGTCTCGGTGGGCTGAGGTGAGGCGGAGCTCGAGGGCGCGTTTTATAGGCGGCGAGGAGCTGGTCGGGGCAGCTCTCAGCTCGGCTCGGCGACAGCGAAATCGCTGTGCGCGGGTCGTCGGTGCTGTGCGGCGTGCAGAGCAGGGCGTGGGGCAGAGTGGTGGCCGGGCTCGAGCCGAGCTCGGTGGTGGTGCTGAGGCGATGGCGCGTTGACGCGCTGTGCTCGACGAGACCGCTGTGGCAGAGACGGCGTGGGGCGGTGCGTCGCTTGCGGCGTGCGCGAGCAGAGTGACGGGATTGAAGCGGCAGCGGCGTCGGCGTGCGGGTTATGGTGAAGAGACTCGAGCGAGCAGCGGGGAAAGCGGGTAGTCGGTGCGTCGTGTTGTGGCGTGGCTGGGGCAGAGTGATGAGACGGAAGCGGCAGCGGCACAGTCAAGTGGGCACGGACGGGCGCGCCGTGCGGGTTTGGAACGACGGGACGCGAGCGCTCAGCGAGAAAAGCGGCCAGTCAGTGTGTCGTCTAGCTGCTGGACGGTACAGAGCGATGGGATAGGTCATGCAGATGGAGGTTGGGCCGGAAAAGAAAGGAGGGAAACGGAGAGTTGGGCTGGAAACGGCCCAGAACGGAAAAGCGAGAGGGGAAAGGTTTTGAAAAGTTTTGAAAACTTCCGATTACAGTTTCGATTTGTATTTAAATTTTCAGGGTGAATTTTCAGGGCGTTACAGCAGGGCAACTGGAATGTGACAATTAAGAAGACATTTCAAGCCAAGAAAGAGAGGAAAATACAACTCCCTAAGCCTCCAATTAGACATAGACGTACTTAGTGTCTTATCATTGGTATGTGTATTCTCATAACGTTGTCTCTTTTATTTGGAATATATTGTAATTTAGATATCATCATTCATCATTATCTTGATTCTTGCACCTTTTGTTAATAAAATACGTGCTTGCGGTTCGATTTTTCTGTCTGTTCAAATTTGGGTTGTGGCTTCGCCCTACCTAAATATTTTTCCTGGCTCCGCCACTGGACTATAGCATTTTCGTTTCCCTTTCAAGATCACGGTGGCATTAGATCTATGGAAAGTGCTTCAGGGTAGATCCATTTGTTAGACTTTTGTCCGATCAAGTGTTTTAAGCCATTTGATTGATATGTGACCCCCACACAAGTGATTTTAACCATTGAATTTCCTGATTGTACAAAGGAGATGTTTCCTTCTCAGGTGATTGATTGAGATTTGCTAATCTCTTGTGCAAAAAATTATCACCTACTGCTGTCTAATGGCATGACAGATGGACGGTATATAATTCCTTACCCAAATAATAAACACCGTTGGCTATATTTAAGCGATTCATTCTCCACTATTGTTCCTTTTTCTTTATTGATCCAGGATTTGGATTCCTTCTGTGCAGTAACTAGCATTTATGCGCGCTCAGCCTGGCATTCTGCCGATTGCCATTTGACGTGAATGTAGCAAGTCAAGTCAATGCATATAAATATTGGGGATGCAATGATATAGTATAGAACAGTGTACTCCATTCAGCGCGGTTAACACGGCTTCCAAGATAGTAGCAGCCGTTGGCAGTAGACGCACATGGAGGACGCCTCTGGCGGCGGTGTCCGGGTGTTGTCCCGGCGCATGGTGCGCCCGTTGACGTCAACGCCGCCGATGGCGAACGGGAACGGCGTGTGCCATGATCGGAGAAAGGAGGAGGAGGTCGAGGTGATCCACCTGACGCCGTGGGACCTGCGCCTGATCAGCATCGACTACATCCAGAAGGGCATCCTCCTGCCCAAGCCTCCTGTCCATGGCGACGCGCTCGCCGACGCCCTGGCGTCCTCCTTCGCGCGCGCGCTCGGACGGTTCTACTCCTTCGCCGGGCGGCTCGCCGCCGACGAGCAGCGCGAGGACGGGACCGTGACCCTGTCGCTGCGCTGCACCGGCGACGGCGCCGAGTTCGTGCACGCGGCGGCGCCGGAGGTGACGGTGGCCGGCATCACGGCGTCGCTCTACACGCCGCCCGTGGTGTGGGCGCTGTTCCCGCTGGCGGAGGTCATCGGCGCGGACGCGGCGTTCGAGCCGCTCCTCCCGTTGGTCGCCGTGCAGGTGACTGAGCTCGCCGACGGCGTGTTCATCGGCATGTCGACGAACCACTCCGCCTGCGACGGCACCGCCTTCTGGCACTTCTTCAACACCTGGTCGGAGATCCACCGCCTTTGCGGCGACGATCTCGGTCTCGCCACGCCGCCGCCCGTGCTCCGGCGGTGGTTCGTCGAGACCAGCCCCGTTCCGGTGCCCATGCCGTTCCCAAGGCTGCGCGACATCGTGCGACGGTTCGAGCGCACGGCGGTGCAGGAGTGCTTCGTCACCTTCTCCACGGCGAGCGTCAAGAAGCTCAAGGCGCGGGCCAACGCCGAGATGGTCGCCGCCGGCGGCAACATCTCCTCGCTGCAGGCGGTGCTCGCGCACCTGTGGCGCGCCGTGTGCCGCGCGCGGCGCCTCCCGCCGGAGCAGGACACGTTCTACTCCGTGGTTGTCGGCTGCCGTGGCCGAGTCAACGGCATACCGCCGGGATACGTCGGGAACGCCATGGTGTTCGGCAAGGCGGAGGCCACCGCCGGCGAGATCGAGGAGAAGGGGCTGGGCTGGACGGCGTGGCTGCTGAACCGCGCCGTGGCGTCCTTCGACGAGGCCGGGATGAGGGAGTCGCTCCAGCGGTGGGTCACGGACCCGGACTTCACATACATGGGCAACCTCTCCTCCGGCGGCACGGCGCTCGTGACGGGAAGCTCGCCGCGGTTCGATGTGTTCGGCAACGACTTCGGCTGGGGAAAGCCGCTCGCCGTGCGGAGCGGCTCCGGGAACAAGGCCGACGGCAAGGCGACGGTGTTCGAGGGACCTGAAGGGGGAGGGAGCATGTCGCTGGAGGTGTGCATCGCGCCGGACGCGCTGGCGAGGCTCGTCGCCGACGAGGAGTTCATGGAAGCCGTCAGCAAGCCGGCGTGAGGTCGTTGACCGCGCATTGTTTAGCCATTTTTAATTAACAAGTTGTCTTTGCAGGTTCGCGGGGAATAGTGTTTGTCGCATTTGCATGTTCATCGCCTCAGGTATTAGGAAGCGAAACACTGAAGAATCAACTCTCGAATTTTTTTTAATATTTAAACCTTTTTATATAATATTTTAATAATAAACCATCAGAACTTTTATTTCCAAATTCTAGACTATTTGGTCACGCCAATCCGATTGGCGTGACCGAAAGTACAGTCGTGCTAATCTGACCGGCGTGATTAGTTTCCACGTCAGTGTGGACCGCCACACCAGATTCTGTTCGCGCCAACCTGGCGTGACTGAAGTTTGAGTCACGCCATATGCGTTGGCGGGACTGAATTGAGATGTGAAGTGCAACGAAGCATGACTTTCCCTGTCGGCGTGTCTTCACTCATTTCTCAAGTCTGCAGGCATGTTGACTGCTTGCTCCGGTTTTGCTTCAGTGCATGGCAGCTTTACCTCCTGCGTGAGCCTGAGTGGTCCCACACGCAGCAGGTGCCCATACCATGTGAGTATATGTGACAGATATCCAGCTGCTCTTCCACGCGCAGTCTCTATTTTCCCCTCAACTACACACACAATGACATGTGGGACTCTGTAAACTTGGGACCCATTGGAAGTCTCTCTGTTTTTCTCTATCTCGTGGCTGGTGGTTGGGTCTATGATATGCCCATGCCATTATAGAAACATTAATTAGTAGTAGAAAATAATCAAAAAAGGTAAAAGTAAAACTATAAGAAAATAATTAGGAGTATCAAACAAATCGAAAGACATATTACGTCCCAATTTCATAGCCTAGGTACTACCTCTATCTCAAAATACTTTACATTTCTTATTTCTCAAGACATCTTTCTCATTTTTCAATAGACTTTTATCTCTATCTCTTTCCTCCTTGTGTTTTTGTGCACACATTTTTTTCCCACCTGTCAATGATATGAGACCCAGTATCTTCAAATATCAACAAGGCCGAGTGATCAAGTTATGAAAGATGAGTTAATTGAGTTAATCACGTTGTAACTCAAGTGTATTAGTGGAAGAGAAATAGAGAAGTCACTAGGAGCACGCATGTGCATGTGAACTTTCTATCTCTTCCCAACTTTACAAATTATTTCACCTTCCATTAAATAATCCAAGCGATATATTCTCACGCACAACACTTCATAATTTAGATGCATTTTAGAATTTCAGATTTAAGGGTCACCATCCATTAAAATCTAACATATAAAGCGGGCAGAGATTCTATCTGAAACATCTTCAATACATACCACACGAGCGTAGGACGTAGGGTATTACACATATTGCGGCCCGGACTAGATAATTCTTAGTTCTTGCGCACCCTTATAAATTAATAAGATCGAGGGTCTAAAACCTTAACATCACCACTCTTTAATCTCCGTGCCCAAGGACAAAATGCCAGCTATATTTGGACGGAGGGATTACTTCAATATGTGAAATAAATCTGCAATGTAGTACCTCGGTAGTCGGTAGTATACTACTTCAATAGGTGAAACAAAATGCTTTGATATTGTATTACGAAGTAGTACTTTGACACTATAGTACAAAAATTTCACTTTTGCAAAAAAGATATGTCGGATTACTAGAATCGTAGATACAGATGACAAAAAAAATAAACATGTGAAAAGAATTTGTGTTCTGTAGTGCTATACTATCAGAGAGTGTGTTAGAGATGAGAGAGATCAAAATAAACATGCGCGCCTGCAAAAAGCTGAGAGAGAGAAAAGAGAGAGAGAGCGCCAGAAAGTATGGAGAGATGTGTGGGAAGAGAGTGCTGCCGCATGCACGCGCTGACTTTGCAGGAATCTTTAACAGTTCTGAACCCTGCGATATGGAGAGCTCGGGCACATGGTTTCTGTATCGCTCTGTGCGCGGCGGTGAAGTTGAATTTTGTAGTCGCGCCATAGCATCCGGCGTGACTCAAACTTCAGTCACGCCAAACTGATTGGCGCGACCAAAATCTGATGTAGTTGTACTTTTGGTCATGCCAATCAGGTTGGCGCGATCAAGTGGTCTAGAATTTGAAAATAAAAATTCCGACGATCTATTTTTAAAATATTATTAAAAAAGGTTTAAATATTAAAAAATTCCTCAACTCTCGTGGTCCATCTGGCTGTTCCTTTGAACTACAACTACTGTACTTGTTCTTTTTTGTTCCTGCATTAGAGTCAAACAATTTGAAATAATCCAATTAATGAAGGTCGTTTGAGAACCGGGCCCGTTTTCAAACACATGGCTTGAGATTTTTGTAGTTATGGGTATTGCTGAAGTATGCATGTATGTTGTTGTCAATGAAACTCAGTATCATGGACCATTTGCCTAGCTGCTGAAGAATCAATCAACTGACATCGTCCATCTGCCATCTGGCTACTTAAATAATAATGTACTGTTTTGTACTTTGAATATGTTGATGAAGTTTTGTTTCACTTGTAGTACAATTCATGGCAAATATTTATTTAACCTGGTATAGTGATGGTGACAAACAACAACTCAAACGCCCTTCATTCCATATTTTCAATTGTTTGACTCCAATGCAAATAACAAGTTATATGTCTAGAAAATGAAGCTATTAATGAGACGAGTGATGTCTTGTACTCTGGAAGTGATGATGGCCTCTGAAGGTGAGCTCATATTTTAACGCTGATTTACAGGTGACATATCACTACTTATGATATCTAAGTTCATTGATTATTGTTGACGTTAAAATGTCATGAACATATCTGAACCTTTACAAGAACACCATCAATTGCATTTTGACTGACTGTAGGTGAAAACTTCATGATTGTGCAGATGTTTAGGCCTTCATTTTTTATGACTAAATAATTTAATTGCGGACAATATAGCTCAAGTGGTTCTTCCATGTTATCCAGTTTAATTAATTTGGAGTATAGTGCGCCTCAATCCTCAATGACACGCAAGCATTTGATGACAACATGCAAGCATTCAGTCAATCGGTTAGAAAACTGCTGTTATATTGTTGAGCTATCATACATATCCCCTGAATCCATATCCAGAAAACTGCAAGCATGCTTCTTTTTTTTTTATTTGCTGTTGACTGATGAACAGATGCACTCTTGTTTTATTGTAGAAAAAAATAGGTGATGTTAGAATTAGGAGAATCTCCAATATTGAAGCCATTTCTGTAGTATATAGTGTAGACATGGCTGCCCAATGTTGCCCATCATATAATTTTGGTCCTTCACTATCCTTTAACATTCCATCTTCGATTTACCTTGTGAAAGCTCCTCCAACTACCTGCTTCTTGATTAAAGCTACCTGCTATTGTTGGGACTTGGGAGTTTGGGAGATGCAAGTTGCGTGGCTGCTGACATGGTGTCTTGATAAACCGGTCAGATTTTAGGTTCAGGAATTGGCTTGCTTCCTTCTCCCATTGTTGTTATCTTTGTATTCCCTCGTAGAAAAACTAATATTAATACTAAATGCTAATAGTGATGTTAGGCTTTTTCTCCTGAATTTCTACAAAAAATTATTTGTCAGGTTCATGTCATATGTGAAAACAATCAACATTGGGCTACGATTACAATATCTTTAAAATGTTGGTGTCATGTATAAGACTCATTTTTTCCTTATCAGGTTGTGATACAATAAGTGTTTCATTCAGTCGTTACTCGTCTAACAAGGATTTATCTGCATTACACAGATGTGATGCTGGATGCTGGGATGGGTGTGCAGGAGCGTTCAAAAGTGGCAGAAAACAAAGAGAAATTGAAGATAAATGCTTGAGGACGACTCCCTGACAAAGTATTTGTTTTCTGAACAAAGAGACATCCCTGTCTTTTGTAATTTCTACTCTAAAACATGTCAGTTTTCTAAAAATTTGAGTGTGAATATTGTGAAGTGGCTTGTCAGTAATTTACTATTTTTTGTCCCTTCAGTCTTACATAAGAGTCATTATACTTTGGTTGTTGTGATGGACATGAAATTTATATGGCATCGAAAGTGTTTAAGGGTTGTGAAGCATGGTATATTATTAGTTCTATATAAGGAATTGCGCAAGGTGCATTTGGTACTAAACAGTAGTGCCATATAGTGTTGATCCTTTGAATAATTTTATTCTTTTACTTCAATCATAATTTTAAAATACTATGAGATTACAAAGTGTTAGAACGCCCAAAATGAAGTTTTTTCTTCTGTCATTTTTCGAGAAGTAGAAAATTACCATCACCACAATTTCCATGTGATTTCAAAGTGTTTTGGGTAAAAAAACGAAAGACAAAAAAAACTTTCCAACACGAATGACTGGCTAGCAAATGCTATGATTTTGCTATATATGTATATCATGCAATATAGATCTGAAAATGATAGGTACCATAACGTATCATCTAAGTATAAAACAGAATTTTAATTTATGCTGTAAAGATCCTGCCAAGTGATGCATTTTTTTTAATCACGTGCGTCGCGCACGTGCATTGGTACTAATATGCTGTAAAGATCCTGCCAAGTGATGCATTTTTTTTAGTCACGTGCGTGGCGCACGTGCATTGGTACTAGTATTATTGTGCATACACTAGTTGTTGATTTAATTGTCAATAAACTTATTGTCAATATGCTAGCTAGGTGCAAATTATCTATTTTAATGCTAGGTTCTTAGGGAATATTTTTGATAGAAATCTTGAGGGAATATTTGATTGATATAATAAATAACATACCGAGAAGGAATATATGCATGATATGGTAACAAAAGGTTAGATGTGTGTGATACGATAACATATTTTACCGATATGTCATGGTGGTATTTGGTACTTTCAGCACCCAGTGTCATTAGCCAAATTTTGAGAAGGATCAAATCAAAGCATTAATACATAATATCAAGAAGTACTTCTACCGCAACCAATTTATGTAGCTAATATTTACTGACAGTATGTACCATTATTCAAACCGAAAAAATGACCAGTTTTTAATACTTACAACGTGAAATGGTTCTAACATTAGTTTCAGTGACATTAGATATTTCTCATCATTATAGTACATACTTATTTTTGTAATATCCGATCATAATACAATTGTGTGCTATGTAAATTCCGGCAAACACAATTATCTTCCTGGTAAATGTATATTGTTGTTTGTCAATAACTATTTGATTTATTTCCATCTTTATTGACTTAGATTGATATTGTTTCTGAAATATTGTTTTATATTATGATTTTTGTATTATTGACACATGCTAATAATTAAAAAAGCTTAAAATCACTCAGCCTGTTCGCCTCGCTGCGAAGCAGCCGTTTTACTGTAGCTGCTGCTGAAGAAATAACTGCGAACACTGTAGCTGCTGCTGAAGAAATAACTGCGAACACTGTAGCTGCTGCAAAACAGCGAGGCGAACAGGCTGACTTATGCTTTTGTCATCAAAGTTTTATATACTTGGCTCATGAGTCTAATGAGCCAGTTCGATCTTTAGGGAGCATACCAAGTGATGTAATTTTTTTCTTACGGAAATAGCTATG
Organism: Eragrostis nindensis; assembly: GCA_012490785.1. NCBI lineage: Eukaryota > Viridiplantae > Streptophyta > Magnoliopsida > Poales > Poaceae > Eragrostis > Eragrostis nindensis. The sequence continues at coordinate 201,865 of JAAXCT010000574.1, read as the reverse complement.
ATGCATACAAGTTGCCTATGTGCGACTCATGTACGAATATGTAATGTGAACCACTAATCACCTTGCCCTGTAAAAACCAAGCCTCCTGATAAATGTTAAACTTTGGAGTCGGAACAAAATCTACCAAGCTGGTCGTATGTATAGCAGGACTCTTTTTTCTATATATATACAAATGCCGAGACTCATATATGTATGAGCACTCAAATTTATGAGCACATGTATGCACAAAGTCGCACAATCTAGTTGGCTCTACAGCAATTCCCCTTACAGATTTATCAAGATAATACATTTATTGCACAGCTATTTTTATTATGTTTAGCGCATCCTTTTGTGTTGCGTATATCACGCGTGCATATTTTTTGGTTCCTATAATTCCAAAGATGTATTCCAAGGATGGAGATGGTTGATATGGAAAGCCCCAGCTCCTTAGGAAGGTAATGTGTGTTTCCACAACAACACCGCGACACAACTCCACCGAGTCACACACGTAGACGGGCACAACAACAGCCAGCTCGCTGCATAAATATCCTATCGGCCTCGATCACCTTTCGCTGCACAAACAGCTAGGGCTGGCAAAAAAAAAAAAAAAAAAAAACTGGCTCGTGAGCCAGCTCGGCTCGACCATAGTTTTGGTTCGGCTCGGTCTTCAAAATGAACCAAGCCGAGCCTCCATCCTAGCTTGTTTATTAACGAGCTAGCTCGTGAGATGCTCGCGAACAGTTCAATTAGCTCGATAGGCTCAATTATATAGAAATATCAACTTTATTTCTCTAATAAGATGGTAGTTTTTATGTTGGCTGAAGCTCAATTTATCATCCAATAAATAAACCAAATTTAGATAAAAATCATGTTGAATGTTGGATCATGTTTTTTTATTTGATTTATTTCCATCTTTGTTGACTTAGATTGATATTGTTTCTGAAATATTGTTTTATATTATGATTTTTGTATTATTGACACATGCTAATATTTAAAAAAAGGTTAAAATCACTTATTGCAAATTCCACCCCATAAGTCTCTCTCTTTTTTGAGATTCCACCCCATAAGTATATTTGTTGCAAATCCCCACCCACCCAACACTGTAGAGTTGTGTTCCCCACCCCACCACCGCCCACGTGCGACTCCTCCAGCCGCCGCCGATGAATCCCGACGGCGACGACGACGGCGCATGCCATGAGCGCCTCTGAGAACAGCACCGGCTCGCGCTCGTCGCCGCGGACGGCGTCCACAGTCTCCTCATCGCGGCACGCCAGCGCGAAGCTCGGCCTCCGCCATGTCCACCGCAGCGCGGAGCGGGACAGGTACGCCTCCAGCTGCCATTGTGCCGACGTGAGCTGCACGAACGCCGCCTTGAGCCTCCGCCGCTCGCCGGTGTGCTGCGCTCCGTCCCGGCGCGCGCTCCGCGTCCCTGTCCTCCGCCAAGGTGGAATTCTGCCCGAGAGTAAACAGTTTGCAAGCACAAGCACCTGGATGCGCTTGAACCCAGTGATGCCATCCTCTGGCATTGTCTCACCGCCACGGAAATTCTTGGTGAGCACCAAGCTCGTCAGGCTGGGCAGATGCTGCAAGACCTGCAATGCGGACGACAAATTGTTGGTTCCAGCATCAAAAGTGTTCAGCTTCGGCAGCAATTTGAAGTCAATATCAATCACAACAGGCTAGCGAATTGTTCCTTAAACTGATTACCTTCAGCATTAGGGATGGGGCCTTGTAGGACAAGTCAAGCTGCACAAGCTGAGAGAGGTTACCAAGCGCATTGTTGAGGTTGCCGGACCGCTGGTTGTCCAGTAAGCTGAGCTACCTCAACTTCGGCATCGTGTACATGTCACTGGGTAGACCGTCAAGAGAGAGCTCAGTGAGCGCCTTGCACAGGCCAAAGCCGCCGGGATTCTCCCCTCGATGGCGTCGCGCGCGTCCTTCGACAGCAACCGGAGCAGCATCCGCGGTGCGGCCGCCGCAGCAATTGGCCCCGGGCCGCGCGTCCATGGACCACCGCGAGCCGGTGAAGACGCGGGAGATCGACACTGTGCGGCCCTTCTCCTACTCCACGCCACGTCGGCATGCGCCGCCGTCCCCGGGGAAGGCGGCGCGAAGAAGCGGCTGTCGTACCCGTACGGCTGCGGGTACGCGCAGAGCCTGCGGAGCCCGAGCTTCAAGAGCGCGGCGGGGCGGTTCTCGGTTGGAGCAGTCGGGATTCGTCGGCGGCGGAAGGAGGAGTCGCACGTGGGCGGTGGGTGAGGTGGGGAACCCAACTCTACAGTACTGGGTGGGCGGGAAGTTGCAACAAATAGACTTACGCGGTGGAATCTCAGAAAGAGAGAGGTTTATGGGGTGGAATTTGCAATTTTACTTGGCTCATGAGCCTAATGAGCCAGTTCGATCTTTATAAATGAGCCGAACCGAGCTTTCACTTTAGGGAGCATACCAAGTGATGTAATTTTTTTCTTACATAAATAGCTATGCATAGGGCTGGCAAAAAAACATGAGGCTCATGAGCCAGCTCGGCTCGACCATAGTTTTGCTTTGCCTCGGCTCGACTCGGTCTTCTAAATGAACCAAGCCGAACATCCATCCTAGCTCGTTTGTTAACAAGCTAGCTCGTGAGATGCTTGCGAACAGTTTAATTAGCTCGATAGGCTCAATTATATAGAAATATCAACTTTAATTCTCTAATAAGATGGTAGTTTTTATGTTGGCTGAAGCGCAATTTATCATCCAATAAATAAACCAAATTTAGATAAAAATCATGTTAAATGTTGGATCATGTTTTTTTATTTGATTTATTTCCATCTTTGTTGACTTAGATTGATATTGTTTTTGAAATATTGTTTTATATTATGATTTTTGTATTATTGACACATGCTAATAATGAAAAAAGCTTAAAATCACTTATGTTTTTGTCATCAAAGTTTTATATACTTGGCTCATGAGCCTAATGAGCCAGTTCAATCTTTATAAATGAGCCGAACGGAGCTTTCATTTTAGCTCGTTAGTCTAAATGAGAGCCGAGCTGGCTCGGCTCGTTCGGAAAAGCTTTAACGAGATGAGCCTTAATGAGCTGAGCTGGCTCGTTAGCCACCCCTACAAACAGCCATGGAAACCTCACGCACCCGAAGGAGCCGATCGGAAGGTGATGATGATTTGCTCAGTAAACTGCCACCCGACGTCCTCATCTCCATCCTGGAGAAGGTTGGCGGCCTACGCGACATTTTCCGGACCAGAGCGCTCTCCCGAGCGTGGCGACGTCTCCACGACCAGCTTCAGCTCCCGAGGATTGTGCTCGACATCTACGACTTCCTGCCGGACGGAGACAACTGGGAAGACACATATTTCGGTTTGGATTCGGACTTGTCAGACGACGACGACGATGAAGCGCCGGACGGGGACGATGATTCGGACGACGACGAAGCATCGGACTATGACGACGGCGAGTTGTCGAAAGCGAGCGACACGCTTCTCGACGCCGCGACGGCGGTGCTCAAGCAGCAGCAGCGCACGGCCGTACCCGTCGTCTGCGCGATGAGGATCCTTCTGAGGCGCGACTACATGTCGCTGGGCCGTCTGCTCGACGCCGCGGCGACCGCCGGCAAGGTGAGCGACGCCGAGCTGGCGATCATGGCGAGGTTCCTCGACGACAACCCCGACGAGCCGCTCTGGCCGCGTACGAGCAGCGGTTCAGAAGGCTCTTCAGCGGCTGCCCGGCCGCGTTCCGGTGCCTGACACGGCTGACCATGGAGAGGGTTGAGCTCGACGTCGGCGACCTCGACAGCGTCGTCGCCGCCTGCGGCAGGCTGGAGACGCTGTCCCTGTCCGAGTGCGGCGACTACCACGGTCAGACATGGCACGCGCGGCACGAGCGGCTCGCGGAGATGGCCGTCCACTACTGCGGCTTCGAGATAGTCGATCTAGCCTGGCTTCCCAGGCTGCACCGCTTCACTCTCCGGTGCTGCCCTCGAGGTTTTCCCGTCTCAAGGGGACGGAATGGGCTGCCATAAGAGACTGGGTCCTAAGCACGACGCCGAAGCCAGTGTCGTTCGGTCACGTCCCCAGCCTTACCACGCTCACCTTGTCCAACGACGACTACCGCAACGGCGGCATAAGGCGCAAGTTAAGCCACATTCTCGCCAACACGGCCGTCACTGACCTACGCCTCAACTTCAAAGGCAGCAACGTACGTAAGCACCATCTTGCATGGTTTCTTCTTTTTTTCCCCACAAATTCACTATATAGTATATGTATGCTCCAGAATCCATGTTTTTTTTTGTTTTATGTAGATCTGGATTATACCGGAGTCTCAAAAACCATTCAACGACATGTTTCGCAATCTCAAGTTTCTAAAGGTGCTTAGTGTTTATGAGACATGCGGCCTCCATTGGACCATGTTCCTTCTCCAAGCCGCACCCACCTAAAGGAGCTTTACATCAAGGTAAGGTACCGTAGATTATATATTGTCGTCACATATATAGGCCAATTTTTTATTTGCATGACTACATACTTTCAAGAGCAGAATTAATTATATATAGGAGCATGATGAATTAGGTAGGAGAATGGTCATTGTTCAAATAAAACAAAAATCTCCTTTATTTTTCTTCAGTATGTTAGCAGTTACAGCAAGCTCCTTTTAATAAAGGAATTAAAAGTGAAGTGCCAGTTTCACGATCGAGATATTTACGCTGTCTGTTTTTGAGTTGCAGATATGTGACCGAATTAAGTCTGACGACAACAATTCGGTTCACGATTCGGGGCTGTTACAACATTGAAGAAATCATCGTGCCGTACACATTCGGCATTCCGTCTGATGGAAGCAGCAGTTAACTTGAAGGAGATTTACATGCGAGAGAGCACAGCCTGCGTGCGCTCCGGTCTCGTAGATCCTCAAGTTGGAACAGGGTTCCCAAGGACGGACAAGGAAAAAGAATCGCTGAGAAAGAGAATCACCAACGGTAGATGCACGCCCCTTGCAATTGTTATTATCCAATCTTAAACGGCCGGTGAACGTTCACAAGACAGTGGAAGTACTCGAAAGGTTTGGGCACTTTAGGCTGCTGATGATTTAGATTTACTCACCTGCAAAGTGCCGACAATATTCCCCAGGGTTCTATAGCATTAATGTGTTTTTAAGTTAAAGCTTAGTTAGATTCTTCACCTGTCACTACACATGTGTTCTGATCTTATTGACTGTCAAGCATTAGGGGACAGTGACGCACATGATGTGACTTCGCAAATTTCACGATTTGCTGACCGGACCAATTCACTCGTAGATGTTCATAAAGGTATGGTCAATCATAGAGGTGAGTATACACGGGCCGGTGTAATTGAGTGCGCGCTTCTTTCTCAAAAAGAAAAAATAACTATACTTCAATTTAATATGAAAACAGCTAATAACAATGCCCCTCACAAACTGAGATTTTGTGTTTGTTGTCATGCTCGCTGTGACATCCCAAATTTCAAATCAATAATTAAATGGAATAAAAATCACTCCAGATTTAAAATTTTGTTTATTTCTTTCCTCCTCATCAAATTTTTGAAATAAAATTAACTAAAAGTAATTCGAACTTAGCTGGAATGGAAATTTCGAAATATAAAAGTGATGCTCAAGTGCTTGTTTACATTTAATAATTCACTAAAAATTAGAACCTTTTGAATTTACAACAAATAAAAATGGTTATATGTTAAACCCTAGCAAATTCACCTTCAATTTGAAAAATTGGAATTTAAAACCTGCATAAAATATCACCATATGCATTTTCTTGATTCCTTGTGTTTATTTTGAATATTTGTTTGGTTTTTGTTTTTGTGCGAATTTGAAATTCTTTCAAATTCGAAATCCCAGAAAAGATAAACCAAATCTCTCTCTCTCTTTTTCCTCCGGGCCTTATCTCTCTTTCCCATTCTCTTATTCCCTGCTCGGCCCAGCCCACCTCCCCTTTCCCTCTCTTTTTCCTGCCGAGCAGGCCGCCCCTTTCTCTTCTTTCCTCCCGGCCCAACTCGGTCTGCTCCGGCCCAGTCCGGCACGTTCTCCTCGTCTTCCTCCTCCAACTCGGCAGACACGTCGCCGCCGACGCGTCGCCGCCGCCGCGTTCCACGCCGGCGCCCTCTCCAGCTCATCCCTGCGCGCCACTGTGGCCATACAGCCCCGACGTCACCCCTGCCAAGCTCCGCGCCCCGAGGCCAATACAGTGTTGCGGGCGCCGCAATTTTGGACGAAGCCGCCGCCGCCATTTTGACCTCGCCGCAAAATATCTCGCCGCCGGCGGACCAGATAAGATAAGGCCGCCCGACCCTATCTCTTCTCCTCGAAGCTCCTTTCCCCCTCCGCCTATAAATAGCCCCCGACTCCTCCTCGCCGCGACTCCCTCTCTCGCTTTCCCCTAACCCTAACTCTCTCTCCCCTCCATTGCCGGTGTCGTCGATCTCCGTCGTCCGGCTGTCTCCGACTCAACCGAGCCGCCGGTAAGGATCCCCGTGCTTCCCTCTCTCCTTCCCCGTTCTTCTTTCTCTTCCTCCCCGCCTGAGCCGAGCTCTCACCGTGCGCCGCCGCCCGCCGCCGTGCGACCTCGTCGCCGGCAGCTTTTCCGTCCGCGTCCGGCCGAACCGAGTCGCGCCTCGCATCCGCCGCACTCCCGCGCACCCGCACGGCATCACGTACTCGAGAAATCCCGCACCCTCGCCGTTTCCCCTTGCTCACCGGCGTGCCGCCCAAGTCCGGCGACCTCGCGCCGGCGCTCCGCTCGTCCCCGTCGACGACGTGCTCCAGCCCCGGCTCCGCCTTCGCATTCCAAACCCCGACGTCATGCTCTTGTCGTCCCTCCGCCATTCTAGCTGCCGCCGGTGAGGGTTCCGGCCAAGCGCCGCCGTAGGCGCATCGCTCCGGCCACCCACAGTACCCGAACCGAGCTCCGTGCACCTGGTCCATGTGGACCATAGACCCACAGCTCCCTCGGTTCACCGTGGATCTAGTCCACCACCCCTTATCCAATACAAAAATAATTCTAGAAAATCCAGAAATTCCCGGGGTCCTGTACATTTTACAGATAAGCCCCTCTAGTTTATTCTAATTCTGTTTAGGTCCCTATCTTTTTACAGAAACACCCCTGTACTTTTCCATAATTACCTTTTAGCCTCTATCTTTTTACATCAAGGTCCCTCAACTTTTCCTTAATTACATATAGGTCCCTAAACTTTTCTGTTCTTACAGATGAGTCCCTAGAACCTTTCTGTAATTACAAATAGCCCCCCTAGATCTTTAAATCTTCGTAACTTCTCGACCGAAGCTCCGTTTTGAACGATTCTTGCGCCCACGCGTTCATAGAAACGCGTAGTACCCTATGGTACTAATCATGAAGCTCTAGAATACCTCTGCAAACCATCAATGCCCAAGTTCTTCTCACTTTCGATGAAATCCCATCTCGATAAATCTTCCATCGTTGATCTTGCTTTACACTGCCATTCCTTCACCTTTTGGGATCAAACCTAACTAATCCCGTTGTGTTGTTCCCCGCCAAAGCATAGTAACTCTTTCTAACCACAACTAAGCTCCAATCCTAACCGAGCTCAGCTATCGCCCGACCAAACCTAATCTAGTGTTGCCACCACTCTTTACCCAGCTTTATCAACCTATTTATTCTCGTTTATATTATATTTCATTGGATCTTATAGGAGTTATTGTTTGTTGGTATTCGATTTCAGCTGAGCATTCATATCATACATGACCATGTACCACCGTCGTGTGCTCGACACATGACGACTAACTCAATGGATAGTATAATAGCAAATCATCATTAGGTAATACTAAAAGATATAGAGGTTCTTAAAGTGACACACCCTCACATTTCATATACTTGTTACCTGTACCTTTATACAGGTTACGGCCTATATAGAGCTTTAGTGTTGCAAGTATATGAATAACACGTACACACACCCGCCTTCATCTTCATGCATGCATGTTTTCCTCATCGTGTTTAGCATCCTTCATTCACACTAAAAGCCTTAGTGATCGATGCATCGCTCCTAATAAGTCTTCTTAAAATAATAAAACCTGTCTTAAGTAAAATGTGATGCATCATACATGAATCGTGTCTCTTATTCTTCGTCGATGTTCTATCGAATCTTATTTGGCTCTTATCGATCTTTATTTCTTTTGCGGTAGTTTATTTATACGTAATGTTTTTATGCGCTAGCTTACGCAAGTATCGAGGAAAAGCCAGAAGAATTCAAAGAAGATCCCGAAGACTCGAGCTTTGAGAAAGAGCCGAAGAATCCAAACTCAAGAACAAGTCGAAGACGCAAGCTTCAAGAAAGGACTTGAAGACCTCAACATCGGCAGAAGAACCTGAAGCGTGAAGACCCAGAACTTGAAAGATTAGGATAGCGTCTTCAGGCAAGCTCTATTTCTCCTTGATCATGATTGAACCTACTGTTTCGCAATGCACCTATATGGCCTGTTCTCGTACTATGCATTACTTGTTATTTTACTGATTGTATAGTTATGGTCCTACTTGCTATTTGATATTGATGTCTGTTACTTAGGCATTGATATCTAAACCCTTGTTTACCATTGTTTACCTGTCACCTTGATAACCTTAGGATAGTTCCATCATTTCTATGATGGCACGTTCACCTTGTTACTAGATTGCTTAGGACCCCTCGCAATGTTTCTACATTGCCACACCGTACTCATATATATGCTTTTACAAATGTGTGAAATGAGTTTGGTGGTGTGTGTGATAATTGGGGTTGGGAGTAGCACAACTGTGTTAGGTGATGTTGATGGAGACGGTGATGGGATGGGTTGGACTGCGGGCAAGGCCATTAGTGAATTGTGATGTTGTGATAGGCCCCTAGTGTGGGACATGGTGCTTGCCCGGTCATATAAGGACCGGTTCATTCAACCTTTAACAAGATGATTCTCGTACAACCACGGAACCTGTATGGGAAGGACCTACCCTACCTTCTTGGTGCTCTCGCAAGTTCCATCTGGAGGCCAGTAGAGGCAACGAAAGCTCAGGAAAAGACGCGGGAAACGTACCCGTGGTCCGGCTTGCGGAACCTGTTATTAGTTACGGGAATCCCGCTATCAGTTACGGGAATATCGCATGTCCTGCTATTCGTTAACAGGATCCTGTTATTTGTTACAGGAGCATGATGTACCTTGAGTATTGTGCCAGTGACCTTTCAAGTCACAGTGACCTTTCATGTCACAAGCCCCTGGGTGTGATTTCGTGGTGGACTTGTGAGACTACTCGGAGAAGATGGATTAGGCGTTACGTATCCTCTAGCTAAGGGTGCGTAGCCCGTGGGGAAAGATGTACAACCTCTGCAGAGTGTAAAATTCATCCGGATGGACGTTGTCACGGCATATGACGCATCTATGTTGAGTTCGATATGATTAGCCACCTCTCACTCCTTGAAGTGTGAGTGAGCAGTAGTCTGCTCGTGATTTGGAAGTGATGGCAAGTGTGCCGGGTCGGTATGACCATTGAGGTCAGAAGGCCCAACTAAAACTTGGGAACTGGCGGGAATGCTTCATACTCCCCCAGGGCCAACCAACTAAAATATTGACAGTTACTTCTCTGTTTTATCTAAAGAATTCCTTCACTTGCTTTAGTGAACCTTGCATAAAATCTGCTTGCTGCAAAATGAACCATACAGCCTGTTCCTTGCTAAGACCAAATATGCATGTATATATATCCTTGTGTAGTGTAGGGCTTGCTGAGTACCTTATGTACTCACGTGTTTGAAATTGTTGGTTTAGTAGGAGGAGACTTCGTAGAAGACGACGACGATTGGATTTTTGGTTCTGCTTCTCAAGTTTGCTTGTGGCTTTGGGCCAAGGTTTCCGCTGTCTGCTTCACCATTAGTCGGTCGGATGGACTTGGATGGTTATGAATCCTTGTCGTACCGCCACTAAAGGTCTTATATCAGGTATCTTACTTATTTAACTATTCGAAGTAAGCTTTCGATTATCATATCTGTGTTCTTGTGCGTATCAGCTACTGATCCAGGGACTGATACAGGATGCACAGCAGATTCCAGAAATAGGGTCTGACACTCGCACAGTGGAGAGTCGATGCCATACACTCACTGTCACAATGACTATTCCATATTTCCATGCCTTTCCATTGGTCATTTGTTTTTGTTGTTGTGCTTGTGTGATTTCAAGAGGGGGATAGGCACCATTAGCTCACTTCTTTAGCAAGCATAAAGCATCGTGTACACAAATTGATTATGGGGCATTTGCGTTTCTACCCGTAATTTGCATCTCAATTGCGATTTTACCTCTCGTTTTTCAACTTTGTGATTTATCCCTGTTTTTTCAACTGAAGTAAAAACTTACCCTTATGGTTGCGATTTTACCCCTGGTTTTGAAGCAAAGCAGGGGTAAATAAGGGTAAGTTTTTGCTTCAGTTTAAAAAACCAGAGGTAAAATCGCAAAGTTGAAAAACGAGGGGTAAAATCGCAATTGGCTTCGAAACCAGGGGTAAAAACATTAAATTCCCGTTGATGATTGATACGAAAGTTTAACTTTGCGTTCCGAAGGGAATATATGCGTGACATGACAAATTACATATCCAAGACATCAGTGGCCAAAACTTGCATGACGTGAAATCTCATAAAGGGGCCGAATTTTACCACACAAACTTTGTTGGCAGACGAATGTGTAATTAGTATCAAGCTAGGATCTTAGTATAAATCTCATATATATATATATATATATACCACAGCGCTATTCTGCACCTAGGGTGCAGAATAGCTATTCTGCACCTTGAGCCAACCAGGCTCCCACCCGACCGAGCCACCCCCGCGCGCCACCCACCACCAGTCCCGATCCCGCGCGCCACCCCACCTCCTGGACCCGGACCCGATAACCCCCACCTAAACCCACGCGCTATCCACCTGGCGGCGCGTCTCCCCAAGGATCCCGGCCTTCTACCTCGTCGCCGCGGGAGCGGCGACCTCGTCCTCGGCGGCGCGTCCCCCCAAGGATCCCCGGCCTTCTTCGTCGTCGCCGCGGGAGCGGCGACCTCGTCCTCGGCGGCGCGTCCCCCCAAGGATCCCCGGCCTTCTTCGTCGTCGCCGCGGGAGCGGCGACCTCGTCCTCGGCGGCGCGTTCCCCCAAGGATCCCCGGCCTTCATCCTCGTCGCCGAGGGAGCGGCGACCTCATCCTCGGCTCCCCAAGGATCCCCCGCCCTTCTTCCTCGTCGTTGCGGGAGCGGCGACCTCGCCCGCCGCAGCTCGACTCCTTCGTCGTCGTCCCGCTGTGGTACGCAGCTTCCCCCCCAATAAGATCTCCCCTGTCGTCTCTGTAGCATAAGTTTCTGATACAGTAGCCTGTCCCCATCTCTGTCAATGGTTGCTAGTAGTTGTCTTTTGGGGCTAGCAGAATGTTAAAATTACTGTTAAAATCTCCACCCCTGTTCCTGAAATTACTCGGTGCTTGTTGTCCTCAGCTTGTTGTTCCTATGAATCTCTTTGCTCCACAGATATACTTGTGTGTTGGTCAGAATTGCTAGAATCTCAGTTAATACAATGAATTACTGTGGGCTTGACATTGTTTGCTAATAATCTTAGTTGCTGAATTTATTTCAGAAAGATGGCAATCGGAGATCCTACAGCTTTGGTCAGCCCAAACAGAGATGGTGACAGCGTCATGGGCTCCCCAGTTTGTGTCACTGTACCAAATGACGCTCCACAACCGACCCCGCCATCAGCTCCTACCACTGTCGTTTCATCTATACCTGATGCGCCAATTGCCGCTGTCCCTGTATCGTTTAGCCCGCCATGGATAAATGATCCACAGAGATACAAGGTGACGATCACACCACCTGTCCCTATTGCGCCGGATCAGCTAGTGACACCAGAAGTAGAGCCTGTACACACTCATGTGAGTGACTCACTGTGAAAATAATTCTTATGTATCCTATTCAGAATTAATAGTTAAAACCAGAGATTATGTATCCCTGATTTGTTTCAAAAATATATATATGTGCAGGACCCCAGGATTGCTCCCAGATTTGTACCCAACCTTGACATGACGTTTGCGAGCCTGGAAGATGCACTCAAATTTTACTGCAACTATGCAATGCTTGCTGGCTTTCCAGTAAAGAAAAACAGGATGAGGTACTCAAAGACTGCGCAAGACTTTGAGTGCTCATTTGCGGGGAAGCACACTCATACCCCCGGTGCAGATAGGAAGCGCGCAAAGACTAGTATGAGGACAGGATGCAAAGCAATGGTATGCGCGCGAGAATCAAAGGGGTCTATATTTTTCCAGAAGATCGTGTTGGAGCACAACCATGTCCTCACGCATTCACCAAAAATGGTGAAAAGAATGAGATCGCACAAGCTTAAAGACCCGGCGTTTGACGCCATGGTTGACATGCTACTCGGTAGCCATGTAAGGCATGTACATGTCATGAATGTGTTGAATAAGACGGTTGGAGGGAACGACAACTTAAACATCACAGAGCGAGACATCCAGAATAGGTACTGCTTCTAAATTTACTGCATGCTTTCTGCCCCATGCTTTGCTGTGAAGATCATCCCTGTCCAGATAACTACTGAAGCATAACTATTTTGCTGCTGCTGTTGTTGCAGGAGGGCTGCCCTTGCACGAGAGGAGGTGACCGATGACATCCCAAAGCTGGAGAAGTTCTTTGAGGAGTGCAGGAAGAACAATCCTCAATTCTACCATAGCTTTCAAGTAGACAAGAAGAATGTGGTGCGTAACATCTTCTGGAGCCATGCCAGTCAGCAGGGTGACTACCAAGGTAAAAAGTTACTGTCCTTCACCCTGAAAAATTCTACTGACACTGACAGGAGGCATGGTGGACTGTGCAGACTTTGGAGATGTGGTGACATTCGACACCACGTACCGAACAAATATTTACAGCATGCCACTTGCCATGTTTGTCGGCTTCAACAACCAGCTGCAGAATGTTGTTTTCGCACAAGCTTTAATAAGGGACGAGAAGACAGATGCTTTTGAGTGGGTGTTCGATCAGTTTAGGGCCTGCATGGGTGGCAAAGACCCCATTACTATATTCATAGGTATTAATTTTTTTCAATTGACACAACCTTGTATGCGCATGGTATTTACTGACACAACCCTGTATGTATTCCTCCTGGATGATGCTGCAGACCAGGATACAGCGATGGGGAACGCAATTCTTAAAATATTCAAACAGACCTATCACAAGTTCTGCAGATGGCACATTGTCAATAAATTCAAGGATCCTCTCAACCAGCTCTATGATCAGCATAAAGACCTATGCGACGCTCTTACTTCAGTGATAAATCACCCACTCAATCCTGCGGAGTTTGAAAGGGCTTGGACTGAGATGGTGCAGAAGTTCAACCTTGAGGGGAGATTTGCGATTGAGAAGCTGTATGACGAGAGGAAGATGTGGATCGATGCTTTCTTCAAGGAGATCTACTGTGGCCCTGTATCTTCGACCCAAAGAAGTGAGAGTGTTAATGCGACGGTGAAGGCAGGATACGTGGATAACTCAACGCCGATTCATGAATTCGCAAAGTCATTTCTAGATATGTTGGGGCATGTAAAAGAGAATGAGGCAAGGGAGAAGTACAACTCACAGGTAACCGCTGAACAAAACCCAGCCTACAACTATTTTTCTTTAGAAAAATTACTGTATCCATCTGGGGAAGAAGTTACTGGTGCTTTCTCTTAAATTACATGCATGAAAACATTTACTGAACATGCTTCTTGATAATTACTACTGGTAATTACTTTATCCCCCCTCCTCCTGCACAGAAGTTACTGGTAGAGTAGTAACTTACTGAGCTTGCTTCTTGATAATTACTGCATGTGGAATAATTACTTTAGTTTCCCCCACATTGCGAAGAAACTACTGGTAGAGTAGGAACTTACTGAGTTATCTGTTATTTTGCAGGCAAAACCAGTGCAATCGTCAAACTATGGATACGATGATCAGCTAGCCAAACATTATACAAGAAATGTGTACAACAGATTCAAGGATACTTTCCAATCCAGCACTCGCTTCACCGTACGTCCTGATGTGGACAGGCCTGGGTACTTCTTTGTCAAGCACAGGAAAACAAAGAGTACTTTCCCATGGATACAACATGAATTTTGGGTAAAAGCAGTTGTTGACGAAGAAGATGATGAAAAATCAGTGTTCAGCTGCGAGTGCTTGACTTGGGAGCACACAGGTATGTCGTACTACCTCGATTGCGCAAACTGAACCTTACCTTTATTACCGAATGAAAAAAAGAGGCATTATTGCTGACCCATAACACAAACTGACACAGGATTTTTCTGCCCCCACCTGGTACAAGCTTTCTCACACTTATTTGTGGATCACATACCATCAAGATATATACTCAAGCGCTACACCAGGAACCCACACAACGAAACAAGCTTCGACAGGCATGACAAGATGTTTATGGGGCCTGATGGAGACACAAAGGCGCAGCGAACCGCTACTATTCTTCCCTCTCTGTTCAAACTACAGAGATCTGCAGTAATGTCAGCTGAGGTCAGTTGACATATATAATGTGTACATCTTGCTTTTATCTTGCTGCATGAATCTCGCTTCCGCCCCCTATTACGACATGTGACAAACACAATATGTTGAACAGGCAATGGAGAGAGCAAAGCAAATAATCAGAGATGCTGTTGCTGAACTTGATGCAATACCACCAGACCTAAGTTTACCAACAGCCCCTGCTGCTGCTCCAACCATGAATACGTCAACTGCCCCTCCCACGGGTGCAGCAGGTGCAGCAAGTACAGATGGAGCAACTGCCCCTCCCACAGGTGCAGCAAGTACAGATGGAGCAACTGCCACTCCCACAGGTGCAGCAAGTACAGATGGAGCAAGTGTAGATGCTGCACTCCTACGGGTGCAGCAAGGCGGTGTCAATGTCTCAGCAACAGCCCCACCGGTATCAACAACCAAAGGAAGCCGCAAGAGGAACACGGGAGATGAAGACGCCCCCGAACCACACTTCCAGCGGCCAAAAAACAAGCAAAAAAGGAGGTGTTCTAGATGTGGGAAGCTTGCAACTGGTCATAACGCTGCCTCGTGTGCAAGGGTTGAAGCAATGCAAGAACAAGGTATAACAAAAAGGCCAAGAGGAAGGCCAAGAGGGAGTGGCCGTGGCAGGGGTGTGGCAAGATGCAGTGCGCGAGAACATGACAGCGAGGACGTGGCTGTCAACGCCGTGGAGGAGGGAATGTAAGTTTCTGCATGTTACTCAAAATAAACAGACTGCATATAGAAAATTACTGACATGATTATAAAATTCTAAGCAGTGGAACAAGGAGCATAAGAACAAGAAGCGCGACGGTGAACAGTGGCCGAGGAGGAGGGAGGACTGGTTCATGGATTACGAGCGAAGCCGGGTCAAGTAGCTGTTTCGACGGCGAAGAAGACTCAATGGAGTACAACAATGTAGACGATGTTGAGTATGAATCAATGTCGGAGGGCTAAAGAAAAGCATACACCCGAAAAAAGACGAAAAGATTCTTTTGTACAGTTATAGAAAGCTTGCAAAAAATGTATAATTTCCATACACATTGTGTTTGAACGCGTTGGTTAATAAGCTTACATTGAAATTACTAGTTTTGTTGCTGGTAATGCTTGTGTGAAAGTCTTAATTACTGTCTGACACATGCCTGTCAACTTGGGGAAAAAGGATGTGCATAATTACTGACCCGTTTCAACGAAATTACTGTGTGACATGCCATATAGTTACTGTATGAAACGTCATATAGTTACTGCATGACACGTCATAGAGTTACTGTATTACACGAAATTACTGTATTACACGAAATTACTGTGTGCCATGTCATATAGTTACTGTATGAAACGTCATATAGTTACTGCATGACACGTCATAGAGTTACTGTATTACACGAAATTACTGTATTAAACGAAATTATCATCATCTGTCTTCTTCAAATGGGGTTGTAAGGTTGACCTCCTCAGCTTGAAAAACAGGCCCCTTACGCCATTCCATAGGGACATCTAGGTATGGTGGTTTGACAAAGTCATCCTTAGGGATTTCGAAATCATCATCATCTGTCTTCTTCTTCTTCCCTCTAGCGACAGGCTTCTTCTTGTTCTTCCTTGAATAGGTGTTCAGACATGCCTGATCATCACCAGCAGCATGCTTCTCACCCGCCCGCGCAGGAGCCTTACGTGGAGCGCGACGTGCAGTTTTCAGACTTTGCAGATCCACGCTATCAGTCTTCATAGACCGAGTGTAAGGGCGTCCAGGTGGGCTCCAAATGCGCTCAGCGACTTCATCCATGTTTTCAGAGCCCTATCAGGTACAAAAAGACATATGTGCAAAAACAAAAAGTGAATAACTAAGTAAATTCCACATATCTGCATAAATTACTGTGCAGAAACTACTGGGAATAAATTACTGTAACATAAAAATTCTAATCCGGAAGTCACAGTTGCCACAAACCTTTTGATGAGAAGAAGCATGCTCCCCACCACTCTCGTTCGCTTGTCGATTCTGCGAAAATTCACACTCAAGGTTTCTAAGAACATCGGAAATACATTTCCATGCCTCCATGTCGAATGTTCCTTCCTTCTCACCAGTTAATTGAGTCTGAGACATCAGATAGCTATATCAGAAAAAGATCCCTAGCTCATATGTGGTACAAAGAGGATAATGGTTAACAAAAAAAAGTTCCCAAAGAAGAACCTGGGGTGTATGAGTTTCTTTAGAAACCTCTGGATCTCTTTCATCAACCACATTGCTGGGATGGATTTGCTGGGATTTAAAAAAGGAAGAACAAACAGCGCATGAAACTAATGGAAACTACTGGGCATGAAAAAATAATAATAGTACAAACAATAAAGATGAGTGTCAAAAAATTACTGCATCCCCCGTCGGAACAGTCTGAGTCCTTGCACAAGACCCTTGACCTCCTTGAGCCTGACTATGTATGTTCCCATTGGACTGCCAAGCAAAATGAAAAAACAAAATATTTTATATGCCCGTGCAACAAAAACATTTTGCAAAAATCAAAGAAACACAAAATAACACTAACGCTGAATCTATCACGAGCTTCAGCGATGACACTGGCAAAAAAGGCAGCAGATCTGAGCGACATGCTATCATTGCGCTGAGCCAGAGTCTGTTGACAAATAACCGCCCTTTGAAGCTTTTCAGGGTCGCGAACGTATGTTCGGACCAAGATATCACGCACCGTTGAGTATGTTTGTTGAGATGCGGCATACTCTACCTGCTGCGTAGATCCGTTTTGTGACCCATTGTCTTCATGCATGTTCGCTGAAGCATCTTCTTCATAATGGGGTGGGTGTGGAAGCGGAGGCGGTGGGGCACCTGATGGTGGAGATGGAGGTAGCTGAGGAGAATTCGGAGATGGTGATGGCACAGGTGATCTAGGTGGGCTTTCAAATTTGTCTGTCCGAGGAGTCTCCTGTAAACACAAGAAAAAAACTAAAACATGTGACAAAAAACAACACAGCACAAAAATTACTGGCCGACTTATGCAAAAACAAACTATTGAGCATCTGCAAAACAAACCTGACGATTTCCAGATCGTTCGTTCTGAGTAGAGTGTGTTGACCGATCACAACTTTCATGGGGGCCAGATTGTACGGGAGGGCTAGATGGGTCAGGACGTTCCTAAAAATGAAATAATTAAAATATTATTTCGAATAAACAGAGTTCAAATAAACATACAGAAAAAAAATCAAAACAAGACAAGTGAAAATTTACTAACATCATGCACCAAGGAATTTGCATTAACTGCCGTATCAGATTTCTGCCTTTTGGAAACAAATTCAACTGGTGCCTGTGGGGAGAGCAATTTTACAATAAATCAAAACAAAAAAATTACTAAAAGGCAATAAAAGAATTTACTAAAACAAGCAACAAATTACTGCACCGAGATCAAGCTAGTTTCAATGTTTAAATGTACCAAAAAGAAATTACTAATGGATATCAAGAAATTACCCCCAAAACCACACAACCAAAAAGGGACAGACAGTCAAATTACTAAAACAAGAATTACAATGTACTCAAAACAATAAATTGGTAAATGAAAGCAAGAAATCACTAAAAACACAAACAAGGGACAGAGACAAAAATACTAAAAAACAAATGAATTAATGGAAAGAAAGCTTCAATATACAAGTACTAACACCATGTATGCACATTGAAAATTACTGTAACGAAAAGGAAAGCAGGAATTACTGTTGGAAACGTAGTTACTGAACTCCAATGATACCTACATGCTGTTGTTATGCAAGGGGGAAAAAAGGCACTCACAGAAGCACGACGCTTCGCGCGCAGGTCGCGGGGGGACTGTACAGGATTATCACAAGATTGAACCCCATCAAGAATGCACTTGATATCAGCGACAACTTTCTCTTGAGCTTCCTGGACCAGTTTCTGTCCCTCATTAAACATCTTCTTCCCTGCTTCAATCTTCGCTGAGGCACTTACAACTCGTCTATCATACTCCGCCAGAGCTGACAAAACAGCTTGCTTGTGCGCATCTTCAGTGAAAGAAGCTAGGCAATCAGCAAGCAACGGCTGCAGCTTGAGCAACCGAGTTATGCTATCAGATGTGTGTCTTGCACCACGGGAAGCATGTCGAGGGCGGGTGTCAAATGGAGGGGGTTCAGGCACGGGGCCGGTTGTAGACTTAGCGGCACGGGGTGCAGGTTTCTTTGCTCCCTTGTCCGCCGGAGAAGATTTTCCTGGACGATCTTTGTGCACTTTTCTGACAACAGTCTTCTTTGGATGGACACGGACAAATTGCGTTTCAAAAGGGCACTTATCATTCCCCTTGACTCGTCCCCGCCACGGACCCCGACGGGCACGAACAGCCTCGTCAGAATCAGAACTGATATCATGAACAGCCCCTCCTCGTCCAACCTGCTGCCAATCACCGCGCACATTTTCATAGCAAGTTCCAGCTTTATTCC
This sequence comes from Eragrostis nindensis, assembly GCA_012490785.1. Lineage (NCBI taxonomy): Eukaryota > Viridiplantae > Streptophyta > Magnoliopsida > Poales > Poaceae > Eragrostis > Eragrostis nindensis. The sequence goes on along the minus strand of JAAXCT010000574.1, from coordinate 182,902 downwards.
TCCACTACACACATAGAAAAACAAGGAGAAAAGAAATGTGCAATTAATTTACAAAAACATAAAAATACAGACATACAAAAGACGGTTGACAAAAATCAAGTAGCAGATCACTAACAGGCAAATGACCGAAAGAAATTTTCATGTCCTTCAAATACTTCTTGTCAGCCTTTGCAATCTTCTCAATGACCGAAGAAGAAAATAAACTAGCCCGAGGAGTTGTCATACCATCCATGATCATATGATCACACTCAAGATTGTCAAGGTAATATATCTGAAAAACGAAATAACTGAACATTAATATTTGTATAAAATTACTGAGCCAGAAACACACAATTACTAATACAAAATAAGGAGAATTGCTGGAACTGAAACTGCCACAAGCATGCTTTTATGCATACAGCGAGAAAATGGTTACTTACAATGAGAAAAACAATACATCCTTGCAGTGATGGATTTGCAGTGTTCTTTCCTTTATCATTCCATTCCTTTGCCCTCTCTCCCAAATCATCCACAATAGCCTTGGACCAGTCGTATTTATGCATCTCACCGATACGCAAACAACGGGCACAATCAAGGCCAGATATCATGTTCGTACTCCTGGGGAACAGCAAGGCACTTGACACAAGCAGGAAGAAACACTTCATAGTCCAATCATCATTTTTCTTGCTTGATGCCCATCTTTCAATAACCCACCTAGGAACCTCAGATTTTTTCAGATCCATATACTTCCTAGTGGCCTCCGCACCCTTCTTCTTGGCACCCTTCCCCTTTGCCTCATTGCCAGCCTTCTCCCTTTCCTCAGCAACCTGTTCAAACAATGCCTCCATCCCTTTCTCATCACACGCCGCACGCAGTTCAAGAAGAAGATTCTTCCGCTCTGTGTATGTTAAGGTTGAAAGCTCAAGGCCACCAATTGGAGTGCCCATCACATCATGCACAACCTGGGGTGTGATTGGCAATGAATTGCCCCTAATCTCAATGCGCAGGGGATTATGCTTTATATGGTTCATAAGGTACATCGCCAGGGCCCTGTCATCAATACCATCGCACTTGAACTTTGCGAGGTCAGGAAACCCAAGATTCGCAATCCTCTCCTTCGACTGTTCAGGCATCTCTTCCAGAATGTTGACAATGCAAGCTGGAGAGCAACGGATGGTAGCAGAATAACCTCCAAACTGCACGAGGAACAAAGTGGACAAAAATCAATTTATGGTGTCTAGCTGCAAAAATGGAATTTACTAGATTCTGAGCAGAGCACATTTGCAGAACAAAAAATCTTTAGCAAAAACATTAGAATACAGGGCATGTATTAACAGAAATTACTGGGCAACATTGCCATGCAGCATTGGCAGCCAAGCATCGGTACATGTCTGGAATAAAAAAAAAATTACTGGGCAGTATTGCATAAAAACTTTTCCTATTGCTGGACATCAATACAAAGCATCAAGAATGAAGGAAGTAAACAATGTGAAAGAAAAAATTACCATGTAAGAAAAGGCAGAACACACGTTATAACAAAATTACTGTAAACAGAAAAGCTTCTAGACAAAAAAAAGGGGGATAACTAAGCATCACATCCACACAGATTTGCAGTTATACCTCATCAGACTCCTCATCATCTTCTCCATCAATCTCTGAATTTGGCAGACTCTGTTCAATAAAAAAAAAATTACTATAAACTCTACCAGCAAAACCGCGAAAATGCACTATACAAAAAAAGAACGTCACACATCGCTCCATGCACCATTACCTCTTTCTCAACATGACTTGCTGCCTTTCGACGACCATTAAGACCAGCTTTGCCCATTCCAGCTTTATAGGATGGAGCAGCACATGACGGTGCAGCCCTATTTGGTCGCTCAAAATCATCATCAGAATCATGATCAGCCGCGCTGCTGACTTTGGCCACACATACTTTCCTCACACATACACGCTTAGCCCTCTTTCCATGCCTTCCAGGCAAAAGAACAGGTCGCTGATCATTGTGTGGCCTCTCCTCTGTATCCTTATCATCCTCCATTGCAGCAGTATCACATACTGCAAAAATGACAGAAATTACTAAGCAGATAGCCGCACCAACGAACAAATAATTGCAAATGCACTTACATCAAACATAAATTACTGATCCATTCTACACTAGAGTGCTCTAAACTGCAGCAGCAACCATAAATTACTGAGAGCAAGCACAAAATCAACCAGAAAAATATGTGATCTAGCATATTGAATTGCTACACTGTAATAAAAAAAAAAGGCATGAACCTATGAGCAGATCGCCACAAACATCAAATCCAGCACCAACAGTTCGACAACAGATCCACGCTCCACTCAAATCCGGTACAAAAATCACCACAAACTATAATGCCTCCTTCCACCCGAACAGTCAAATCCGCCAAAAAACAACATAACCCTAGCCACATAACCTGCTCGAACACAAACTAGTATGAGTCGCACCAATCAAACCAACACATCCACCACAGAAATGAACCAATCGCACCAATCTAGCACAAACAAACAAAAATCTAGCACAAACAAGCAACAAAAACCGTCGAATCGAACCTAGATTCCACCAGAAATCAACCAAACGCGAGGCCAATCGAGTGAACCAACATAACCCTAACCACATAACCTGCTCGAACACAAACTAGTATGAATCGCACCAACCAAACCATCACATCCACCACAGAAATGAACCAATCGCACCAATCTAGCACAAACAAACAAAAACCTAGCACAAACAAGCAATCGCGAGGCCAATCGAGTGATCCCATCCAACGATGAAGCACAGGGAGTGGGGGAGAGGGCAGGATCTTACCAAATCACGCTCGAGAAACTGCCTCGCTGAACAAGCTGGAGCAACCACCGCTCGGGCCGCCTCACCGCCGAGCCCCAACCGCACCTCAGGCCCCCGCTTCCACCCCGCGCAGCACGCGGATGCATAGGATGGTCGGGTAGCGCAGCGCACCCCCGCACCGCCCGCTTCACCTCACCCAGCGCGCGGAGGAGGCTAGGGTTTGTTGAACCCGAGCCCCGCCGAATCCAAGCGCTTCGAAGCAGCCGCCGGCTCGGCGCGCCGCCGGCTCGGCGCGCAGCTCGGAGCCGCCGCCGACACCGCCGCGGAAGCCGCCGTCGCCTCGCCGCCGCTTCCCTGCTACAGCAACCGCACCGGACGAAACGAAGGCGGAGTGGAAGCGAAAGCGACGAGAAAATGGGGAACGGGGCGGGTGGGTCACTATTTATGGTCGGGCGCGGGTGCAGGACGGCTTAGCGGGTCGCGCCCGAACAGGTCTGCGGGCCCGGTAGCGCGGGGGCTCGCGCGCGGCGCGCGGAGCGCGCGTGGGTTTGGTTGAGTCCAACCGACTGGTCTGGCTGGCTGGGTTGGTTTGGGTCCATGGTGTAGAATAACTATTCTACACCTAAGGTGTAGTATAGCATATATATATATATATATATGAGTTATTATGTGGCCGGCTATAGAATAGTAGTTCACTATATATATATATATATATATATATATCTTTACTCCTTATTATTTGTCTTTCGAGTTCACTTCCGCGTGACGTGCGTCGCGCGTCTCCAAATCAAAAATTCGGCGCCGACAGGTGGGACCCTCCTCAACACGCAGCCCCGCTCAAACCTGTTCCGAAAAAGAAAAAAAGTCCCTCCCAAACCCTAGCCGTCCGCGCGCCGCCTCTAATGGATCGACGCACAGCGGCGGCGGCGTTCCTTGCCGGCGAGGCGCCTCCAGGTGGTGTTGCAGTGGCGAATGTGGTGGAAGAGAACTCCGGCGGGATGAGGAGGAGGGTGACTGCCTCGGCTTCAAGAAGGAGCCCGTCGCCGACGCCGTGCAGGATCCTGACGGCCAGGGACCTGCAGCCGGGGGCCCTGTCTCCGGACTCCTCCGTGTCGCCGTCCTCCCCCGCGGCAGGGACACAGGGACCGCGGCGGCGTCCGCACCACCTTCGCCAAGGTTCGGTTCCACATCCCGCCGCCCTCCTTCGCGCGGTTCCCCTCCCCACTCATAAGTCTTGCATTTTTGCCCGTTTCTTTATCCCACCGACGGTGTAGTTCCAAGCCCTTTGCTCAAGCCATTCTGCATTCTGTACTTGATGTTTTGCTCTCGCAAAGATTTAATCTTGTTGGGATTTAGTTATTGTCTTGTGCTTAGTTTCTCGGGCTCAGTATTGCAAGTAAGATTCACCCGTTACGTTGATTTGTCTCTGCACTTTTTGCCACTTGTGCTTCCTGAGCACAAATCTTTCATTTAAACGAAACACAAAGAGATATAGTACAACGTTGCAAGACTAAGACTTCAACGCCTAACAGATATCAAAGCCTTTTAATTTTAATGCATCTGCCGTTTATAATGTCAATTACTCGGTACCAGTGCAATTTGCGTTGTGTATTTGTTTCAACAGAAAATTAAGCGAGCTTCAGCACCAGGTTTCACGAAAACAACATCACAGACTGACGTTGATAAGGGGGCAGAGGAAATCTTCTGACCAAGGACTTGATGCTTTCCCAGCGTTCGTGGTGGACGGCGAACTGTCGCCGCTCAAGTCGCAGGCGAGGGCCGTGCTTCTTCTGAGGCTCCGGTTTGGACCTGCCAGTATTGAGCGGAAGCGGAGTCCAGTGCGACCGCTTCTCCAGTCAAAGGGAGGAATGCTGCCTTCACGCGATATGTGGAAGAGTGTGTGGTGAGTTTACAAATAGGTTGATTTTTATCTGGTTCGCATTAATAGTGGTTTTGCTGACAGCTTGTTGCTTGAAAGTTGAAACTACCATGAAAGAGGTATCAGTTTAGTATTTTCGGGTTGCTTAGGCCCATTGAGAAGTGTAGTATTGTGTGCTCTACTTGTGAAGAGAACTGAACTCTGCAGTTTTCCAAAGTATTGTTATAAAAATTCAGCTCACTTTAAAATGCACAGCCCTTCATATCATTTATCAAAGTATTGTTATGAAAACTACGCCTTGACAAAAGTTAATATACTTTCACTGGTCTTGTTTTATATAGGTTGAATACTTTTCAGTTTTTTCAATTCAAATCTGATTTCATTGTGGACGAATCCTACGAATAAGTCAACACTGAAGATCATCATGAGAAGCTTTTAGGCACATGCCACACTGTCTGATCTCTCTTTGTCGCTGGCTATGACAGATATGGTAAGTGCATATATAATCAAGTGAGGGGGACAACTTGCCATTCATTGTTTCTGTATTTTTCTCATATTCTTTTTTAATTTCTTTTTTGAAGCTATAGCTGAATGCAGTTTTGGATGTTTTCTTAAGAAATTAATATGCAGGTTCATTCATGCATGCTATTTGTGACCTGGTGCATGCTAGCATCAGTTTCTATATCTTTTTGTGCCAATCTTTGACCCACAGTGATTGTAGGTTGTATTGCATTTCTCGCTAATTATCCTCTGTGTGAAAACTAGCAAGAATCATGCTTTCAAGTGTTACATATTCTTTGTACTTTCATAGAGTAATCTCAGTTGTCGCATACTGACAGTGTTCTTTAAGTATCACCAGGAATATTCTTAAAAGCCTGCCCTTGCTTCTGTACCGTGTAGATGAAAATGGGATCAATTTAATTTTGGTCGGGGTTCTGATTTTTTATTGTGTTAGTAAGTTCACTACATAGAATTGTTAAACCATCATCACTTAGTTTATATGACTTGCGTGTAGATGCTGGGGCACATTTGCTCATACTAATCTGTTAAACCAGTCTTAAATCCATGTTCTAAGTCCACCAGGGATGGTGGGGCTCTTTGCAAATTACCTCCTTTTGGTCAATGTTGCTGAAAGCCAAATAGCAATCATTTTGAACTAAATTTCGTTTGTGAAATATCTATCAGAACTATAGATGAATAAAGATCTTTAAAACTCCAGATTTATTTCAAGTTCCTTAATTCGTTTACAAAAATTAACCACATGCAGGTTGGGCACTCTCTTTGCGATGCAGTGAGCCACAAACTATTTGTAAGCATTCAGTACTTTTTTTGTACTTTCCTGAAACCAGTATGAATTGAGTGGAAATAGGCATTCAATACTTATTATTCTAAAGGTTAGATAGATTCCTGGCAGTTACCAGTAGGTAAACATTGCAGTGGTTACAAATATTGCATATGTCTCAATCTGTATATTATTTTGATATTATAAATGGTCACTCTGAGTTGTAGTGATGCTATGAAATATGCTTTTCATGTAGGTGAAATAATGGCGGAAAGGGGTTAGTAGTATGTTTATACTGATTTGAGGCTGTAGGAGGCGGAGTAGCTGGAGGCATAGAGAGAAGCATTGAGCAGTTGATTGATTAACAAAGCACACATGTAAAGTTACTGAAATTATTGGTTAATTTATTGTTTCATTCCAGTAATCTATGATGATTGGTTATGTGAACTGGCAGAACTACTTAGTAAACATGTTTTCACGGGACACTAAGAGAAAATTTGTTATGATTTTCTGCAGTGGTAATAACAAAGCCGATCAAGAAATTCAATGTGACTGGAATGAGTGAAGAGATGAGTTTATATACGATCACATTCATAGCCAACAGTGAAGATAATGAAAGGGTGAAACGAGTGAATGAGAAACAAAGCTGCAGGTGCTGAGGTGCAACCATGACGGAGATGGAGATTCAGCTGTCTAGGCTAGGATTAGTGTTATTCTTTATGATAGAAAATTATTGAACTTGGGATTCGTTGCGGGTGACAAAAATGATTGCTCCTTCCAGCAATTTCTTGATGCACATATTTCTAGGCAATCAATAACAGAGAATTGAGTGTCTAGAAATTTTCAGTAACCTGCTGAATATAGGTCTAATATACTGAATATAGTAGACCTCGGTCTGTCAGGCGATTGTTGAGTAGCTGAATATAGTCTGCAGGGCATAACTGTGTGCACTTGATGATGTTACCTCGAAACTGCCCCTTTCTTTTAAAAAAAAAAATCATAATCGGTTCCTTGATTCTCTGCCTATATTTGTATTGGCCTCACTTGACAAATTTTCTTTCCTCAAAAGTTTCCTTGATAAAGCAACTATCATTTTGTTTACCTCAAAAAAAAAAAAAAGCAACTATCATTTTGTGGAATGAATATGATGGTTCTCCTAATCCATGGAGACTTTTCTCAGTCACACAGATTAAAGAGCTTAAAACATTAATGAGGATGTTTCCAACCTGGGCAACAGGTAATGTGTTTTTCATTGTGTGCTCCAAATTCACATGCTCATAGAACAAGAGCTGGCCCTCAATTACCAATTTGGGTCTTTTAAGATTCCGCCAGCCACTGCATCGTCCTTGGATGTCATTAGTGTTTTTGTTTGAATTAACAATATGGTAATGTTTCCTAATGTTAGATCCGCCAGCCACTGCATCGTCCTTGGATGCCATTAGTGTTTTTGTTTTAATTAACAATATGTAATGTTTCCTAATGTTAGATTCTTTAAGTCAAATGCTTATGATATGGATTCTTCAAGAAATTACGGCGACGATGACCAGAAAGGTGTGGCTACATAAATCTTACAAAAGGTGACCATTATGAGCAAAGTATAGGTTGTATTAAAACGATATCAAGAGATTTTTTTTTTGGCAGCCCGTGGCAACGCACGGGCACTTTTGCTAGTATATATAGAAGGACTAGCTAAAATGAACTGGAGAACACTGCGTTTAATTAGCACGGTTGTTGGCAGCATGAACCCAGGGGCGGGCCCAGAATTTAAGCAATGGGTATTCAAAAATTTTTTTGACAACCTAAATTATAGATACTCATGCATAGAATTGAGACTTCGTTTAGCAGGGTTTATTTTAGTGTTTTTGCTTTGGTTTATGGCCCTATAAGCCATAAGTCATGTAAGTACCCAAAAAGTAAAACAACTTACAACTATAAGGTGCAATAAGCTATTTTTCATTTCTTACTAGGATAAGTTGTTTTGTCGAAGCCGATAAAAGTAGGCTTTTTTGCTGCTCAGCCTCCAAATAAGATATTTGGATAAATTGTTTTGCCAAACGGCTTTACTTGGATAAGCTAGATAATTCAAAATAAGTCAGATAAAATGTTATGTCAGATAATTCAAAGCAAAAGCTATTTTTAGTATAATCCAGAGCCCTACCAAAAAGGTAGGGAATGATAACACTCAAAATAAGTGGCCTTGTTTTTATTTGAATTGTGCTTGTTTAGTATTTATTTCTGTTTTTTCATACATACACATAAGATATATTATTTATATAAAAATGTTTTTGTCTAAAATAATGGGTATTCATTTGAATACCCTTGAACCAACATAGGCCCGCCCCTGCATGAACCGAGTCGGAGCATGACTTTGAATCCCGGTCGGGGTCGATAGGCCGGGCACAAAACTCGATCGGTGCCAAGCCTGTGGTCGACGAGACGGGCATTGTTTTCTGATCTGAAGTCCGTGGTGTTCCTAAGCTAGCTGATTGTCAGATCGATTGCCTTGCCTTGCCTGTGAGCGGGGCTGCGGGGCCATGGTTCACAATAATATTGTGTCCTGCACCCAACAACCAACAACGGAAGATGATGACATGCTCAGCAAATTACCGAGCGACGTTCTCGCCTCCATCGTCGAGAAGCTGAGCCTCCGCGACGTGATCAGGGCCGGAGTCGTGTCGCGGCGGTGGCGGCGCCTGCCCGGTCAGCTCCCTAGGCTCGTCGTGGACTTCGCGGACTACTTGCCAGCTGGCGAGGAGTACTTCGACGAGGACAACACTAAAGAGCTTATTGACGCGGCGGTGTCCGATGACGCCTTGTCGGCAGCAGGTGACAAGATGCTCGACGTCGCAACGGCGGTGCTGGCATCAAGGGCCGCCGCTGCTGGGCAGCAGCATCAGCAGGTCCCCGTAGTCTGCGCCATGAGCTTCCCCCTAAGGCACAACTACATGTTGCTCGGCCGTCTCCTCGACGACGCCATTGCCAGTGGCAAGGTGCGCGCGGCGGAGCTGACGATCTTCACCACGTGCGCGCTCGAGATAGACTACGACGACGACGATCAGAAGCGTAAATCCTTCCGCGCTATGGTCGGGTACGGAAGGCGGTTCACGGCGCTCTTTGACGGCTGTCCGGCCGCGTTTGGGGGCCTGACTCGGCTGACGATGGAGAACATGACGGTCCGCGAAACCGTCCTCGACGACATCCTGACCACCTGCACCAGGCTGGAGCTCTTGTGCCTGGAAGCATGTGATGCCGGAAGACTCACTACGCTATGGCGCCTGCGGCACGCGCGGCTCGCCGATTTAAGGATCTCCTACTGCTTATTTGGAGCAGTCCACCTCGTGTGGCTTCCCAGACTGGAGCGCTTCGCTTATCGGTACTCTGGATTTCAAACCTTGTCCTTTGGTCACGTCCCACACCTCGCGGCGCTCACCATATCCGACAATCATGTCGCTGAGGGGCCAACGGTTGATCTAAGACAGATCCTTGCAAACACTGCTGTCAAAGACCTACGCCTTAATTTGGGAGGCAAAGATGTAAGTAATTCTACCATCACGCGTACGGCTGCAATTAATCTCAGTTGTTAAAGTATTTTTCCTATTTAATTTCCAAATCGATCTCGTCATGCATCAAAAGGTCAATTAATGGATCTCAAATATCCACGTGCTATATAGAGACAATGAGTTGCATAGCAGGAATTTAACCAGGACTCAGTGGGACGAACTACTCAAATAAATCGGGTTTTAGTACGCGAATACTACTAAAGTACAGCATACATGCTTCGAATTTCTGGGGGAAAATGAGCAACAGGAACACCAGCACTTAATAACAAAAACAAAAGGAACACCAGCACTTAATTTTTTCTAATTATATTGTTACTCCTAATATTTCTGCAGATCTGGGTTCAACCGGAAGCTCCGGAAGGACTGACAGATGTATTTCGCCATCTGAATTATCTGAAGTTGCGTAATGTTTACGAGCAATGCAGCCTCAGTTGGATCATGTTTCTGCTCCAAGCTGCACCGTTCTTGAAGGAGCTATACATCAAGGTAACATGCACTATATCAACGACGATATGTAATTTTACTACATGCTCGCCTGTTTGAACTGCACAAACAAATTAAAGAAATCTCGTAGGAATACATATGTGAAAGATGAAACCTAAAACAAGTAGTAACAACTAACAATCATCATGGTTCATCCATTTTCTATGATTGATCTCAATAAAGTCGTGTGTGCATGTTTTGTAGCTTGTTTGTAGCCAAAGTGCACAATCCTTTTATATTTGTATAATTGTGCGTTGCCTTATATATAAAATCTACTTTAGGGCCTCTTTTTTTTTGCGAGGGTACTTTAAATGTGTGTGCTTTAATCCCAGACTCAAATAAAAAAGGCTTGGCCCTAGCAACAACTAAACTATACATAGTTGTATTTAAATATTATACCAGAACAAGGATTAACACCATCTTTTGTCTGAATCGCAGTTGTGGGACCATGAATGTAACATGCAACGTGGGGAGAACAAAAATTGCTTTCCAATCGTGAAGATGAACGTACCATGGGATGCAGCCACAAATTTCAAGCATTCCAGTCTGACACGGATCACGATCCAGGGCTTTTACAGCACTGAAGACATACTTGTCACATACATATGCCGTCTGGTGCGAGCAACAGTTAACTTGGAAGAGATACGCATGCGTAAAAATGCAGCCTGCGAGTATTGTGATGCCGTGAGAACAGGATTCCCGCAGACGGACGAAGAGAACGAGAGGTTCATAAAGAGGGTCACTGATGGTGAATCCGTCCCCTTTAATATCCATTTTGTTGAATCCTAATTTCAGTTTGTCTTGGTTGTTGTATTGAGTATAAACTGCGCACCTAGCTTCTGAAAGTCTTCGTGAATCCAAATGTAAAGATTGCGATGAGCTAATATAAACGAATCATTGATGAAAGGCAAGATAAACTGGATAACCGCACTTGAAATGGAAGGGCAAGACAATCGAATCATTGATCAAAGGCAAGATAAACTGGAACAACATGCCATTCCCGTTGCTGGTTCCGGATGCGCGCACGTCTGAGCCGCATTGGCCTATAATGCAGGGCACCCTGTACCGGAGGCAAACTCCACGTGAGAGCGCGCGCGGCGACCCCACAGCATCCTGCCAGCCTAGAGGCCAGAGATCGTCATCGGAGGCAGAATTCCTTTCCTCCTGGATTTCGGTGATCACCTTTGCTAGGTCCGGCAGATGAAGGGCTGTGCAGCCGCGTGCCATCGTATCTCGGCGCCTGGTCGACGTCACGTCGAGCGAGCAGAGCCGCGGGAAGGGTGTCCTCCCGCAAGCGGCGGCGAGCACCTCCTCGAGCGCCTCTCGTCGTCCTTCGCCGTTTCGTCGACGAAGGAGCACAGAGTTCGTCCACGAGGTCGCTGCCCTGTTTTCGCAGCTCAAGTCACCGAGCTCGTTGATGGCATGTTAGTGTTCATCGCCTTGCGCTCAAGCTACGCCGAGAGGATTGCCACGCCGCCGCGCCATCGGTGCTCGAGCTCTGGCAGGCCTGGCCCTGAGGCGGTGCAAACGGTGCGGCCGCACCGGGCCTCCGAAATCCAAGGGGCCCCCTCCTGAGATGCAACATCGATTATCCCATGCGAATCTCCATGGCTGTGCCTGCTCGACAGTTCCGTCCGCCGCCATTGGCGGAACTTGTGGAAGTCGTAGAGGAAACAGGACGAACCGACGAAGAATTGTTTGGGCCTTGGGGGTTTATTTATTTTTGTTCTTGCTGGTCCGCAGGCCTAGGCCGGTGGAGTTAGCTTGGCTCAGAAAAAAAAGGCCGGTGGAGTTACCATGTGGCCTGTCATGAAAGGCAAAGTTCTGGCCTGCAACTTATTTTGTACATGTTCTTTAATCTTTGGTTCTTTTGCTCTCGTAATTACTGTCTACTATTGCATAACTGCAGCAGCTCATACTACATGCTAATAGGCTTGAAAAGGGGCATGACAATGGTCAGTAAAGGAACCATAAACAATGTTGAAAGTAGTATAAATACTCTAAATTCATGCGGCTGATTTTCAGGTACCGGAAAATATGTAGTGGTGATAGATAATATTTTTAGTAACTAAATACTCTCTCTATTATCAAATGTATACTATCATAAGGACAATAAATCTAGTTTAATTTGTCTTAATTTTTTGTATAACAATAACGATTAGAAGAATGCATAGAGTATATATATGTATATCAGTATAAGCTAAAAGGGGGCCTCCGAAGCAATCTCGCACAGGGCCTCCGAAATATCAGGGCCGGCCCTGAGCTCTGGTTCCCCGGAGAGCCGGTCCCTTTGCCACATGATCCGCCAAGCTCGACTAGCTTCCACGGTGTCATACCCCATTTCTAGAGTATGATGTGCATTATGTATCAGTCCCTGGATCAGTAGCTGATACGCACAAGAACACAGATATGATAGCCAAAGCATACTTCGAATAAAGGAAGTATTACCTGCTATAGAGCCCTTAGTGGCGGTTTGACAAGGATTAAGACCATCCATGTCCATCCGACCAACTAACGGCGAAGCAAACAGCGGAAACCACGGCCCAAGCCACAAGCAGACTTGAGAAGCAGACCCAAAAACCAACACGTCGCCGCTTCCTACGAAGCCTTCTCTTCACTAAAAACAGCAGGCGCAAACGCGTGAGTACATAAGGTACTCAGCAAACCCTAACACAAGGGGTAAGCATATGCAAGGGTATATCAATGGTAAAGGCTGGGGTTCATTGTATTGGCGGAAAAGCCAATTTTTATGCAAGGGTTGTTTTGCAAACAAAGCCAGTTCACAAACTACAGTCAAGATTATTATCATATAATGGGGTTGGTCGGCCCTGGAGGAGATAATGGTTCAATCCCGCCAGTTCCTCACTTTTAATGCTGGCCGGAAACCAGCGCACGGCTCCACGCCGGTGTATTCCGAAAACACACCAAGGATAACTCACACGGGAAACTCTAATCATAGTGTGGCCATTGCTTTCGCATTGTCCAATACCGTGGAACACGGCTATCCGGATAGATTCATAACCTCGGCCGAGGGTACACAAATTTCCCCACAAGGTAGTCCAGTCCTCCCCGGGGTCCCAGTTCGGACTGTCCTACTAAAGGTCCCGTACCCACTTGGTACCACCACGGCATCCCCCACGGACATCACCAGGGGCTTCACAATCACATAATATGGCCAGATTCACAATAAATGCCAGACTCGCCGCCACCCTCGTCGAGTCTTCTCCTGGGACTCCGTTGCAATCTCCTGCCTCCGGGGGGTACCGGGTGAGTACTAGTAGGGTGTGGTTCCAATCCCGTACCCATATACGGCTTGTGGCTGCGCGTAAGGTGCTAGGCAAAGGCGGCACAAGAACCGGTCCTTATACGACCGAACCAGGCATCTTCAATAGCCAATCCTCGCGAGGAAGGGCGTCCCAGAGATAGCCTCCCCACTGAGGACTACCTCGCCTGGTCCCGCCAAAACATCCCCCACTATGGGTTGCACTTTATCACCACTCCCACCCATTTTCACATTTACGCACACCACCAAGCACTCACACATTTTAACACAAAAGCATGTGAGCAAGATTAATTAAACACATAGTGATAGTCCTAAGCAGCATACCAGCACATCATTAATGAATTAATGATGCGGGTTCCTAGGTTCAACAAGGAATCAGGATATTTCAAGATCAAGGAATGGCAATCAAATATTACTAGGACCTTCTAGCATTTAAATCACATTTAAATACCATGCATATTTATTTATAAACAGCTCTAAATAGGATAATTTTGCAATCATAGGATCAATATGATCAATGGGAGTTAGGGCTTGCCTCAAAAATCGCTTTCCTAATCTTCAAGTTCTTTCTTGAAGTTTGATCTTCTGATTTATCCTCGAGCTTGATTTCTTTAGCAATTCCTCGAATTCCTCTGGCTCTTCTTCGAAGCTCACGCAATCTAGCGTATAAAAACAACGCGGATAAACAAACTACCGCAAAAGAAATAAAGATCAAAAAGAGCCAATTAAGATCCAATTAACTCCAACTGGAAAGACGAGGGAATACCAGAGAACGACAAAAGATACAGATCATGCATGATGCAACAAGCTTTACATTAAGGGCGATTATATTATTTTGTAGCTAATATGGGTGATGCATCGAACACTAGGGCTTTTGGTTGTAAATGAAGGATGCTAAACACCATGAAGAAGGCATGAGTGTATGAGAAGGTGGGAGGATGGCGTGTGCACGTGTTTATTGTACATTTATGGCACTAAGTCTTTATATAGGTTGTAATCTATATAAAGGCTTATGCAACACATATACAACGTGCAAAGTGTGTCACTTTAATTACCTGTTATGGTATTACTTAATTATCATTGATTTATTATCTAATAAGTTTATCTGTCACGCGACGGGCGCATGACGGTGGTACGTGCACGTGCTTATGTAAAATATGATTGCACGAATACAAATAAAACACGGGGAATTAAAAAGGCAATTAAAAGAGAGGGATTGACAAAGATCATTAAAAGGGATTGATTCTGGTGGCAATGAATAGAGCGTGATTTTATATAAATTTTGGCGAAGGAATCGCCAAAATCGGAGCTCGAATGAAAAAAAAAAATGAATTATGGAAGTTTACGGAAGAAGGAATTAATTGGGATCATGCTTAATTAAGCATTGATATAATCCTAATTATTTTGGGATGAATAATGGTTGGAAGATGTTGAGAGCGGCACAAAATATTTTCAGGAATTTTTCTGGGATCTTTTTGGTATTGGAAATTGGTCGTAAAAGATTCTGTGTGCAATTGCCGGGTGAGCTTAGCAATTCTGGCGCGGGTGTGAGGCTGATATGAATTTAGGAAATTTTATAGAAAGGAAATTAATCAGGATTAAGCTAAGAAATTAAGTATAGCCATAATCCTAATTAATCTGGAGTGATAAAGGGTTGGAAAGTGTTTAGAAGGGTGTAAGGTATTTTTAGGAATTTTCTGAGATTTTTCTGATATTGGAAATGTGTTCGAAATAAAAATGCGTGTGCGCCCTTTTGTGTGGACCTAGCATTTTCGGGATGTGCGAGAACTTGATATGAAAGATCGGTTGAATGTCAAGTGACGAGCGAGCATCGGTGGAAAACGATTCAGCAGTGCGGGATATGCCGATACGGAATTTTTATTAGAAAGAAAAGAATTGTGACGTAGACGGGGTCTATGTACGGAGTCCATAATTAGTGCCAAAATGCACTATGTGGAGACGGAACAATGTGTTAAAATTCGGTTAGGTGCTGTACGGAGATTTGAACGAGTGTGCACTTGCAGGGTTACGATTGTAGGATTTGTCGAAACGGGGTTTTATTGAAAAAGAATAGGAATTTAAGGTGTTGATGGCTCAAAAAGATATTTTAGCACTTCAAATCTAGTACCAAAAGGTACTACGCGTTTATACGAACGCGTGAGCGCAAGAATCGCTCGAAACGGAGTTAGAACGGAAAAGATATGGAGATTCAAAGATTAAAGGGCTTATTTGCAGGAACAGAAATATTTTGAGGGCTTATTGGTAAATACAAAAAGTCGTCGGGGACCTATCTGTAATTTGGAAAGTTTAGGGGTCTCGGTGTAAAATGATAGGGGTCAAAGTGTAATTACAGAAATGTATAGGTACTTTTCTGTAAAAAGACAGGACCAAAACATAATTACAGGAAAGCTTGAGGGCTTAACTGTAAAATGTCAAGGGCAGGGGATTTTCCATATTTTGGGATTTATTTTTGTATGGAAAAGTGATGGTGGGCTCAGTTCACCGTGGACCGGAGGGGCTGGGAGTCTCTGGTCCACATGGACCGGGCGCACGGAGAGGGAGAAGGAGTGGAGAGAGTGGCTGACAGCGGGGTCCGCGGGCTGACGTGGGTGCCACGTGGGATGGCGGCGCAACGCGGTCAACCACGCCGGAGCGGGGACGCGCGCGCGGTGGCGCACGGCCGGAACCCTCGCCGGAGGCGACTTTCGACGACGAGAGGCGGCGCGGAAGGTTCCTACGGGGGCGGTGCGCGAAGGGGAACACAGAGACAGGTGATGTCGTCGACGGGAGGCTACGCAGCGGCGGCGCGGGGTCACCGGATAGGGGCGGCGCGGCGGTGAGGTGGGGAAAAAAGAGAGTGCGCGTGCCGGGGAAGGGAAATGGAGGGGCGCGCGAGGTGCGCAGAGGAATGGCGAGCTCATCGCGCCTCGTATCGAGGTCGGACGGGGTCGGGGGAGTGTTCGGCGGCGAGAGGAGTAGGACGGAGGCGGAGGGCTCCGGTGAAGGGGCTCGCGCACGAGGGGAAAGAGGAAGGAGAAGTGCTCGAAGCTGTGAGGCGTGTCGCGCGTGTGCGCGGGAGGGAGGCGAACTTGACGTCGCGTGAAGTCGTCGACGAGACGCTGCGAAAGAGTGGCGCGGGCCTCGCCGGAGGCCATGGCGGAGACGACGCGCGAGGGGAAAAGGAGAGGGAAGCGGTGCGTGTAAGATTTGGGCTAGCGCGAGAGGTGCGCGAGGGTGTGGCGAACTCAACGCGCTACACAGCGGGGCCGGGCTCGGACGGCAAGGCGGCCGGCGGCGAGTGCTTCGGCGGCGGGTGGTCGGAGCTCGGGGAGAGGGGTCGCGCGCTAGGAAAGAAAGGGCAAGATTATGCGCGAGAGAGAGAAGAGAGCTTGGGGGTGCTCACCGTGCGGTCAAGGGGCGAGAGGGGGAAACGGAGGGGCGCCGGCAACGAAGGAGATGACGGCCGGAACCCTAGCTTGCGGGGATCACGATGTCCCGAACTCGGCTGCGGACGAGGAATGCATGAGTGGGTTAGGCACGGGACGGAGATGGTAAGGAGCGGTGATGGTGACGACGTGACTCACCTATGGTGGCGGAAATCCTCGCCGGAGAGTTCACCGGAAGAAAAGAAATGAGGGAAGAGAGTGATTGAGAGCTCGGGACGGGCGTTCAAGTGGCAAATGAGAACGAGGGAGGAATAGAGAAGGGCTCGGTCTGCTTTATAGGCGACCAATGGCGGTGCTCACCGATGGATTGGCGGCGCGCCAAGGAAGATGGGAAAGGCGGTTCGGCGGACTTGGCGGGGCGGGCAAGCCATCGAGAGGCGGTTCAGCGGCTGGCGCATTCTTCACGTGCTTCTCCTGGTGCGTGGATGGGACAAAGGCGGCGGAGGAGACCGGGAGGGATGGGCGCGGCCGGGAATTTCGCCGGTGGCGTCCAGAGGAGGATGACGACGGGGCGGGGCCCACTGGCAGAGAGAGAAGAAGGAGGAGCGGGCTGGCAGGCCGGGACGGGCTGGCGCGGCGCTGCGGGCTTCCATGCTGGGCCGGGGCAGAGCTGGCCCAAGCGGGAAGGAGGAAGAGGAGAGGGGAGAGAGGAGGGCTGGGCCGGACTGGGCTGGTGCAGAGAGAAAGGGAAAAGGAGGCAGCCCGAGAGGAGAAAAGATTTGATATTTTCTGGACTTCGAAATTTGAAGGAATTTCAAATTCGAACAAAAGCAAAGGTTGAACAAATAACCCAAATAAATTCAAATAAATTCAGAAATGCATATGGTGAGGTTTTGACGCAAGTTTAAATCCAAATTCTTGAAATTTAATTTGGAGAATTACCTATTTTGATTTTAGTTTGTTGTAAATTCAAAAAGGTTCAAAATTTTAGTGGTATTTAAATGGAAGCAAACACTTGAGCATTGATTTTTATATTTCAAAATTTCAAATTTGACTACGCTTTATTTATTTCAGTGAGTTTTATTTTCGAAAAAATCATGGCAAGGTAAGATCACACAAAAAGATTTAAATTTTTAGTGATTTTCACTGTTTTGATTTTGGCCTCGGATTTTAGGGTGTGACACACGGGCCGTCTCCGCGGACAGCATCGGGAACCTGAAGGCGAGAGCCAATGCCGAAATGGCCGGCGTTGGCCATGCGGGGCGGCAGTCCGTGTGTGGGGAGGGACTGGAGGGTGGAGCTCGTACGTAGCCGACGACGAGTTCATGCACAATATATTGGACACGGTGATCACAGCAGCTTCAACCAGGGAATGGCTAGTTGCCTTCGGTCCCATGGGGGGTTTAAGCTGCAGCTGTATTAGTGCTGCCATTTTATTAATCTTGTTTTGAGATTGAGAAACTAGAACTATTTAAAATATTTTTATATCATGATAAAGGTTTATCATAGTTTATTATTATTATTTATTTTATACTTATATTTATAAAATAGTAGAAAATAGATCGGAGAATTTGTCACCATCCCTCAATTTGAGCGTGAGATGAGTCATCATTTATCTACTCTATATTTGTAAAATAGTAGAAAATATATTGAAGAATTTCTCACCATCCCTCAATTTGAGTGTGATATGAGTCAATCATTTATCTTAGACTATGTTGTAGCTAAAACATTGTATTTGATTTTGTTTTAGAAGTGAAGTCGGTTTAAACGTGCCATGCTAAAAAACTAATATGTGTCATAAAAGAAAAAATAGAATTGTATTGTGCTACAAATAAATATTTTGCAGAAAACGTGCCACACTAAACAACTAACATATGTCATGGTAGGAAAAAAGAATGTATGTGCTACAAATAAATATTTTGAAGAAAATGTATCATGCTAAAAATAAGAGAATGTGCCATGCTAGCTAGACATATGATGATGTATTTTTATAACGGTGTATTTAGAAACAGGAATTAAATATATATTGCATATTTTTATTATTCCAAAATTAGCTATTTTGTACTCATAATGGTATGGTGAGATATTTTTAGCTATTTTATAATCCAAAATTAGTTATTTTCGGACTTATATGGCATGGCAGGTAATTTAGAAATAGGTGTGAAAGATATTTTTGATTATTTTTTATTATTCCGAATTTAACTCTTTTTTGACTCATAATGGCGTGGTGGGTAATTAAGAAATAGGTGTGAAGGGCATTTTGGCTATTTTTTATTATTCCAAATTTAGCTATTTTGGCATGGTGGGTAATTTAGAAATAGGTGCGAGGGATATTTTGAATATTTTTTATAATTCCGAATTTAGCTATTTTATAAATATTTATAGGAGTTTTGTGACAAATTTTTACATAATGACAGTGGTGGATAATTTTCTTTTCTTATTTTCTTAAATTAACGTGAGATTTTTTAGGCCTTGAGAGCGAACGTGGTAGCTTCGTTTCATGGTCAATTATATATATAATAGATATCTTTCCATGGTTGCACCGTTCCAGCAAGTCCCTTTAATCATTTGTTTTGCGGGTCCATGGGCAAGATGATGTCCCTTTTGATCTTTGTATTAGTGATTCCAAATTTGTACATTTTGGCCTAATTTTGCCGTGCCTCATGATCCACGAATAGGATTTCGTTGATAGGGCTGCTGTCAATATCGAACAATTATGTAGGTAAGTACTGAAGAACCAAACAACTTGTAAGAACTCCTTAATTAAGTACATAATTTTAAAAAAAGAAATTTTAAACTTTGGTTACCATATTTTCTTATACCGCTTCAAAACAACACTCCTTTTCTTCATTGAACCGTTCAGAATCATATATATTATTATATTTTTTGTCAAGTCCCAAAATAAAACAAGAAAATGCACAAAGTTGTTTGTTACATATTAAAAATAAGGAAAATTTAAAAATAATTTGAGGGGGGGGGGGGGGGGGGTTAATGAGGAAATCTCTAGAAAAAAAAAGAACTTTTAAAAATTGACGAAGTAAATTACTGTGGGCAAAAAATGTCAGTGTTTCTAAAAGTTTCTTATAACTACATACCAATTATGGTTTCCAACTGTGATCCTCTCTTTCTCTGATTTTATAGAGTTTTGTTACTTATTTTATAATTTTGCATGCACTTTTTTCAGTTCCTTTTCATTTTCTAAAGATCTTTTTCATGTCAAGAATAAAAAAAATATCTATATGAGCATTCAGAAGAGTAGCAACTGAGAAATAAGTTTTGTTAGATTGTAGCTAATACGAGTATAATATAAAAAGCATATGTTGGACAAATTTTGTAACAAAACTTTTTTTAAAATGCGGATATTTTATATAAAAGGCTACAATATTGACATCTGTTCAAGGTCCAGTTGCTCCTAACCAAAAAGTATTGGATCATGAATCCTTGCAATACATGTACTTAGGATGCACAAAAGAAAATAGATTCCTCTCTCTCTCTCTCTCTCTCTCTCACACACACACACACACACGCACACACAAAAACTCTTGCAAATACAGACTATCAAATTTGGTCAATTAAGCATTTGAAATTTATCTCTTCCACTAAGCACGGTGGGCTAGTGAAACAAACAATAAGTTATTGAGTTCGATATTGAAGTAACACGTGGTAGTAATAGAGTTGAAAATGAGAAAAATGAAACTTTTGTGTATGCAACTTCATATCCTACTCATCAAAGGATTAAAATAATGGTTGTGGATAGATGCATGGTTACGCAGTCTCGGTGAAAATGGGCCATGGCCGAAAGATTGAATATTTTTGTTTTAATTGTAACAAGAAGAGGTAGAGAGTTAAAGTTAGGAGTGTAAAAAAGCATGCACTTGAGTCCAAATTTAGCGACCGGCAACATTTCATATTAGGCACATGTCACATTACTATGAAATGAATAACATTGAAATTTTTTTACGATAATGGATCTGCTTATGCAGTGGCGGAGCCAGCCGTCAACAATAGGAGGGGCCATGAACAGTACTACATCTGAGCGTGCGTCGACGGAGCACGGGCACCTTCATCGCTTGAGTGTTGCCTACTTGAGCTTCTGTGTCCCAGCCTCTCTGGCTGCTAGGTGTGCTGTACCTGCTGGTGTGAGACGGCTACCTACAAGGCAATGGGCTGGAGAGTTTTTTTTTTTTGAGGAACAATGGGCTGGAGAGTTGGGCTTGACTGCGGCTGATCATTCCATCATCCATCCCCAAGCACGCACATGGAGAGTTGGGCTTCGCTACGTGTGGACAGCTGCCTGTTAGATGCATGGGCCTTCCTCTCAAAAAAAAAGATGCATGGGCCTTTGCTCTGCTAGTGATTTTCGGTCTGGTTGCTTTGCGCGCACTCAGCAGAACTGTCGGACAGGCTGCCCCGCTGGGCAAGATCGCTCTTGGTCTTTAGAAAATTTCTTGGGTCAAGGGGGGGCCGCGGCCCAGGCTGGCCCTCGTGTGGCTCCGCCAGTGTGCTTATGTGTCCAAGTGTGTCAGCTTTTAAACAAACAAGGAATACAAGTTGAAGCGTACCAGCGACAATCGGAAACTTGTCGTCTTCTAATTTGTCATGGAAATCCAAGTGCACTCATCACTGTATAAAAGAGAGTTTTAAACACATGAGATTTACAAAGGATTCAATGAGATGTACCTTCCGTGAAGCCTTGTTAATCGCATAATTATCATAGATCATGATTTGTGGACCTTTGCAATAACTTTAGTTAATTACATCAACAAATTGAAGCCTATGATTAGTTTGTCCGTGGTCGTCATCATCATCTCCGTCGAAGCATCACCGGTCTCAAGGACCACGCATACATGCTAGGCACGTGTACGCTGTCGGCGTAGCAGCATGGGTCTCAATGACCCACTCATACCTGTAAGGGGCGTGTGCGCTACCATCGTAGTGGTATGGGTCTCAGAGACCGCTCGTGCATGTTAGGCGTGTGCGCCGCTGCCAAAGCAACATGGGTATCAAGGACTTCTCATATTTGTAAGACGCCAATGCATTACCGCTTAGTAGCGCACGCTCACCCCTATGAAGCGTGTGTGAGCCGCCAGGATGAACCAAAATTGGGTATAGATCTAATTATTCTACGTCACATACTCATCATTCGGCTCCCCGATTGAAGAAGGCACATTATGGGAAGTGCTTTGCTTGTTCATTAGAACAACATTTGATTTTATTAGGCTGTCCACCACTTGCATATAGCGCACATATACCCACTGCCATGAAGTGATTAAACTCCAAGACACAAACCCGTCAGGAACCTCGCTGGAGACGAGGAGGAGGTTGGAGACCACGACTGAGTTGGAAAGAAGGTTGCTGCGGCGTGATGTGTTCCTAGACAAAGGTTGCTGCGGGAAGCTGTCGAAGCGCATGAGTTTTGTTTAGGATTGATCCCCTTGCGTAAGGATCTAACGGTTGGTTGTTAATCTTGTAGAGAATTCAGTTAGTGGGAGGCCAGAACTGACCGAAACTAATCACAAAACTCCAAAATGACGTAATGGACATGACAGTGTCGTATTTGTTCTCCCTTCCATTTGATGCAATGAAGCGTAAATCTCTGAGCAGGTTTCTGACTTGTTGCAACCGTGTTGTTGCTTCTTGTGCAGAGCGCGCGGCGACAGCGTCCATGGCGTTCGCCTCCATCACAGGTGGGTGTGCTCCTTGTTTCGACCGGAAGAACGGCAAATGATTCAGAACATCCTTTCGCTTCTGTTTTGTTTATAGCGATGTCTGAGATGGCAGCTCGATTCGATGCAGAACGGCGGACGGACCCTCTCCGGTGACGTTCGCGATCGCGTGTCAAAAGATGGACGACGTCCATATCTGATATCACCGTCTGCCCCGTCATTCACGACGGGGCCGTGCAGCTCCGGCGAGGTCACGGTGGGCGAAGAACATATGTGGGACGAGATCAAGAAGGTGCAAGCTTGCATCCGTCCGTCCATCCTTCGCTGGGCTCTGAATCTTGGCGCCGTCCATCCTTCCATTCTCAGGCAGGCCTCGAAGCTTCCCGCGTCACGCTCGAACCAATTCCACGAGCAGCCGAAGAGCCGCTTCTCTCTCTGGTCGCCTCGAAAGAAGGCGCGTCCAGTGCTCACGGCGGCGCAGGGATTATGGCCCGCCGGAGGCCTGGTCGGGGTGCGGAATTTCCACGAACACGTCTCGGTATGGCTCGGGCGAGGCAGCCACCCCTGACGCTCTTCGTTCGCTGGCCAAGTGAATGGTGCTCTGCCGCCGCGGACCAACCACGCCGTCGAAGCGCGGAACGCCGTCTCGACGTGATCAATTGGACCAGTTGGCGCAGACGCTCCTGGCCAGTCCTCACCGTGCGGGTTGCTGCCGGTGGCGTACGTCTTCATTGCCAGTCAACCACGGCGTCGCAGATGGGACTACGTTCTATCATGCATCTGTTCAACACATGGGCCAAGATCTGCCGAAACGGGATATCCACGCCGGCGCCGTTGCTTGAGCGCGCGCTGCGCTCGGCGAAGGCCGCCGCCGCCCCGCCGAGATCCTGGACAAGGGACTTGGGTGGATGCTAAACCGTACCGCGCCTTGGCGTCATAGGAAGAGGTGGCACTGCTCGACTCCGTTGCTTTGTGCACCCGGCAATGGAGGTGACTAAACCAGCAACTCGTCTCGCCTCGATGTTTCCGGGAACAACTTTGGGTGAGGGAACACCTAATGGCCCTGTGGAGTCGTAGATGGGAAATTTTTCCTACAAACATTAATTAGAAAGAAATGTAGATATTTTTATTATAACAAAAGCTACAATATAAGACATTTGTTCAAGGTCCAGTTGCTTTTAACCACAACAACAATGGATCACAAATCCTTGAAATATACACGGCAGGCATAGTTAGGAGGCACGGGACAAGAGAAACTCTCTCTAGCACAGACACACACTCATGTCGCAACAATGAAGCTATATTTTATTTCTTGCAAATATAGATGATATAAACTTTTATGATCAATTTGAACATTTATCCTTTTCCACTGAGTATGATGGATCGAACAAACAGATGATAATTTATATATCAATTTGTTATTTAAGTAACATATGGTACTAATGAACACCGAAGTCGAGGACAATAGCATTTCTATGCAATCTCTTTAGTATCTCGATGACGGTGGGCGATGGTGGAGAGATTGAATAATTGGGTTTTGATTGTAACAGAAAGAGTTAATGGTTCAAGAGTCACTACTAAGAACTAGTCTTAAAACCACACTAAAAAGTTCTTAATATAACCAAAATTTATGATTTCAGAAATTACATTGGCACACAGACCCCTTTTAACCTCTCGTCGGAATGGCGTGGAGATAGTGTTTTATAGAAGATGTGGGGGTGACGAATACCTCAGTTTTTAGCATTTTAAAGATATGTTTAACATTTTTTTGTACTAGTTAAAAAAATTTAAATAAATTAATGGTCGAATTATTCAATAAGTATATCCAAAATTTTGGATCTTAATAAATATTCATATTGTCCTAGTAATTTCATTGCCTTAAGTCCAAATAAACGCAATGGACAAATGAAATGAAAATTAATTTGGATTTTGGAAAACACTCTGAATTTGCCATAAAAAAAGTTCACATGCATGCATTAATTGATGGGCTGACATGGTAAAAATGGATTGGATACGGACAGATAGTGCTCATCTTCTATCCTATCCTACGCTGTGTGTGGAAACACAGAGGCAGGAAACTGTTTCTATTTTCTAAAAAAAAAATCCTATTCTATATATTTTCACTCGGATTTGGAGTTGGAGCGGATATTTCCGGATAATGATTTTTGCATCCCATACCCTGTCCTATAATTTTTGTTCGAATTCGGAGTCGGACAAGGATATTTTTATAAAGTTTGCAAAGATGAAAAATCAAAGGACAAAGAAACAATTAGAGTAAAAATGGGCATACTAACTATTGATATACATGATTTAGAGCAATTTGACTCTTATTTATGTCAATCTCGTGATCTTACGCCATATTATTATGTGCATAATCGTTATAAACTTACTTAGATCACAAGATATTCAGATTCACGACGGATATCACTCGTCCTGTATCCTATCCTGCTATTATTTTTCAGATTCGGATTCGGGCACGGATAGTGCTGGATAATCATTGATGCATCCTGTATTTACCCATATTAATTTTATTCGGACTCGGCAATCGGTCGGTCGGATATTATTCGTCTCGTTTTCAGCCCTCTTGTATACTACGCTGAAAACAGAGTTAGGGTTCTTATTGTAGAAAGAAAATAAATTTCAAGTTTATAAATACAAAAGTTTTAACATAAAAAAGAATCAGCTCAAACTAAATGGGTTTCAAAACCTACTCAAAGTGAACGCAAGACAACTTGCGATCTAGGTTTTTGACGTCTCCGACTGGCGGCGCCGCCGTTCATCGTTAGCGATGTCCATGATGTGAAGCGAGGCGCCCTGCTGCACATCTGCTTGGGCCGCGTCTGGCCAGAGTAGCGATCTCCCTGGAGCTCTCATCTGGTCCCTAGCCGCCATGGCAGCTGAACGGCTACACTTGTGCAGTCTCAGTTTCGACTCCGGATTGCCCATCTGATCCGCTTGAAACCTGTTACGTCTGCCGGGAATCATCCCTCTGCAGGACGAGTCCGCCTTGTTACTTGTATACTGGTACAAGGAGGAGATCTGCCGATTATCTGTTTTACCGTGGCTTTAATAGTCGACGGCGCCCTAGGGCTTTGCTGGTTTTCTTGTCGCTCGATTGTTCCCTGCTGCCTACTGATCGTCCTCCGTCCAAGACGTTCAAGAAGTCGATTGTTGTGGGGGGTGATACGGGGATTCCGTTGAGGTTTCTTCCCACCAGAAGCACATTCTTCTTCTCGACGCCGATTCTAGGACAAAGATCAGCTTGCGTGTGTTGGGAAGGTGATGTTGGCCTCTAAAACTTGGGTACAATGAGTATTTTGGCTTGGAATTGTAGAGGGCTGCGAACTCCCGAACGGTTCAGGATTTGGTCGCCCTAGTGCGATCTCATAATCCCAAAATTGTTTTCCTTTGTGAAACTAGAGTCCATGGGACTCGGTTTGAGCACTTGAGATGGAGGTTAGGATTAAAGAATTTTTTTCCAGTTCATAGTGAAGGTCTTAGTGGTGGTCTTGCTATTTTCTGTCATGAGTCTTTGTCAGTTAACTTAATAAAGTGTCATCGACGCTATATCGATCTTGAGGTGAAATTCTGTCATGATGATCCTTGGTGGCGCCTAACATGTGTTTATGGTGAACCAAGAGTGGAGGATAGGAAGCATATGTGGGAGTTGATGCAAAGAATGAAAACTTTTTCCAATCTGCCGTGGTGTGTGGTGGGTGACTTCAATGAGGCAATGTGGAGCTTTGAGCATTTTTCTAGCACCAAAAGCTCTGAAAGGCAAATGGAGGCATTCAGAGATACTTTGAATATTTGTGACTTAAATGATCTCGGTTTCATTGGTCTGCCATATACTTATGATAACAGACAGGAGGGGAGAAGGAATGTCAAAGTGCGACTGGACCGAGCAGTTGCGGATACGGCATGGAAGGATATATTTGGAGAGGTAAAAGTCACACATTTAGTTTCTCCTTGATCTGATCATTGTCCTCTCCTAGTGCAATTCAGGAAAGAAGCTTGGCAACCTAGGCAAGGCAAACCAAGCAGGTATGAAGTGATGTGGGAACGGGATGAAAAACTACCGGAAGTGATAAAAGAAGCATGGAAAAACAAATCCAGAAAAGGAGACCTGAGCAAAATTGCAGTATCTCTCCGAGAAATGATGACTTCCCTGAAAGCATGGAGCCGAGAATGCTTTGGGGCTGTTACCCGGGAAATTGAGGTCAAGCGCAAGCAGATTGAGGAGCTACAACAGCTGAATGATCCAACGAGGTATGTGGAACTCAAAGCAGCCATGATGTACATGGATGAATTGCTCTACCGAGAAGAGATGATGTGGCTCCAAAGATCTCGTATTATGTGGTTGCGGGAAGGAGATAGAAACACCAAGTTTTTCCATGGCAAAGCCAAGTGGCGTGCTAGGAAAAATAAAATCTGCAAGCTTAGGAAAATTGATGGGACTTGGTGCACATCTCCAGATGAAATGGGAAGTATGGCCACTGATTTTTTTCAAGAATTTGTATACGGCTGACATGAATGTGTGTCCTAACACTATAATCCAGCATGTACAACCTTTGGTCTCGGAGGCTATGAATGAGGAATTGTGCAAGGAGTTCTCTGATATGGAGATAGGCGATGCACTCTTTCAAATAGGACCCCTTAAAGCACCGGGACCGGATGGCTTTCCAGCCAGGTTCTTTCAAAGAAATTGGGACATTTTAAAAGAGGATGTTACACATGCTGTTAAGGTGTTTTTTGCTGAGGGAAGGATGCCGGATGGTGTGAATGAAACAATGATTGTTTTAATTCCGAAGAAGGAGAATCCAGTGGAACTAAAGGACTTCAGGCCCATCAGTCTGTGCAATGTAATCTATAAGGTGGTGTCTAAATGTCTTGTTAACAGGCTCCGTCCGTTGCTCAATGATATAATTGCACCCACTCAAAGCGCTTTTGTCCCGGGGAGAATGATAACGGACAATGCGCTTATTGCACTTGAATGCATACATGCTTTGAACAATGGAAATGATTACGCAAAGAAATTTTGTGCTTATAAACTTGACCTTTCGAAAGCTTATGATAGAGTTGATTGGGGATATTTGGAAGGTATTATGGAAAAGTTGGGTTTCCGGTCACCATGGATAAATTGGATAATGCAATGTGTTACAACAGTGTCATATTCAGTGAGCTTCAATGGAATTCCTCAGGAAAAATTTCAGCCAACTCGAGGATTGCGACAAGGTGACCCGCTGTCCCCTTTCTTGTTTTCGTTTGTAGCAGACGGTTTATCTACTTTATTGCATAAAGAAATCAGAGAAGGGAATATACAAGATCTGAGCATTTGCAGAAGAGCCCCTCGTATATCGCACTTACTATTTGCCGATGATAGCCTCTTATTCTTCAAAGGGGATGATGAGCAAGCCAGAAGGATACAAAATGTGTTGGACGACTATGCAGTTGGGACTGGTCAACAAATTAATCCAGAGAAGTGCTCTATGCTGTTTGGTGCGGCGTGCCCTCAAGAGACCAAGGACTCTGTCCGAGGTGTGCTACAGGTGCAACAAGAAGCATTCGAGACGAAGTATCTCGGATTGCCGACTCCTGAGGGAGGAATGAAGCGTGGCCGCTTTCAACCTATTAGTGCACGATTTGGGAAGCGTTTGGGTGACTGGAACGAGAGGTATATGTCTATGGCAGCGAAGGAGGTGTTGATTAAAGCAGTGGCACAAGCCCTCCCAACCTACAGCATGAGTGTTTTTAAATTACCGCTCACCTTGTGCGATGATTATATGCAACTCATCAGACAGTTTTATTGGGGAGCAGAGAATGGCGTAAGAAGAACACATTGGGTAGCCTGGGAGAAAATGCTTCTTTTTTTTCGAAAGATCCGGAAAACTTAGTGTTCCGGTTTGTATTAATATAAGAAGAAGGTGCCTCATATTAAAGGAAACGAGGCCAAACCGTACAAATCAAGCAAAAACAAAGAAAAAGAAAAACCCCAACCTATAACATAAACTTTCCGAACGGCCGGTCGAAAAAGAACAGACACAGACCGCAAGAAAGCTCCAACGGCACTCCCCATCCAGCCATCATATGCAACCAAGCAATATATTGACATTGACACAACGAGCGACACAGGTGGAAAACCAACATGGCGAGGAGACTCCAAGACAACGCCTCCAACAAGGAAACGACGTTCAAGACGCCGACGTTGCCCGATCCAGCTAGCTAGATCTTGGGTTTCACCCGGAGAAGCCTCATGACTAGGCCGTACGAGGGTACCTCGACAACGCCCTCAACAAGGGGAACGACACCTGAAGTGTCGCCATTGCCGGCACCGATAGAATACCGAGCAGACTTACGCCCAGCACCCTCGCACACCCGGTCATTCATGTCCAATTTGCACCACCATGCCGCAAGCACGCCATAGACAGCACCTCGCCACCAGCAGCTTCCACACCTACGCTGCCGCAGATCTCCTCTCACCAACAACCACCAAAGTCACACCATGAGCTGGCCTCGACGCCACCACACTGTACACCTGACCTGGACCAGCACCTCATGCCTCTTCATCACCGCACAACAAGCACACACCTCACCGTCGGCCGCAACTCCGCCTGCGCCGGTCACCACTTCAAGCACCACCATCAACTGGTACACCACCACCAGGTGTGCACAGCCAGAACCTCACCAACACCGACACCATCGACCACACCACACCACCACCAGATCACCACAGCAGCTCTACCACATCACCTCCACCACCACATCGACCACATCACCACCTCCACCACCAGATCACCACAGCAGCACTACCACGACACCATCACAACAACGACTCCATCTGCACGCACGCTCGTCGCAGAGCCACCAAGCGTGCCTCCCGGGCAGCCATGCGCATGGCCACCGCTTCTCCCGGGACGGGCCACCGCGCCACCTTCACCATCGCCACATCATCCGCAGCCGCCGCACGCCTGCAGCGCCCTGCATGCCACCGCGCTCCTGCGTCGTCCCGACGCCACCGCGCCATCCACTGTCGTAAGCGGAGGAACCGCCACTACTCCTCTTGCCGCCGCCGGCCCCCGACCGTGGACGGCCAGATTCACCACTGGAGCACCAGATCCGGCCGTAGGGCCACCGGATCTAGCCCCACACCGGCGCCCTGCGCCACCACAAAACGCCGTCGACTGCCTGCGCGAAACCGAGCTCAAATCGCGCAAGCTTCTGTTAGGGCCTCGCCGCCGCCATCCCGGCTCGCCGCGCGGTTTCCGGCGGCTTGCTCCGGCGGCGGCGCGGCTGGGGGGAGGAGAAGTGGGGTGGCGGCGCTAGGGTTGTCTTCGCCACCCGTGTCGCCCGCGTGGGAGCGACGCGGGGCCGAAAGGTTGTGTCTGGGAACGAGGCGGGTGACACACGGAGAAAATGCTTCTGCCAAAAACTTCAGGAGGTATTGGTTTCCGTGATCTCAGGTTATTTAATCAGGCGTTACTTGCTCGTCAGGGCTGGAGATTGCTTTATTATCCTACTCCCTCCGTCCCTATATAGGTGACGTTCTAGAAAAGAGTCGAGAAACCAAGAGAGCTGAAAAAAGACACTGCTACCCCTGTCTTTCTCTCCTCCCCACGCACCTGCTCTACTAAAAAAATCACCGCAACCCCTGTCTTTCTCTCTCCTCCCCACGCACCTGCTCTACTAAAAAAATCACCGCAACAATCCTTTCCTGCCCCGAGAAAAGATCTGGTGCTCCCGCCTCTTGTGGTGCTACCGTGCTCCCACGCACTGTAGCACCCAAAACATGCAACCAAAAATTGCAACAAAAATATGAATGGATAGCTCATGCAACGATCTATAATTCATATTTTTTGTTGAGGTGCAACCGAAGCTCGTACAAGAAGATACAAAAAAGAGAAATCAGACGTTGAATAGTAACGGGTTGCGGGTTCTTGATAAACAGTTGCAACCCGCACTATTCACAGTCTGATTTCTCTTTTTTGTATCTTCTTGCACGAGCTTCGGTTGCACCTCAACCAAAAATATGAATTGTAGATCGTTGCATGAGCTATCCATTCATATTTTTGTTGCAATTTTTGGTTGCATGTTTTGGGTGCTACAGTGCGTGGGAGCACGGTAGCACCACAAGAGGCGGGAGCACCAGAGTTGTTCTCTTCCTGCCCCCATCTCTTCCTCTGTCTTCCTCAATCCCGTCTCCATCAAGAAGCGAAGCAGCAACAGCAGCAGCAAGCGGAGGGGGCGGTGGGAGGGAGGCCGCGTCCAAGCCCCACGCCGAGGAGCTTCTTCGGAGGCAAGCTCGTCTCCTGCCTCGGCTGCGAGGAACTTGAGAAGGCGTGGGGAAGGGGCTGCGCTGCTGCTAATGCAGTGGAGCAGGTAGCTGGTGATGGAGCTCGGCCACCGCAGTCCCGCAGAGGAGAAACCCGACAACCGTGGCGGTCTGCCGCCGAACCAGCGCGACTCGTCGTCGCGCTCGTCGTCAAGCAAGATCGTCAACCCCGGCGGGATCTTCTATGACGGCACGACCTCGAAGCTTCGCCGCGACGCCATCGAGCTCGTCGCGGCCGCCGTAGTAGCTCGTCGTCGACGCGGAATCGAAGGTCGAGGTGCAGTTGGTGGCGCCGCCGCCTACTACACCTGCCGCTGGTACGCCGTCGCCGCCTCCTACACTGCCGCTGGTACGCCGCCGCCGCCGCCGCCGCCGCCGCCGCCGCCGCCGCCGCGTCCTGCAGCTGCGGCGGTCGGACGGGCATCTCCGCCGTCGCCGACTCGCCGACTCCTCCTCCTCCGCTGAAAGGATCAAGGGCACCGAGAGGGGGGGGGGGGTGAATCGGTGTGTCAACAATTTCTCCCAAACGTACTTTAGGCGTGAAGCTAGCAAGACTAGATATGGTGATAACAAAAGCAAGCGATGCGCGCACACAATCTAGTCTATGCAACAAGCAACACCCTAGCAAGCAATTCTACCAAGTAGTAAAGAGACAACCTATCATGCAATTCTACTAGCACATGAAGTAAATGCGGAAGCGTAAATGCTAGTAAGTAAAGGAGATAGGGATAGGAATGCTCATGATTTTTCCCGTGGTCTCGGAAGGATGGCGCCTTCCCCTACTCCACGTTGGGTCACTCCCGCCGGAGTCTCGACCCCGTCCCTCCGCTCGAAGGCGATCCCTCCTAGAGCACACTTCACCCTCCGAGTGAAGTCGCGGGCACGTCCCGCCGGGCTCGATCCCGGGTACTCTTCCGGAGGTAAGGCTCCGCACTTGATGCGTGCCAACAGGCGCTCCACTAGTGATGCTTCTTTCGCACGGGAAGCTCCAAGACCGTGTACAAACTTGTGTTGGCTTCCACACTCTCCTCGGACAGCTCAACACCAACGCCTAACCGGTCTAGGCCTTGCCATAGACCAAGAGTAACAAACCGAAGTGACTCTCTCAAGCTCACACTAGCCTAGAGATCAAGTGGATGCAATTGCTACTCTCTCAAGCACTAGGATCACTCCAAATCCTTCACAAGTGCTTCTCTCCCTTGCTCTTGGCTTCCTCTGAGTTTCCTGCACTCCAACAATGGCCAAGAGACCCCTCAAGGGGCGGGCAACCAACTATTTATAGGCTACCAACCCAAAACTAGCCGTTGCCCAAAAGTGCCCTGCGAAACTAGAGACCGTACAAAGGACCGTACTGTCCGGTCTTTTCCAGACCGTATTGTCCGGTCTCTATTTCCAGGCGCATCTCCATCTTCTTCTTCATCTCCAATGAAGACCGTACTGTCCGGTCCCTAGGACCGTACCATCCGGTCGATTGTCCGGTCTTCATTTCTTCCACTTCCAGAAACTTCAACTTCTCTGTCTGGAAATCTTCTGATGACCGTACTGTCCGGTCCTCTTGACCGTACCATACGGTCCATTGTCCGGTCTTCATTTTCTCAGCATCCCGAGACTTCACTTCTCTGTCTGGATCTTCAATGAAGACCGTACCATACGGTCCCTAGTACCGTACTGTCCGGTCTCTGCCGGATAAGCTGAAAACTTGATCCACTCTTGATCCTTGCTTCCAACTTCTTCATCCTCGGTTCCTCTTCTTCTCTTCAGCCACCCTAGCCCTCAAGAGACTCACAATGCATCCATTTGATCTCTAACCTAGTGTGCTCTAAAAGAACCAATTCGATCCCTCTTGATAGTCCGGTTTTTCCTATGGACTCAAGCTAGCATCTATACCAAGCCAACACTTGCTTGGTCTATCATGTCCTTAGCCTTGATCCATCTTCAACCTTGACTCCATCAAGTTCTCGATCCGAATTGTCGAGGCAACCAATCACCAAGTCGTCGATAGATAGAGCATGTGAGACGACGCTTCATTGACATGACCATTTGAATATCCTACAAGGAAATGTTAGTCACATCAATATGGTCACCCAATCACCAAAACATTCATACCTTTGGGGTTTCTGAACTCCAATGGTCATGAAGCTTACAATCTCCCCTTTTTGGTGATTGGTGACAACACATATCAAAAGATATCAAAAGATATATAATGAAATGCGTAAGAGTGATCTAGAAGATTGGATATGAAATGAAGAACAAGTAAAACGGAGAACAAGGTAGTCATAGCTCAAAAGGTATCACCTGCAAAATAGAGTTAGAGCACATGGGTGATATATATGGAGTAAAAACATGAGCTATGACCACAACTCTGTGATGATAAGATTATAAGATATTCCTGCAAAAGCAAGTGAGTGCACATACCATCACAGAAAGAGGAAACCTGGCAAGATAGATATAAATAAGCGCATCCAGGTAAACATACACAAACTCAGAGCAATATATCAGAGCAATATATCAGAAACAGAGCAATATACAAGATATATAGATAAGAGCAAGTGTATGTAAATGAAACCAAGTGCATTCTTGATGAGCTAAACACAAGCAAAAGCAAATCAAGCTCAACAAGAACCACGAAGTACCAAAAGAAATATACAAATGAAGTACCAAATGATCTCCCCCTGGACAAAAGCTGTCTCACACTCCCCCTGAGCACAAGATCACTCCACTACTCCCCCTAGACCTATACAAGATCTCTCTATCTCTCTCCCCCTTTGGCACCAATGACCAAAAAGAGAAAGAAGGAAAGAGAAAACTGCTGTCCTACGCGTCGGAGGCTGGAGGAGGTGCAGTGGTAGTAGACACTGAAAGCTCTGGAGCTGAAGAGGTGCCCTGCTGTGGCTGCTGCTGCTCAGAAGAAGTGCCTGTGTACTCAAACTCTGGAGGTGGTGAAGGAGTCCTGGAGGGTGCTGTCTGCTGCTCTGGAGAAGTGCCTGTGGCAAGAGCCTCACGTACCTGCTGAGGCGTGTACCCAAAATCAGTAAGATCCACTGCTGCAGTCTCAGCTGTAGTAGACACGACCTCTGCCTGTGAAGCTGTAAGAACTGAGTCTGTCTGCACTGAGGTGGTCTGTGCTACTGAGTCGAAGTCAAGAGTACGAGCTGGCAGTGGTGACACGAAGAAGGGACTCGTCAGCTGAAGCGGTGAGAAGCTCGGAGCTGTAGTAGCTAGTAGGGCTGACGGAGTCATGGAGAGGCCTGGAGAAGAAAAGTACTGCTGAGAATGTCCTGCCTCTCCAGTCAAACCAGCAAACATGGACGTCGACGGCCCCACCGTAGGTGCACCAGCAGGTGAGATGGGAGCCGTGAGTAAGGTGCTGAAGTACAGTCCCTGACTGGATGACTGTCCTCCCTGTGTCTGAGCAAACTGCTGCTGTCGCTGCTGCTGTAGCTGCTGAAACTGAACTGTGTCTGGTGGCAGCACACCTGGGAAAGTGATAGGCGGGAAAGACGGGAGTCCTGGCAATGCCTGTCCGAAAAGACGAAGAGTCTGAGCAATCGCCTCAAAACCAGTGAAAAGCGACGACAAGCCAGAGGCCATCTCCCTCTGAGTATGTACAACACTGTCTAGCATCTGTCGATCCCTCTCCCTATCCTCTCGCTGACTCTGGATCTCTCTACGAAGGGCTGCTAGCTCTGCATGTAGTACTGAGTCTGTCTGAGCTGGAGCTGTAGCAGACGCTGAAGGTCCTGCTCTAGAGTCCGGAGTCACGTCCTCAGGAATGGACTCCATATGGCTACCAGTCTGTATATGCAGCTCTGTCTCGGTAGCCGTGTCACCTAGCCCCTGTGAAGAACTCCCCTGCGAAGCTGACTCCCGGGCAGCAACCCGTCTGTCGGAGGCAGGTAGGGGTGTGTACGCTGTGGTCACCTTGGGCAGCTCGTCATAGTCCTCCTGAGACAACAACTGTAGCCTCCTCAGAATGTAGCAGATCAGAGGTGCAAAGGCTAAGTGTCTGGCAGCTATACTCTCAGCAATAACATCCTCCATCTGGCACAGTATCAGATCAACCAAATCAAAGCCTCTGTGCCTCAGCATCAACATCACAACCCACTGAGCAAGGATGGAGAACTGATCTCTGTATCCACTCCTGGGAACTATCGTCCTGCTCAGTATACTCCTGAGAACTCTGTCCTCATGTGTAAGTCTGGTGTGAGCTCGGTTGAAGTTCTCCGGGTGAGGTGGAGGAAAAGCAATGCTCATATCCTTATCAGAAGGTAAGTGTCCCCCAAGAGGTCTGCGGGGAGGCTCCATCCCTGGGTGAGCAAGAGGAAACACCCTAGTCTCATGCTTCCAGGTCTCAAGGGCGCTAACGAGGTCCTCCCTCGTCACTCTGTGGGGCTGTCCTCTGAGCATAAACCATATAGCTGAGCGGTCCTGAGCAATCCACAAGGATGCATAGAAGTCCATCACTATATCAGTATCCCATCGCATCGGTGTGGTGATGATCTCCTGGAGGCCCGGGATATAAGATAGGTGCTGTGTGAAATCCGTCCCGGCACCTCTGCTGGCAGCCTGTATGCTGCAGTGCTGGTGAGTGACAAAGAGCTTGTCAGGTCCATCTATCCGCAGTCTACTCCTCAAACCAGCTGCTATCCTCTGCTGAAGAAGGGTCCAGAAACGACCTCCTGCCTGTGGGTCTCTCCTGGCAGGCACCCAAGTCTCCTCAGCAACTCTCCTGAACTTCTTGAGGACGGGGCCTGGCAGCCTGAGTGCGTCCTCAGCAAGCACGTCCCTGAGTGTGGCAGTCCTGTCAAGAGCACAGAACTTGACTGCCATCCTCTGCCTGTCAGCCTCTGTGACCTCGTCATCTGAGTGGGAACTCTCCTCCTCTGCCTCTGACTCTGGCTGCTCCTGCGCGGTCCTCGACGTACCAACCTCGCGGGTGGATGGAGTCCGCTGCACTGTAGCTCTAGCCCTGGAAGACCTCCTCGGAGTCTCCCCCTGACCTCCAGCAGGTGTGTCCCTGATCCGGAACCCTGTGTCTCGGCCAGCTGGTAAGTCAACCTCTGCTGCCCTGAGAATCCGGTCCAACTCTGGATCACCAGTCTTCTGCTTCTTCTTCTTGGGCTGCTCGACAAGCTTGGCCTTGCCCCTGTCACGGTCTCCTCTGCCCCTGCCTCTGCCTCTGCCAGAACCTCCTGCCATAACTGCTGACTAGGCTGCAGACAAGATAGGGCGAGTGAGCTTGGCTCACCAACCCGTCCACTGACGGCTGACTGCCAAAGATAGGATTAAGGGCTTGGCCCTCAATCCGTCCACTGTCTCTGCTCTGCTGTTAACTGCCCACTGTCCGCTGACCACTGCCATTGCACGATAGGAATAGACAGGGTATATGAGTATAGAATAACCTACTATAATCTACAAGCAAGAATCGTAGGTAAGCGCGTAAATCTAGATGAAGTCCTAGCGCAGAGGTAAAGGACACAATGCCGGCAAATATGCAATGGGGAACTACGGCATTGTCGATTATCGGTGGAGATCAACTAGTGTCATACTAGATATGCAACATCGAAATACGACACTAATTGAGGAAATGCTAGTGTCGAGCTAAGTGTATGGTATGGAAACGGAAATCGACACAAAGCAACCAACATGTCGTAGGTATAAGAGATGAAATACGACCTCTACGACATATGGTAACCTAAATTGCGAAACAATAGTTAGCAATGCATATCGATTTCGCAATAAAGGAGCGATTTTTGGATGATTTACTAGGGATTTTAATCGACGAAGGATTGAATGGCTCAAACCCTAGATGAATCATGGAAACGAGACGAGCTACTGTGCAATCCAAGAGTCCAGAAGCTCACCGGACCTCAACTGATCGACGGCGATCGTCGGTGAAGGAGCTCGAGTCCGGTGAAGCCGGCTGGAAGGAGCAATCGCGCGTGGAAGGGAAGCTGCCCGATGTTGCGCGCAAACTGGAGAGGCTCCTCGGCCGAGAGCAAGTCGACGGCTTCGTCCTCAGCTCCGGCTGTCAGCGGCGCACGGCGCGGTGGAGCTGCGGCGGCGAGGTGAAGCGGCAGCGCGGCGCGGCTGCTAGGGTTGCGGTGGAGCTGGCGCGACGGTGTGCGTGGACGCGGTGGTGGAGCAGGTGCGGCGGCGCGCGACTGCTGGTGGTGGCTCACGGCGGCGAGCTCGTCGGCGGTGGCGGCGTACGGCGCGCGCGGGAGGCGAAGTGGTGGCGGGAGCGGAGGCACGAACGGCGGCGGCTCGGCGTAATGGGGGAAGATGCACAGTAACACGCCGGAAATCCCGTTAGAATTACTTTAATTCGAATGGACGGTTGAGATCAGTCCAGAAAGGAATCAACGGATCGGATTGAAAGCATCTCGCGATGAAATTAACCAGACCGTATGGTACGGTCATAGGGATCGTATTGTACGGTCTCCTTTGGAACCCTGACAGTTAATCTATAGAGACCGCATTGTACGGTCTGTAGGACCGTATTGTCCGGTCTCCTTTCTGCCTCAGGTTTCGAAGGATCTCGTGCAAAAGCACACCGTATTGTACGGTCCCTTTGACCGTATTGTACGGTCAGGTCCAGAAATGCTGATTTTCAAGGAATTTCCTTCTAAGTCCAAGTTTCTCACACAAGAACCAAATAAACACCAAACATGGACTAGAAGGGGAACTCTCAAACACCCCTTTGAAAATAGACCAATATAGGTTGCTCATAGGCTTATAGTAATTTTTCAATTGGCGAATAAGATGCAACCAAATAAGAACCAAAAGCGATAAAACCAAAGGAGGGGTATGTATGAGCCATTTGCCTATGATCCGTGCAAGTAGATTTATCCTTGAGGATCATTTAGCAAGACTCAATGGGCATGAAGCACAATTCTTTTCTTTAGTCACACTTCTATGAGATGTGAGATCATATTACGAATGAAGCACTTCCTCATAGTGTGACAACTCCTTTGTGATTTCCTATATGCAATGCATGAGACAAGCATATCAAACAAATGCAAGGGAAAGTAAACATGCCATGTGATATGCAAGCAAAGTTAAGACAACGCATAAAGGAAACCTACTCAAGGTCAAGTTTGAGCCTCTCTCAAGCTTACTCACTATGAGCCAAACCTTGCCTTGAGTCCATCGGTCCACCAACTCAAGCATCCCCCATGCTCATAGCTATCTTGAGAAAGTTAGACCTTGAACTAATTTTTATGTTCTTCTCTTTTTAGTTATTAACATATGCATGAATGCAAACATACTAGTTCACAAAGGAGCACCTAGCTACCATGCAAGCAATGCAAGAAAAGAAACTACTATGATACAAGTTACCTCCTTGAAGAGTAGATTTGTCGATGAAGCACTCGAACTTGTGGTGGACGTTCATGAGTTGACGTTGCGGCACACGGTCCACCACCATCACCCTTCTAGGTCTTGTTCTTGGGAACCCACTCGCACTTGGTCGGCCTCTCAAGGTCAACTATGCATTTGGGCACCCAAATCTTCCTCATCATTCTCCTCTTGTCGGGTGATCCAAGAGGCTTTGCCTTCACTCTTCTTTTCTTGTCCCTAAAGAGCTTGTAGTGTGTATTCCCATGGAACAAGTTAGCGTTAGGCAAAACTTTGGAACTTCTCACCTTGGGACAATTCTTGCTAGTGTGCCCATCATGGCAACACTTCTCACAATAGTAGTCGTCCGCCATGAGAGGAACTACCCAAGGTGGAATGTCATCGTCCTTGCCGATGAGGTTGATGGCGGCGGGGTAGGAGCCGAGTCCCTTGTGCCCGGGGTTGTTCACAAGGTTCCGACCAAGTATCTCCTTATGGATGGTCCTTCCCCTTGTGAGCCTCTCGTAGCCGTCCATCACCGAAGCTCTCTCCTCCTTGAGTTGATGATATTCCTTCAAGATTTTCTCATCAAGAGAGATGCTCTCAAGAGAGGGAGTTAGTCCATCACAAGTAATATATGAAGAATCGGAAATAGATGAACTAGAAGAAGAAGTGTTACTCTTTTCGAGGATGGGTTGATGTTCTTCCTCAAGAACCTTGAACTTGTCGTTGAACCTCTTGTGATCAACCTTGAACTTGTCATAGCTTTCATCCAAGGTTATGAGCGAAGTGGAAAGGTGCTTGATCTCATCCTCTAGTAACTTGGACTTCTCCTTGAGCTTCATGTGGTCTTCCTCAAGCTTGTCATAGTCTTCATCAAGAGCCTTGTGAGAGATGGATAAGTCCCTAAGTTCACCCTCAAGTTGACGAACTCGGAAAGCGGCCACTTCATGTTCCTTCTCCAAACGAGCAATGGTCTTGTCCCTCTTCTTGATCATCTTGCCGGTTAGGAGAATGCTATCCAAGAGTTCCTCATATGTGGGCTTGTCCTCCTCACCAAACTCTTCATCGGACTCGCTCTTCTCATCTTCACTACTATCATCATCTTTGGCCATCAAGCAAGTAGGTGGTGGAGGTAGAGTCTCGGAGATGTTGGTGAGAGCT
This sequence comes from Eragrostis nindensis, assembly GCA_012490785.1. Taxonomy (NCBI): domain Eukaryota; kingdom Viridiplantae; phylum Streptophyta; class Magnoliopsida; order Poales; family Poaceae; genus Eragrostis; species Eragrostis nindensis. The sequence continues at coordinate 143,741 of JAAXCT010000574.1, read as the reverse complement.
ATGCCGGCCATCTTCTTTCCCTTGGAGGATGAGTCATCACTTTCTTCTTCTTCACTATCATCATCCGTGACCCACTCTCCAACAAAGAGTCCCTTGCGAGATGATCTTCTCTTGTCTTTGCCTCTAGAGCTTTCCTTCTTGACAAACCTCTTCCTTGTCTTGTACTTGCTTCTAGGGTCTTCTTCTTCATCATCGCTTGATTCTTGAGTCTTCTTCTTACTCTTCTTGATTGGATTCGGGCATTCCTTGGCAAAGTGACCCTTCTCCCCACAATTGTAGCACTCGGCATCTTTCTTGTTGATGAATCTTCTCTTGAAGAAGTTGCTTCTCTTCATGAGGAGTGCTAGATCATTTGGATGAAGTTGCAACAAGTCTTCAACATCTTTAGTGATAGCTTCAAACAAGGCATTTTTAGCTTTAGCATTTGCCTTTGCGAGATTCACATCAAGAGTACCAATGGGAGTTCTTAGAGAGACACCGGTACTTACCACTTCCCATGCGAGAGGATCGAGAGCCTCGAGGTAAGCTTGCATGCGAGCTTTCCAATAGGCATAGTCGGTCCCATCGAATGGGGGCGGTCCCTTTTCACTTCCTCTCGGCATCCTTACTCAAGGCGGTTAAGCCCTATTTGAGCAACGAGGCTCTGATACCACTTGAAAGGATCAAGGGCACCGAGAGGGAGGGGGTGAATCGGTGTGTCAACAATTTCTCCCAAACGTACTTTAGGCGTGAAGCTAGCAAGACTAGATATGGTGATAACAAAAGCAAGCGATGCGCGCACACAATCTAGTCTATACAACAAGCAACACCCTAGCAAGCAATTCTACCAAGTAGTAAAGAGACAACCTATCATGCAATTCTACTAGCACATGAAGTAAATGCGGAAGCGTAAATGCTAGTAAGTAAAGGGGATAGGGATAGGAATGCTCATGATTTTTCCCGTGGTCTCGGAAGGATGGCGCCTTCCCCTACTCCACGTTGGGTCACTCCCGCCGGAGTCTCGACCCCGTCCCTCCGCTCGAAGGCGATCCCTCCTAGAGCACACTTCACCCTCCGAGTGAAGTCGCGGGCACGTCCCGCCGGGCTCGATCCCGGGTACTCTTCCGGAGGTAAGGCTCCGCACTTGATGCGTGCCAACAGGCGCTCCACTAGTGATGCTTCTTTCGCACGGGAAGCTCCAAGACCGTGTACAAACTTGTGTTGGCTTCCACACTCTCCTCGGACAGCTCAACACCACGCCTAACCGGTCTAGGCCTTGCCATAGACCAAGAGTAACAAACCGAAGTGACTCTCTCAAGCTCACACTAGCCTAGAGATCAAGTGGATGCAATTGCTACTCTCTCAAGCACTAGGATCACTCCAAATCCTTCACAAGTGCTTCTCTCCCTTGCTCTTGGCTTCCTCTGAGTTTCCTGCACTCCAACAATGGCCAAGAGACCCCTCAAGGGGCGGGCAACCAACTATTTATAGGCTACCAACCCAAAACTAGCCGTTGCCCAAAAGTGCCCTGCGAAACTAGAGACCGTACAAAGGACCGTACTGTCCGGTCTCTTCCAGACCGTATTGTCCGGTCTCTATTTCCAGGCGCATCTCCATCTTCTTCTTCATCTCCAATGAAGACCGTACTGTCCGGTCCCTAGGACCGTACCATTCGGTCGATTGTCCGGTCTTCATTTCTTCCACTTCCAGAAACTTCAACTTCTCTGTCTGGAAATCTTCTGATGACCGTACTGTCCGGTCCTCTTGACCGTACCATACGGTCCATTGTCCGGTCTTCATTTTCTCAGCATCCCGAGACTTCACTTCTCTGTCTGGATCTTCAATGAAGACCGTACCATACGGTCCCTATGACCGTACTGTCGGTCTCTGCCGGATAAGCTGAAAACTTGATCCACTCTTGATCCTTGCTTCCAACTTCTTCATCCTTGGTTCCTCTTCTTCTCTTCAGCCACCCTAGCCCTCAAGAGACTCACAATGCATCCATTTGATCTCTAACCTAGTGTGCTCTAAGAGAACCAATTCGATCCCTCTTGATAGTCCGGTTTTTCCTATGGACTCAAGCTAGCATCTATACCAAGCCAACACTTGCTTGGTCTATCATGTCCTTAGCCTTGATCCATCTTCAACCTTGACTCCATCAAGTTCTCGATCCGAATTGTCGAGGCAACCAATCACCAAGTCGTCGATAGATAGAGTATGTGAGACGACGCTTCATTGACATGACCATTTGAATATCCTACAAGGAAACGTTAGTCACATCAATATGGTCACCCAATCACCAAAACATTCATACCTTTGGGGTTTCCGAACTCCAATGGTCATGAAGCTTACATCCGCACAGGTCGCCGACTCGTCCATGCTCCTCCCCGGCCGCGTCGATCTGGATGAGGCCCGCGCCGACGGAGGCGCGGCGCGCTGCGGCGGTCGGACGGGCATCTCCGCCGTCGCCGACTCCTCCTCGGCGGTCTTCTCCGCTCAGGTCGCCGACTCCTCCCTGCTCCTCCCCGCCCGCGTCGATCTGGATGAGGCTCGCCTCCGCCCGGCCGCTACCCACCTCGGCGCCGCCGGCATCCATGAAGATCGATCGAGGAGGCTCCGCCTGGGGGAGAGACAGAGAGATTCCAGAGACGAGGGCGAGCGAGAATTTTCTTTTCCTTTCTTTTTTCTAGCGACGATGCGCTGGCTGTGCCCGTGACCCAATGACTGCAGTCACCTGCGGAGATTAGATAGGAAGTGGGCCTCGACCGCGCAGACGACATGTATTGTTGGGACAAATGTTTTGCCACAGAACGTCATCTATATAGGGACGGAGGGAGTAATAGTCTGTGCGCTCGCTTGCTAAAAGCAAAGTACTACCCAAATGGTAGTCTGATTGATACAGTTTTTGCTGGAAATGCTTCCCCAACATGGCGTGCTATAGAATATGGTATTGAGCTATTGAAGAAAGGTGTCATTTGGAGGATCGGTAATGGGGAGAATGTCAGGATTTGGCGTGACAATTGGATCCCCAGGGATACAGTAATGAAACCGATTGCCCAACCAAGAAGGCCAAGAATTCGCTGGGTTCGAGAGCTGATTCAACAGAACCATAATGAGTGGAATATACCTCGGGTCAGAGAAACTTTTGGTAACATTGATGCTGAAGAGATTATCAAGATTAAACTCCCAGCTAGACGCTCGAATGATATCCTGGCATGGTCTCAAGAGAAGACAGGAATTTTTTCAGTTAGCAGTGCATATAAACTGGCTTTCAAACTTCAGAATGCATCACAATGGGCATCATCTAGTTCTACTGGGGCTCGAGAAGCAGTCTGGAAGAAGATATGGCAATCTGAAGCACCACTAAAGATTAAGTCGTTTGCCTGGAGGCTTGCTAGTAATGCTCTGCCTACAAATGTCAATAAAAAGAGCAGGAACATAGTGGAGTTGGATACCTGCGACGTTTGTGGTGCAGGACCGGAAGATGGCCCTCATGCAGTCCTCCTGTGTCCACACTCAAGAGCAGTTTATGAGCAGATGCGACAGAATTGGCCTTTGCCTGATATGCTACAGGTGCCGGTAACGGGGCCTAATTGGTTCCTGTTGGCCTTACAGAAGGTATCGAGAGAAGAAGTTGCTGTTTTCTTAATGACCCTATGGAGGAACTGGTCTGACAGAAATTCCATTACACATGGTGGTCGTTTCTCTCGGTTTGGATCGGTGGCTAGTCTGAATATATTATGTAGCAACGTTCTGAATATGGGTAAACTAAAACCTGAGGATGTCAAAGGAAAAAGTCCAATGTTCGCGGTGGCAAAATCGGCAGAAGGCAAGCTCGATTCCTAGTAGCTCGAGCAACCCAACAACTTGGACCCCACCAGAGGTAGGGTGGGTTAAAGTTAATGTCGATGCCAGCTTTCTTGAGCAATCTAATGAGGCGAGTGCTGGAATTATCATCAGAGACCACCTTGGTGAAGTTGTTATTTCTGCTCGGCGACTGCTATTTCACTGTGTATCAGCAGAGGAAGCAGAACTCATGGCTTGTCGAGAAGGTCTGCAACTTGCAAGGCAATGGTCCCAGAAGCCGGCGGTGCTCGAAACCGACTGCACAAATTGCGTGACTGCAATGAAGTGGAAGGAAGGAGGTCGATCAAAGTGGGCAGCTATTCTGCAGGACATCCAATGTTCTAAATAGCCGGCTATGGCTACCGCTATAGCCCGCTATAGCTTCTGGGATGATGAGGGGCTAGGATAAGCTCCATTTCGCGCTAAGTTCTATAGCCCGCTATAGCCGCCGCTATAGCTGGCTAAATCCGCTAAATCATGGTGATTTAGCCAGCTAAATGAAGGCATGAACTGTTGATGATGATTGAAACATTCAAGGATCACGTTTGAAACTTAAAAGGTGATTTAGCCAGCCAAATCTAGTTGTTTGAAACTTTCGATGATGATGTAACAAATATATTAAGCCCCTGACTTAGCTTAGTCTATGAAATTTTATTAATTTCATGATTTATGCATAATTATTTGTTGATTTATTGTGAAACCGCTAAATATGTTAGCTGTGGCTATAGCCCGCTATAGCTTTTCTTAGCTTTTGTAAACATCAACCGCTAAAAGACTTAGCCCGCTATTTAAAACATTGAGGACATCAGTGACTTGAGGGAAGGTCTGGAGGAGTTGAAAGTGATTTCAGTAAAGAGAGATAGGAACTTGATAGCTCATGAATTAGCTAAGTTCGCTAGACGTGAGTACAGCTCAGCAGTTTGGTTAGCTGGAGTCCCCCCTGCTCTTGAGCAGCTTGTACTTGCCGAAGCACCACCTTAATATAAATCTCTCTTTACCCGCAAAAAAAAAAACTAAATGGGTTTCAATTCAAGTTAAAAGGAAATTCAACTCAGAATAAATAGATCTCGACTGAAAAGATTTCTAAGCGCTGGTAAGCACATGAGTAGATGACGAGACTCTAGTGGGTGCTTGTGAACCCCAGGAAACACACACTCTCGCCGCTCATGGTGGTGGGTAATTCAACTCGCCATTGAAGCCATTTCACGCTGAGGCAGCGAGGTTTGGACAGATTACGTATGAGGCTGTGCTCCCGGAGCCACGGCGACTTGGCCTCCGTCAACGAACCCCGGCGTCGGACGTCAGAGCGCCAGCCAGAAAAGGGACGGACGGGAGCTTGAATGCTTCAGAGATCTCCCTCTGCAATTGACACCAACATAATGCCATGAGCTGGTTGCGATGGAGTCGTTTCTGAGGGACGCCGACGACGAGGAGCGCAACCGGCCGGCACAAGGTCCCCAGGAAGGAGCAGGGTGAAGTAAGTCCGCGACCTCGCCTACGACTGCCTCCAGAGGCACGGCGTCCACCTCGTGGAAAAGCCGTCGGGCTGGCGCCTCGCTCGCACGGTGCTCGAGCCAGGAGATGAAGGGGCTGGCTGAGAGCCAGGGCGGAGGACATGAACCACGCGCTATCACTTTTGCTGATCGAAGATCATGCCAGCTCCAGCGCCGAGAGCTCAAGTATCGTCCCACCCGGCACTGGCGCCAAGCGCCAAGATGACCGCTTTTTCGAGTCGTCCCGCTCATCTGTAGAAAGCTTCGGGTGATCGCGGTGTGTGGGGGACAAGTGGAAGACGACCATCATAGAAAGGCGTACGATGAAGGAAATCCAGTGCGAAAAAGCCACGCCTGGGTCAGCATCATGCATGCACCCTTTCCATCCGTCCGAGTTTCCTCAGTGCATCGTCAGACAGTTGTACGTGAATTAATTCTCTCCAAGAAGAAGAAGCGACACCTGGGGCTCACGTTCTTCAGCATATTGATGAGGCAGCAATAAGTGCGCAGATTCATGAAACATACTATATGAGCCACCAGCTTTCACAAAATTAACAAAACTGATGGCGATGGAGGCCTCGACGTCGGCATGACACGGCGTCTCCGTCGTGTCTCGATCGGCGCATGATCACCTCCACATCAATGCATCATACAATACATCAAGGTGAAGCGATCCGAGGCGACGTGCTCTGAGCCTGAGACGGTGGTGCACCTCGCGTCCAGGTGACCTCCAGATGATCGAAGGGCTGGCAGGTGTCGAGCTCCTCGCGCCGTCGACGAGAGTCGTTGCGATGGGCTCCTCACCGTTTCGTTGTGGTGCACCGACCAAGGAGCTGAGTGTATCCCAGACAGAGATCACGGTGGCGTCCTCTCTCTACGTACGTACGTACGTAACTCCCTCACGTGGTCTGGTCTCGACGGCCTGGTCGGGCCCCGACGCCGTGGCCGGTGACCGATGATGACCGAGCTGTCTGATTGCGTGTTCGTTACCATGTCCCTCAACCATGGCGTGTCCGATGGGTCATGGGACCACGTTCAGGCGTATGTTGAACACACGGGCCGAGATCATCCCAAGCAGCGGAGATGGGAATTCCACGGCGGATCTTTGTCCTCGAAGACGTGGTCTGGCGGTTAATTGCACGGCTCTGCCAGACCGCTCGGCAGCCACCGTTGTAGCCAACAATACCAAAAGTCGTCACTGGAGGAAGAACGGTTCGCCTTCTGCTCCAGTGAGTGATCACCTTAATTAGCTGCTGGTACAAACAAGGTCACGCACGCAGATGAAGGGCTCTGCAGCGGGGAGAGCCGCGGGGAGACAGTGGGGCACCACCTCACGCGGTGGGACCAGCAGACGATCACCGTCGACTACATTAGAAGCTAATTAAGGGTGCGTTCGTTTCCTCCCCTATAAAATTTAGTCCTGTCACATCAAAAAGAATCTTGTCATTTAGGAGCATTAAATAAAATTTAATGACAAAACCTTTTTGGCAGATGGGTACTATTTACGAGATGAATCTAATGAGCCTAATTAATCTATATTTTGCTACAGTGATACTACAGTAACCATCATCTAATCACGGCTTAATTACCCTCATTAGATTCGTCTCGCGAGTTAGACCAGGGTTCTGCAGTTAGTTTTGTAATTAAACTTTATTTAATATTTCTAAATAACAAGATTCTCTTTGATGTGACCTCTCTAAAATTTAGACCCCAGGAAACGAACACACCCTAAGGTGAACACATCCTCGAGGTTGGGACGCCTCGGGCAAGCGGCGACCATGCACATCGTCGAGCAATTATTATGTAGGTTGGCGAACTTTCTAAATTGCGTCCTATTTTTTGCCATGCCGAATAGGATTCCGTTGATCTAGGCTGCTGTCAATGTCAAATAATTATGTAGGTAAATACTGAAGGAACAAAATAACATGTAGGAACTACAGTAAGAAATTATTTTTTAAAAAAAAGCTTCTGTTATATTTTTTATACCCTCTTCTAAAAAATTAAATTTTGTCTTTTCTATTCAAGTCCCAACACAAAACAACAAAAACCCAAAAAAAATAGTATATTAAGTATTGAAATATAAGGAAGTTGTAAAATATTTGGAGGGTTAATGAGAAAATAGGCACAGAGAAGAACTTTTAAATTTTTGCAAACCTCTCCAAACTCCTTCCAATTGTGATCCTATTTTTTTTCTTATTTTCTATGATCTTTTTACTTATTTTCTGAATTTGCATGCACTTTTTCCTCAGTTCATGTTCATTTTTAATGGACTTTGACATGTCAACAATGGCGAAATAGAAATGAGCACTCGGAAGAGTGGCAGCTAAGAATTAAGTTTTGTTGGACTGTAGCTAATAATATGAGTAACACCGTCTTCAGATAAAATAGAAACAATGTTGTATGACAATTAATTTAAAAGATGTTGATATTTAATATCAAAGGCTACAATATTGATACTTGTTTGAGGTTACAATATCGACACTTGTTCGAGAGCCCGTTGCTGCGGTCTCCTCCGATGAATGATGTAGATATTTTGTAGGAAGAATCTACGCATCACAAGTCTAAAAAGCATAGTCTACTTGCTCAGAAAACCGTGTATAATTGCTACGGATATGGCATGGATTGCAAGGGCTTCTTCTGCTTGTATGAGCTGGTCCTCCTCCTAGTGAGTGAAAAGTCTAGGCCATGCTCACCATATCGGTTGCCGCTTTCCTTTTATGATGGAGAGATGCTAGATTTCTTCTTTTGCCGAATTGTTCCTTTTAGAAAAATATTACAGAATAATTCATATGGATAACAGAGTTCCACGATCAAAATTCAAAAGACATCAAATTCGTCTCATCTTATTTCTAGTCCAAAATGCACCATGTCACCAAACAAACTCATGCTACACAGCAGAGGAATCGTCTTTTCTTAGGCAGCATAAGCACCAGAAACGATCATTTTCATCCAAACTCAGAGTCACTTCCATTACACAATGACGCCATGTAACCATAAGCTCCCGGTGCGAATATTGATGCCGACATGTCTATTAGGCGTGAGCACTTGCCTACACAAGCTTTTACCTTTGAAATTTTATCTCTTCCATTTAGCATGATGGGCTAGTAAAAAGAAGTGTTGCGTTTGATATGAAAGTAAAACATGGTATTAATAGAGTTGATGCCGAAAAAATATTACTTTTTCATCAAAAGGTGGAAATAGCGGGTGCGAATAGAATCATGGATTCGTCATCTCGATGACAATGGGTCATGGTTGACAGATTAAATAGTTTTATTTTGTTTGTAATAAGAAGAGTTAGAGAGCTAAAGGTAAGATTACAACGCAGCTTACCTTCAAGTCCCAGGAATGACACCTGATGAAGATTTTATGTTATGCACATAAACATTACGAGGAAATGAATAAAATCGAAAGCTTGTTCAGATCTTCTTCCATCGTCGAAGTGTGCCAAAGTTTGGACACAAGAGATAGTTAAGATGATGAGAGACTTGTCGTCGTCCTCCAGTGTTTGCCGAGTCTGGAGTCTAGGGGTGCTGAGCGGCGCCTCAACGGGGGTGCCAACCCACCCATCCTGCATTTGGCATCTGGCTCCGCCACTAATGATAAAATCACAATGTCGTTTTCGTTAATTTCTACTACTCAATAAGGTTGACGGAGATCGTGATATTTGGTTTTCATCTTTTGTCTGCCAGCACCGTGATTCGAAAGTCGAATCGTTTCCGTTTCTACTAAAGATCGTTGAGTCCGTTTCCAAAACGCAACCATTCCCGCCTAGTGACATGGCGTGCAGATCCAAGCAGCTTAATGTTTTGCCTGCTTGCCATAGGCCAGAGCGTTCGGCAGCCACCGTTGTCATGCACGTAGATGATGGCTCTCCAGCGGCGGAGTCTCATGGCGTCCGCGTCGTATCCCAGCGCCTGGTCCGGCCGTCGCCATCGATAACTGAGCCGGTTCGTGGCGGTGAGCCCGAGACTGCGGTGCATCGTACCACCTCACGCTGTGGGACCTGCAGATGATTACCGTCGACTACATCCAGAAGGGCGTCCTCCCTCCGAAGGCTCCGGCAAGCATCGGCGAACACCTCATCGAGTGCCTCGCGTCGTCGTTCGCGCGCGCCCTGGCGCACTTCCACCCATCCGCCTTCGACGAGGGCGGCGATGACGGGCCCATCACTGTCTCGTTGCGGTGCACCGACGACGGAGCATACTCGCAGAGTTCGTCCACGCTGTGGCGTCGCCGGATGTCACGGTGGCCGCAGTCGCAACTCGCAAGGTCTATTTACATCCCTCGTTTGGTCTGGTCGTTCTTTCCGCTCGACGGGCTCGTCGGCGCCAACGCCGCGGCCGGCGCATGCCCTGTCCTCTCTGCGCAGGTGACTGAGCTCGCCGACGTCGTGTTCATCGCCACGTCGCTCAACCACGCCGTGGCCGATGGGACAACGTTCTGGCATCTGATCAACACATGGGCCGAGATGAGCCGAGGCGACGCCACGGAGAATATCGCCACGCCGGCGCCGGTGCTCGAGCGCTGGTTCCTGGAGAGATGCCCTGTTCCGGTGCCTCTGCAGTTCGCCAAGCTCGACGACGTCGTCCGGAGCTTCAACGGCCAGCCGGTGGAAGAATGCTTCTTCGCTTTCTCCGCGGCGAGCATCGGGGACCTGATGTCCCGAGCCAACGCCGAGATGGCCGGCGCCACCATCTCGTCGCTGCAGTCCCTGCTTGCGCACCTGTGGCGCTCCGTCACGCGAGCCCGGCGCCTGCCTCCAAGGCAGAAATTTCGTACACCGTGCTCGTCGGATGCCGGGGACGCGTCACGCACATACCACACTCCAACGCCGGCAACGCCGTCGTGCGCTGCACAGCGCAGGCCACCGCCGGCGACATCCTGGACAGGGGGCTGGGGTGGACGGCGTGGCTGCTGAACCGCGCCGTGGCGTCGCGCGACGAGGCGGCGCTGACGGACGCCGCGGCGTCGTGGCACCGGAACCCGACGTTCGCGTACCTGGTCGAGTGGTGGCACCCGGCGGTGATGGTCACCGGCAACTCGCCGCGTTTCGACTCCTTTGGGAACGACTTCGGGTGGGGGAGGCCTGTCGCCGTGCGGAGCGGCAGGGCCACCGTGTACGAGGAGGGGACTGGAGGCGGCATGGGCATGGAGGTGTGCCTCGCGCCGGAGGCCCTCGCCCGGGTCGTCGCCGACCACAAGTTCATGGCCACGGTGAGCACGCCGGAGCTTGAACTGGGGAATGGCTATTGGTTTTACAAGTTGCAATTTCTTCTTAGTCGTGGCTTTTCTTTTTTCCTTTTTGTCGTGGCTTTTCTAAAAATCTGAAGTCACCTTATCCAAGACAAAGTTTCAGTTCATCTTATTACAAATTGCAAATGGAGTACTTCCAAAATGTCAATAAACATGGTTACCTATTGAATTACAGCATATAAACTCAACGATTAAAATGAGGTATTTAGGTAGTGGTATACACTTCAAAAGTGTAGGAGATCAAGTTCATTGCGTGAATCCTCTCTCCTTGTCATTCTACTCCCTTTCCTTTGGCTTCTCCTTTTGCATTATAGAAAACAAAGAAGCATTATGTACAAGAGAATTCGGAAACAAGATACGGCCCATACTCGACCATACCTTATTGCCAAGGCAAAATATGGAAGCATTCACCTGGCCATACACAACGTTCTGCAGAGCGAATTCATTTGAGCACCGCGCGGGGATTTGTGGAGAATAAATTCGACACTTGTTGATATTTAAAAGATGTTGATATTTTATATCAAAGGCTATACAATATTGACACTTGTTGGAGGTTACAATATCAACACTTGTTCGAGATCCAGTTGCCGCGGTCTCCTCCGCTGAACGATGCAGATATTTTGTAGGAAGAATCTACGCATCACAAGTCCAAAAACCCTATATAATTGCTACGGATATGGCATGGATTGCAAGGACTTCCTCTGATTGTAAGAACTGGTCCTCCTCCTAGTGAGTGAAAAATCTAAGCCATGCTCACCATATCGGTTGCCGCATTCCTTTTATGATGGAGAGATGCTAGATTTCTTCTTTTTCCGAATTGTTCCTTTTAGAAAAATACTGCAGAATAATTCATATGGAGAACGGAGTTCCAGGATCAAAATTCAAAAGATATCAAATTCGTCCCATTTTATTTCTAGTTCCAGGACCCATTTTGAAGAAGACCAGTCTGACGAGCTGCTTGACTTCTCCCCACTTGAGGAACTGAAAAAATTAACACCACACCATTCGGATAAGCGGATATTTAACAAAGACCCCAACAGGGCAACGATATAAACATTACAATGAAACATGAAGAGTACATATCATCAGAACCAAATGTTGCAGTGTTCAGTAAACAACGATTCTGACATAATACGTAGCAATTCACGGAAATTAACAGAGACCTAACAGAGAAACAGATCAATGTAACAGAAGGAGTACACATCATTGGACCTAAACATGGCAGTGAGTCAACTACAGTTGCTATGGAACAGGAATACACATCATCGGATCTGTACGTACGATGCAGTCAGTAATCTACAAGTCTGACACAATGCGTAGGAATTCGTGGAAATTTACCACATACGAGCAGCAAAGCTTGTATGTAGTGCTAAGATAAGATGAAAACGTCACCCAGCATAGTTCATCGCAACCCTCGTAGCATTCAAAATTGGCAAGTTATAAGATGAAAAACGTCATGTTCGCTATAGATTTTTTTTTTTAAAAAAAAAGTACGTCATATTGAAGAACCAGGACAATCTTGTCTGCCCACCAAAGTCGTTCAAGGATGACAATGATGTGGTGCCAGTATGTCTGCCATTCCCGTTGGTTTGAGAGGCCTGCAGATCCAAGCAGCTTACTCTAATTTTAGAGCCACTGGTGCCGTGGAATCATGCTGTGCCTGCTTCCCATAGGCCCGGGCGTTCGGCAGCCACCGTTACGTAGCCAACAAAACAAATTGCAGCACGACCCAGTCGTCACTGGAGGAAGAACTCTAACTTTGCCTCCTGCTCCATTGAGTGAGTGATCACACCTTAATTAGCTGCTACGTACGTACAAGGCCACGCATGCAGATGCAGGGCTCTGCAGCTGCGGCGTCTCATGGCGTCCGCGTCGTGTCTCGGCGCATGGTCCGGCCATCGCCATCATCGATAAGTCGTGGTGGCTGGACGACGAGCTGTGAACCTGAGACGGTGGTGCACCATCTCGCTCCGTGGGACCTGCAGATGATCACTATCGACTACATCCAGAAGGGCGTCCTCCTTCCCAAGCCTCCGGCGAACGGCGGCGAGGACCTCGTCGAGCGCCTCGCCTCTTCCTTGGCGCGCGCCCTGGCACGCTTCTACACGTTCGCCGGACGCCTCACCGTCGACGAGTGCGGCGGCGAAGATGTCGGGTCCCTCACCGTCTCGTTGCGGTGCACCTACGACGGAGCCGAGTTCGTGCACGCCGTGGCGTCGCCGGAGCTCACCGTGGCCGAGGTGGCGACCTCTCTTTACATCCCTCGCGTGGTCTGGTCGTTCTTCCCTCTCGACGGGCTCGTCGGCGCCGACGCCGTGGGAGGCGCATGCCCTGTGCTCGCCGCGCAGGTGACCGAGCTTGCGGACGGCGTGTTCATCGCCATGTCGCTCAGCCACGCCGTGGCAGACGGGACCGCGTTCTGGCATCTCTTCAACACATGGGCAGAGATGAGCCGAAGCGACGCCGTGCCGGAGAGGATTGCCACGCCGGCGCCAGTGCTCGAGCGCTGGTTCCCGGACACCTGCCCTGTCCCGGTACCTCTTCCCTTCAAAAAGCTCGAGGACGTCGTCCGGCGCTTCCAGTACAGGAGTTCTTCTTCACCTTCTCCGCGGCGAGCATCCGGGACCTGAAGTCCCAAGCCAACGCCGAGATGGCCGCCGTCGCGAACGGCGCCATGGTGATCTCGTCGTTGCAGTCCCTGCTGGCGCACGTGTGGCGCTCCGTCACGCGAGCCCGGCGCCTGCCTCCAGGTCAGGAGACGTCGTACACCGTGCTCGTCGGGTGCCGGGGACGCGTCACGCACGTCCCGCACGCCTATGCCGGCAACGCCGTGGTGCGCTGCACGGCGAGGTCCTGGACAGGGGACTCGGGTGGACGGCGTGGCTCCTGAACCGTGCCGTGGCGTCGCGGGACGAGGCGGCGCTGGTGGACGCCGCGGCGTCGTGGCACCGGGACCCCGGGTTCGCGTACCTGCCTACCTGGCGGGGTGGTGGCACTCGGCAGTGATGGTCACCGGCAACTCGCCGCGGTTCGACGCCTTCGGGAACGACTTCGGGTGGGAAGGCCCGTGGCCGTGCGGAGCGGCGGCGCCAACAAGGTGGACGGGAGGGTCACCGTGTACGAGGAGAGGAACGGAGGCGGGATGGGCATGGAGGTGTGCCTCGCGCCTGAGGTCCTTGCGCGTCTTGACTCTTGTTGCCGACGACAAGTTCATGGCCACGGTGATCACGCCGGAGCCTGAACCTGCGAGTGATCATTAGTGGGTTTACAAGTTGCAATTTCTTAGTCATGGCTCTCTTTTTTTCTCCTTTTGTCATGACTAGTACAATGCCCATACGTTGCTAAATTTATGTTTATTTTTTGTTCTAAAAACCTGTAGCCACCTTATCCACGACAAAGTTTCAGTCACCTTATTGCAAATGCAATACTTCCTAAATTTCAATAAACATGGTTACCTATTCAAATTATGACATCTAACTGCCTCAACGATTAAAATGAGAGATTTATGTAGTGATACACTTCAAAAATGTAGGAGATCCCTCGCAAAAAAGAAGAAAAAAAGTGTAGGAGATCAAGCTCATTACGTGAATCCTCTCCTCGTCATTCTGCTCCCTTTCCCTTGGCTTCTCATTTTGCATTATAGAAGAAAACAAAGTAGCACTATATGTGCACGAGAATTGTTGTGGGAGGAACCACTACAGCGCAAATAGATTGTTGTCTAGAGCAAAGCATCAACTGTTGTTGACTAACAGATTATTTGTACAATTATGTAGGTAAATACTCTTGTGAAGCGCGAATACGCTGCGGTCGAAGCATGCCACGTGAGAGCGCGCGCAACGACCCGGCTGGCAGCCGTACGTGCCTCTCCTGCCGAGAGGCCATACCCCCTGTTCGGCTGGGCTGGATGGAAGTGGCTGAAACTACTGTAGCAGCTGATTGAATAGTGTTTTGTGAGAGGATTTTACCACTGTAGCGGCTGATTAGGTACTGTAGCGGCTAGTTACTGTAGCGGCTGGTGGCTGTATAGACCCAGATACCCGTATCTCGAAATAATACGCGGTTACTGTAGCTACAGTGTTGCTGTAGCTACAGTAACTAGCCCAGCCATGCCGAACAGGCGGATAGCTATCGGCAGCCACTGTTCTGACAAACCAACCGTACTGCCGTCAAACATCTGGCAGGCAGATGTTCGGCTCCTTGTACGCCTTAATTAGCTACTGTTGGAGGCTCTGCAGATGGAAGGCATTGCAGCAGCAGAGTGTGTCTGTCATGGCGTCCGCGTCGTATATGTACTCGGCGCTTGGTCCGGCCGTCCATATCGGCGGCAAGCCAACCAGTCCACAGGTGGACAGCGAGCTGCGGTGCACCGACGAAGGCGGTGAGTTTTTTTTTTATCAAAACATACCTGTATTGATAGTTAATGAGACAGTACAAATACGCGTACAGGTACATTCTGGAAGGATACGGAGGACAGCTGTCCTAGCAACTTTGCACAAAGGCCCTCAAGAAACACCAAAAACACACGCAAGACCCTAGGACCTTTGCCAGGCCGACTCCGCCGTCGCGGGTAGCCGTCGACCACCGCCGAAGCCGAAATCCGCCGCCACGAACCCACGAACCGGAGGAACTCCTTCGCCACATGGCTTTTGATTGAGCCGAAGAAGACACTCGTCGTCGCCGACGAGATGGAGCCATAGGTTGTCGCCCATCGGCTGGGGCCACGCCCCGAGATCCGCCGGCCCTGGAACCAGGCTCGCCGACGACGACACACGCCGCCGCGGTACACCCGAGCCCGGCTCCCTCTTCCATCTTCCACGAACCCCGCAGCAGATCCTCCATCCTTGAAGCAAAAAGGCGACGACCTCGAAGCCCAAACGAGCCGGAGAAGCGCCGCCAGCAAACTCCTGTACAGGAACTCCTCGACGGGAGCCCCACCCCCACAAGCCCGCTGCCCGCGCCGGAGCGAAACGCCAGCAGGGCACGGCCGAGCTTGGAGGGACTTATTCGAACTAGAAGCCACCGCCGCCGCAACCTCGCCGGTGACCGTCGAAACCCTAACCCTAGAGGAAGGGAACCCTAACCTAGGACCTAAACTACCAGCCGGCGAGAGGACAGCGATCTCCGCCACCTCCCGATGCCCCGAGGGCCATCGGAGGCAGAGGAGATCACCGCCTCCGCCGGCGGCGACCGGGCGACTCTTTTCTCCCCCTCTCAACTGTAGCACTCGAGAGGATTCGAGAGGAAGAGAGAGGATCCCCACGAAGGCGGTGAGTTTATCCACGCCGTGGCACTCTACAGCTCACCGTGGCTGTCGATGATATGGGACCCGGGTATACTCAAGTATCAACAAGGCCGAGTTATCCAGTTATAGGTAGTCGGTTTGGCTCAGTTAGGCCCGGGTGGCCCAATAGACTCGAGGCCGGTTGGGTCAGTCGGCTGCCATATAAATAGTTGTTATCTTGTACTACAAGGCGAATTGTATAGTAACCAACTAGGTTTCTCTCCATGTAACCCTGCACCCCCGGATATATAAGGCGGGCAGGGATCCTCTCATAAACATCATCAATATACACCACACTAGCACAGGACGTAGGGTATTACGCACATCGCGGCCCGAACCTGTATAAACCCTCGTCTCATGTGTTACCATCGTGTTCTTGGTTCTTGCGCACCCGTAAAATAACTATCGAGGCCCTAAAACCTCGACAGTGGCTCTTTTAGACCTTCTGCCTAATCCTTCGGATTACACAGAAGCTCGGGGGCTGCACCTTACAGGTGTGTTTTAAAAAATCCTGCTAGTAAGCATACTTTTTCAAGTCTTGGTCAACTCCGAGTTGAATGCTACTGACAGGTAGGACACGCTTTATGAGTCCAGCCTTTGATCCCGACGTCGGCATTGGTGTTCCTTCATCTTCATGCCTAATTCGAGGCCTATACTTTCACCCTTATGTATGATGTCTTGAGTCTTTTCTCACACAAGCTAGCAAGTCAGTGGACATTTTCCGAGTTATGAAAGCTCATATCAGGCTGATGCTCACACTCTAACACTGACGGGTTAACGTCTTCTGTTGCTAACACCCTAGGTTAATGAGTCATGCTAGGTCACAACCGAGTTAGTAGTCAGTGGAGTTCACCCATACTTAACGCTTCGAGGGAGACAACATTGAACTAAGCACATAAGGAGACTAATATTTGACAAAGCTATGTGAGTTTAATATCCTAGCTGTCTTGTTATTCTTTATACTGCATATCGTTTTTTCTTGTTTACATATACAGGGATTCAGAATATAATCTCTCAGAGTTGATGAGCATATTTCTACACTCGGAGGCTTGACGCCACTTGGCAATTATCATTTATTTATGGATATTCGTCACTGATATTTATTCACCATTGAAACATTCACCCGGACTTCTGGAATTTCATTGTTTGTTACCAGAATATTCATCGCTGGAATCTCATTAATTATTAGATTAATTATCTATCTGGATTCTTCATCTCCATATTCTATTGATCATTGGGATCTTCAGCTGGAATTTTATTGATTATTATTGGAATCTTCAGCCGGACATCTCAGGATATTCATCTCATAATTTATTGATCACTGGAATTTTCATCTAGAATACTATTATTCAAGCGTCTGGATTTTATCAAGTATCTGAATTTTATCTTAAGGATGTCTCGGAATTCATGAGTCCGTTTCTTATACTTGGGGGCTAGATGCCACTCGGAAATTGCTATTCTTTGATCAAGCTATTGTCTGCACCAGATTATTTATGGCAATTTACTACTCGGATATTCATCTTTGGACTTCTTCATCATATGGAATTTTATCCCAGATTATATGGTTACTCATCTTTGGTCATTTCAGTGGGCATTTGGATTTTTTCTCTATGGATACTCTACTACTTGTGTGATTTATTATGTCAGATTCAGAGGTTGTTTATTCAGCAATCACGTGTACCTGTTACATGAAGACTGGAGTTCAAAAGGGCTTAATCACCATATCAAGCAAGGTTACATCTGTCGTCAACTACAACAAGGCTTCACTGATCGAAGGTTGCAGCAGTTACGTCTTATATCAATTTTTTTTTTGAGGCGACCAAATTTTTATGAAGACACAAATTCTGTGGCACATGGCTTTTGAAGGAGGATACGGCGACGGATTTACATCAACAGTAACGCAATACTTCTTCACTCGGCTTCAGATCACTCGGCTAGACAACCAGAGCTTCAATTTATTTCTTTCTTTGCTTCAATCAATCGGCCAGCAACACAACAAGCCATACACTGGTATTTTTCACCCGGCTCACACCATAGGTTGGAATAATTACTCGGTCATATCTCTTCAGTCAGGCCAGTTTTTTTTACTGCTATTGGTTGGGCACATCCATTTGGTCAGAATCACTCGGCAGGAATCTAAATGAGGCTATTATCAGTCAGCTATGTTGTTATTTCACTCGGCGAATAAGCATCAGGAAGGGGGCAACGGCGACGGATTTACATCAACAGTGACGCAACAATAATGATGGCGGAAATTATTTGACCGTCTATTGACGAGGCCTATTCGACTATATCTACAGTATTACAAGATTGTTAGTCTCTTTTGAGTCTATGAACAACTGTTTCACTTCTTCATAGACTCGGGGGCTAGCCCACGTGGGCTCACTGGCGTGAGCCCACGTCGCACTTCATTCAATCAAATGATCAAGCTTTACTTCGGCGGACTTCATCTTCACTCGGTCGGAAGGCCAGGCTCTACGAGCTTTACTTCGGCGGATTTCTTTATATGGTTATACTTTTCAGCTTCTTTGGAGTCTATGAACAATTGTTCCACTTCTTCATAGACTCGGGGGCTACATCCATAGGATGCACTTGACGTGCACCCTACGTTTCTTCACTCGGTCAGATGATGGACAGGCCTTATAAGCCTTATATCGACGGATTCTCACTCGGCTATAATGCCAGGCTTCGGGAAGCTTTATACCCAGGCTCTTTTAGACCTTCTGCCTAATCCTTCGGATTACACAGAAGCTCGGGGACTGCACCTTATAGGTGTGTTTTTTGCAAAAATCCTGACGGAGACATTGGGTGTTATTTACTTATTATGCCTAATTCAAGGCCTTGCTGATCTTGGTATTCCCAGGTTTCAGCTTCTTCATACGGGTTATTTCGGTAACTATTACTCTTTGGAGTTCTTTTTAATTGACCAGCTATGCTGAGAATTATTGTACATGGAGTCAGAACCAGTCGGAGGTCTTCAAGATCAATCAAAAAGAACTCGGGGGCTACTGTCGATGATATCGGACCCGGGTATACTCAAGTATCAACAAGGCCGAGTTATCCAGTTATGGGTAGTCGGTTTGGCTCAGTTGGGCCCGGATGGCCCAATAGACTCGAGGTCGGTTGAGTCAGTCGGCTGCCATATAAATAGTTGTTATCTTGTACTACAAGGCGAATTGTATAGTAACCGACTAGGTTTCTCTCCATGTAACCATGCACCCCTGGATATATAAGGCGGGTAGGGATCCTCTCATAAACATCATTAATATACACCACACCAGCACAGGACGTAGGGTATTACGTATATCGCGGCCCGAACCTGTATAAACCCTCGTTCTCGGGCGCTACATGTTGTGTGCTTGGTGGCTTTGGCGAATCTCGTTTACGGCGATCACCGGGCGCATCTGCATCTGCACCCCCGCCATGTCGACGACTCGACGTGTCTGCACAAGGGCGGAGTTGATGTCGAAGTCATACATAGCAGGAAGGCCCAGGAACTCATCAAGCCAGATTGCTAACACAGTACTGATCGGAAGAATTCTTTAGTCAAGTTCAAGTTCCAAGACGACGGATTGTTGTTTCCAACTCCAAATCTGCTACACGCACGCAACCAAAACCAATCTGGTATTCAGGGAAGATTCTTTCCATCTTAGACCCATGGTTTCTTTATCTTGTTTATTATATTCCTAACTAGTCGGATTGGATTTCCTACTCAATCACGTGATATGTTTTTGACATGTATCGGAACAACTGATCGTGATTTCGTGAACTACGGGATCACAACGGCACGACGGGTCAGGCTTGGATTTCTCCAATCACTCGACAAAAGCTCATGCCGTGGAACAATGGCCAGAAGGCGATGCGGCAGCCACTCGGAGTACGGCTCCTCGACCAGTCGGTCGTTAGGAGTACAACCAGTTGACCACTCGGCGATGCTTTCAACGGCTCGGCATACAACAACAACCACACGCCTGGCTCGGCGTACAGCTCGTCGATCACTCGGCGGGAGCTCGACGCCATCGGCCAGGTCGGCTACGGCAACTGCGTACCCGGCGTACAACGACGATCACCCGATGCATGGCGCGATGAGGCTCTTGGTCAGTCGGCCTATGGCAGCAGTCACTTTCCTCTGGCGGGCGCAGTGCGTAGAGACGGCTCGACCACTCGGCCACGTTGGCAACTCGCCCTACAGCGGCGGTCGCAGTAGTCATTCGACGACTAGTTCAATGATCAGAAACTCCAACTACAACTTGCTGGCTGCCATGAAGAGCCATGGTTTGTCACCAAACCAAGTCACCGGCAACAAAAAAAACCACATACAGCTAACAGGGAAGATTCGTTCTTTTCTATTCTAAAAAACTCGACCTGCCGGGGGTAAGACCGCCCCCGACGGCATTTTGCTAAGGAGAAGAACCTCTCACGCAGGCCGAGAAAACCCCCGAACCCCCTCCCCGATCCTACACAGGGACTCAGCTGGCCGTTGTGAGCTTCGGCGCGAGTCTTAACCATGTGCTTTGACCCGGGGAGAGCGAGGGGATTTTTTTTGCACTTCCAGTGAACAGTGCCCTCTCGGGCACTGTTCACCGAAAATGCCTCCGTGCCGCAGCGGGGCTCGAACCCGGACTGGCCGGACAGGAGCCGAAGCTCCCGGAGCTCTCTGCTCTAGCCAGTCGGGAGCCCACGCGTTGGCTTCTTTTCTATTCTTGATTTCATTATTTTAATTCTAATCAATCTACTCGTTGGAGTAGTTCATCTGTTTATGTTCTCACGTGATGTATTTTTCGCATGTACTGAGGCTGGGGGCTAAACAAGTTTTACCTGGAGTTTAGCCCGGCATATACCCACGACCCGGCCGTCGGCGGCGTCTACTCAGCACGGCCCTTGGCTACCGCGGCTACGACAGCTTTGCACTCAGAGTACGGCGGCGTCTACTCGGCGGTGCAGGCTGATAGCCATCTGGCGGCGGCGACCGCTCGGCCACGATGGTGGTCTACTTGCTGCGGCCACTTCACATACAGCTACAACAACTAGGCCGCTTGGTGTATTGCTCCTCGGTCACTCGCCAATCCCAGCCAAGCATGATCGCTCGACTCAGGGCGGCGGCTACATGGCCACGACAATCACTCGGTCCTGAGGAGTGACGGCTACTTGGCTACCACAACGGCCATCCAGCCACGACTACTCGACATACCATGATGATCACTCGGCCATGATGGACCATGGTTAATCACTCGGCACGGTGATTTATCAACTCAACCACTCGGCGGATTAACCCGGCATTAGCCCGGAGGCTTATAAGCTCAGGCTCTCGGAGCTTTATTTCTTCGGATTACTTCTTCGATGGTCTTCAACTTCAAGCGGCCTGATGGCCAGGCTCCATGAGCTTTACTTCTTCGACGGGCTTCGACTTCACTCGGCCATGTCGGCCAGGCTCCATGAGCTTTACTTCTTCGACGGGCTTCGACTTCACTCGGCTATGTCGGCTATGCTCTTTGAGCTCCACTTCTTCGGCGGCTTTCTACTTCGACTTCACTCCACCGTGTCGGCTACGCTCTTTGAGCTTTACTTCTTCGACGGGCTTTGACTTCACTCGGCCATGTCGGCCAGGCTCCATGAGTTTACTTCTTCGGCGGTCTTCTTCTTCACTCGGCCAAGTTGGCCAGGCTCCATGAGCTTTACTTCTTCGACGGTCTTCTTCTTCACTCGGCCAGATGGCCAGGCTCTATGAGCTCTACGTCGACGAATTTCTACTTCTTCACTCGACCAGTTGATGGCCAGGATCTATGAGCTTTACATTGAAGGCCCACGGGAGGTTATTCCCAGAATTGAACTCGCTCTTTGAGTCGGTTTTATGAACTGCAGTGAAGAGCGAGGCGGTCGCCAAAACTTACGAGCTGTCATCATCCTGCGCACAATTTGCTGGATGGGCTTAGATTCCGGCTAAGTGCAAGCTTGGTTCGAGACTCGCAACTCACTTCTGGTTTTTAACAGCTGTAGTGCACCAGTTGTGGGGAGTTCCCATAACTCCTATGGAGTTCCCCTTTACGGTTATAGATTTTGTCTATATGCCATGCTCTTTTAGACCTTCTGCCTAATCCTTCGGATTACACAGAAGCTCGGGGGCTGCACCTTACAGGTGTGTTTTAAAAAATCCTGCTAGTAAGCATACTTTTTCAAGTCTTGGTCAACTCCGAGTTGAATGCTACTGACAAGTAGGACACGCTTTATGAGCCCAGCCTTTGTTCCCGACGTCAGTCGGCATTGGGTGTTCCTTCATCTTCATGCCTAATTCGAGGCCTATACTTTCACCCTTATGTATGATGTCTTGAGTCTTTTCTCACACAAGCTAGCAAGTCGGTGGACATTTTCCGAGTTATGAAAGCTCATATCAGGCTGATGCTCACACTCTAACACTGACGGGTTAACGCCTTCTGTTGCTAACACCCTAGGTTAATGAGTCAGGCTAGGTCACAACCGAGTTAGTAGTCAATGGAGTTCACCCATACTTAACGCTTCGAGGGAGACAACATTGGACTAAGCACATAAGGAGACTAATATTTGACAAAGCTAAGTGAGTTTAATATCCTAGCTGTCTTGTTCTTCTTTATACTGCATATCGTTTTTTCTTGTTTACATATACAGGAATTCAGAATATAATCTCTCAGAGTTGATGAGCATATTTTCTACACTCGGGGGCTTGACGCCACTTGGCAATTATCATTTATTTATGGGTATTCGTCACTGATATTTATTCACCATTGAAACATTCACCCGGACTTCTGGAATTTCATTGTTTGTTACCAGAATATTCATCGCTGGAATCTCATTAATTATTAGATTAATTATCTATCTGGATTCTTCATCTCCATATTCTATTGATCATTGGGATCTTCAGCTGGAATTTTATTGATTATTATTGGAATCTTCAGCCGGACATCTCAGGATATTCATCTCATAATTTATTGATCACTGGAATTTTCATCTAGAATACTATTATTCAAGCGTCTGGATTTTATCAAGTATCTGAATTTTATCTTAAGGATGTCTCGGAATTCATGAGTCAGTTTCTTATACTTGGGGGCTAGATGCCACTCGGAAATTGCTATTCTTTGATCAAGCTATTGTCTGCACCAGATTATTTATGGCAATTTACTACTCGGATATTCATCTTTGGACTTCTTCATCATATGGAATTTTATCCCAGATTATATGGTTACTCATCTTTGGTCATTTCAGTGGGCATTTGGATTTTTTCTCTATGGATACTCTACTACTTGTGTGATTCATTATGTCAGATTCAGAGGTTGTTTATTCAGCAATCACGTGTACCTGTTACATGAAGACTGGAGTTCAAAAGGGCTTAATCACCATATCAAGCAAGGTTACATCTGTCGTCAACTACAACAAGCGATCCGAGACGCGTTCATGGAACGGCTTGCCGCCGGCCATACGCGCTCCAGCGGTGAGCGGTGCCCGTGAAGAGAAGAGGGTCAGCCGTGGCGCGACCACGACTGTTCTCCGTCACCAGGACTTGCGTGGAGCCGAGCAGATCAAGCTCTGTGCACACCGTCCCGTACGTGCACGACGAATCGGCTCAACGGCGAGGTGGTTATGTGCCCTCTATTTCCAGGCCGTGATTCGGATCGATGCGGCGCGCTCCCCGACGGCCGCGCGCGTGCACGGTGCAGTGGCGTCCAATCCACCGGAGTAGTAGTGCTAGTGCACCGGCAGCTGCACGCCAACTAACGCTGCACTCGATCGCATATATAGCGACGCAGAGCTCTGGAACGCCGCCTGGACCCGTTTCTCCCAACCAAGCAAAGCATTTTCTGAAGCAAACCTCCACAAGTTAACCCAGCACGGACGCGTTCTTCTCACATTGCCTTTTGTCTCGACTTCGTCCAGAACAAGTTGAAATTGGCTTGTTTCAGAGCGCGCGCGGCGCTCGCTCCGACCGATGGGCATATAAGACAGTACGCCACCATGCGTTGTATACCTATTGGCTCGGCCTCAACCTCGCCACAGAGCTCGGGAACGCCGTCTCGTCATGGCCGCTGTTTTTCATCGAGCAAACGCATGATGTGTTAGCTAGACCGGTCACGTCCGCCAAGGCGTACCCTCGAACGTACGTACGAGGGTGAAGCGTGCTGAGCAAATCTTCATTTTGCAACTCGTAGGTTGTATGGAATCCGACATTCAACAAGTCAACGGAGTTCGCATCGCACTAGATAATCAGATGACGACGCTACGCTAATCTGTCCAGCAGCAGGGGGCGATTGGCTCGTCCTAATCTGTCCGAATTCTGCGTGATCCAGTTTTTCGTCTTCAACTTTGATATGGCAGTTTGAGAGCCGAGAAAACCATCAGAAAACGAGAGCAGAGGAAAACGTTTCTCATCTCTTCTTCGTAAATCTGGCCACGAAAGCGCATGTACATTTTAGACAACTAAACTGGGAAAGACCCATATGACATGTGTTCTGCTGGACACGAATCTGACTGAATTATGTCACTTCAAAAGACTAGCTACAGCCTACAACAGCACTCATTGTGAGAACAAAACGGAGGAACAACGAACACACTCCTTCCTATATGGTATTGGTATCTCAATCAGGGTACGTTACAATCAGGATATTATGTGGAGAGACCACCAAATCGATGGCCCTGCTATCTGTCATTTGTGAGATTACATGAAGAAAGAACAGAATACAGAACACGTCAGCCATCAGGTTGACAAAATTTTCTTTTAACAGAGAACCTTGTTCTAGACCTGACTTCTGATATGCTGCACAAGTGATCACTGATTTTAAGTGTTACCGTGAGTTTCCAGATGAGGGTAACTGACAAAAATGTGAAATACTAGAACGCTACAAAAGTTGGATGTGTTGTGTATGCATCAAGCTCCTACAAACTACGAGTATTCTGGCGAGGGTGCTTTCTCCACCGCCTCAACATATGAATGCAACCACCAGCTCCTAGCAAGCCAAAGGACGCAAGACCCAGAAAGGTTGAATTTGCAACGTTTCGATGGTAGGCACCCTGCAGAAGAAAAGGAATGCTCTCAGCACCATGTAAACACATGAACACATCAGGGTTCACTGCCAAGATAACTTCAAATGCCTACCTGTAATAGGAAACTGAAGGTAGCAGCATTTGCCAGGGACAGTGAAAAGCTCATCATGCCACCACGCAGTTCGTTTGGCAGGTACCTACAGCAGGACCATCTATGTAAACAGAAAGCACTAAATGTTTTATACTCGATTCTACTTGCACACACCATTAGCTTACATTGTTCTCAGTCTCGCTAGTGAGGGTAGAATAAAACCCACACATGCATGGAAGACGCAGAACAATATCACCAATACTCCAATCTCCTGTTGAAAGAACAGCACTCTTATTAGACTTTGGGCACCAATCTGAACTGCATGTTGCTTTGGAAATATGTATTGCATACCTGGTAGTCATAAGCTGCAATAGACAAAGCAAGTCCAGCAGAAACATATGCTATTGTTAGGCTGTCCTCGTTTTGGAAAGGAGCTGTGGCTCCGTAAAACCATGGAAAACCAGCGCTTCCAAGCATTCTTGAGGCCAGGAAACATGGGTAAATTAGTGACAATTGAGTATACCTTCCATCAGCCTGCGCCAATCAGCTTGTCTATGAGCATGGTAGTTCATTTCAATATTCAGTTGGCGAAAATCTAATCATATAAAACACCAGAAAGGAAACAAAACGAAACAAAGAAACTTCAGTGCAGGCACGTACCACTATGGTAGGTGCCCAGAGAAACCAAAACGCTGACACAGCAAAATGTATGCTTGCTTGGGCAAAGACCAGGATCAGTACTCTTTTGTCTGAAATACACAGTAATCATAGTAATATTGGTCAGGTAAGTACTGAATAGCTTGACGAGATAAATGAGACGCTGCACTGGAATTAACAATGACGACTCACAAATTCTTTTTTTTCTGAATGGTAAATATAAAAAAATCAATACTCACAAGTTCATATTTGTTATGGAAATACAACATCCATTTATGCATTTTCCAAATCAGGAACCATTGTATATAACAATCATGAATCCTAAAACTACAAATTTAGGTCAAGGAAACAAACAATATATGTACTATAACATGATAATGGAGTCCTGGGTATTTTTATTATTTACAATCAAATTTCCTAATGGTTCAAATTTTCATGGTTAATATTCACAAGGCAAAACAAGTCTATCTAGAAGGCTACAGAACTGTGTTTGACCATCTCGTAGTTCTTAGTCATATAATACGGAAAAGAAAACAGAGTTTCATTAACAGAAATGAGAAACAGAAAGCAGAGCAAAGCAAGCAAGAAGACTCACCACTCACCTCTGAGGACGTGAGCAAAAAATGATTTTTGGTAGCTCCCAATGGCAGCTGCATGCTGAGTGGTACTTGATGCATTTCTGATATACAGAACTCCCACTATTGATAATGAGGCTGCAAAGGCATAGGGAAGCAAGAACCCATTGCCGTCGTCATTAACCAGTAAATTTGTGATTCCTTGGCTTCCAATAAGAGACACTGATTCAAAGAATGTCATCAGCCAGAATGTATCAAACAGCAAGTCTTGCTTCTGATCTTGCTGAAAAATTGGGATAAATTTAGTTAACAATTAGGACAAGATTGACGAATGTAGGGAATAGCTCATAAAGTGTTTCAGTGACACAAACCTTCTCATGCTCCACAACAATCAACGTCTCAAAACAGAAAGAGAAAACTGAAGAGGCAAGAGCCAGAATAAAATTGCTGATCCATGCACAACGAAGTCCACTGAAACTCTTCATGGCACCCACTGAAAGCTGAAGTACCCAGTAAGATATGCAAGTCCGTCGAGGTCCCCTATGAATATCAGTGAATACAAATTGTCAGTATAGGAAAAATATAAAAGTTGAAAAACTGCTAGAAAAGATTATGTACAGCTGAAGAACACATTTGTACACAGACACAAACAGCATCATAACCTCTCTTTTTGCATGTACACAGACATAAACAGCATCATAACCTCTCTTTTTGCATGTACACAGACATAAACAGCATCATAGCCCCAGATTATCATCTGCAAGACATGACTTCTATAACGTCCAAATTGCAAGTGGCACCCACATAGGTTTACCATTATCAAGTAATGCATCGAACTATAAACTGGATGATGAAGATGCATCAGCTAAACTAGTCCTCGGGATTTTTACGGTGTACCATCAGACAAATAGTACTAAACCGCTATACCTATTGGGACTCAAAAGGCCATGTATCAAGGCAAATAATGGCTAAAACAGGTGATGAAGGATTGTGCAAAGGTATAAGAACATGAAAGTTACACACTTACACCAACGCAGGGTTCAAAAATAAACGTTGAACATTGGTTGTTAATCACTCTCCATCACAAACTGACATTGGTAATCCTAGCACAGTATATAACACGAACTGAGTCAGCCAGTCATCAGAACTTCGCTCTCCCAAATGAGTGTATATGATCCCAAAACGACCTCTACAATGATCGATCAGCCAGACATCAAACTTGTTCAAACAAATCCATGTATAGAGAATGCATAAGCTGGTGCGGGTTATACATGGGTTGGCTCAAATACGCAAGCCGGCAAAAGCACACCGGTCAGGCGGTCACCATGTTTAGATACTAGAATGGCATCATCCAATGTGGGGCAAACTGAACAAGCTATGCAACATGTTTCATCACCTAGTACAGACCTATGCTCTAAAAGCTAAAAGGGGCGATAACACAACTGCATAGAATAATTCTTCTAAGAAACTCACATTTTGTCGGAGATAACGCCGGAAAAGCCACCGAGGAAGAGCGCAGCAGCCGCAGCGGCGGCAAGACGCGCGGCCATCTGCTCCCTGCCGAGCCCACACCGCGCGAATTCATCTTCCCCGAACACGGAATGGATCCCCTCAACCACTACATAACAAAAACAAGCATCGAAGTTAGCCTCGCATGCTGGCTCAACAAAGTTAGGAGATCGGAGGGCGCCACTCACCGGACGCGATGCAGAAGAGGGTAGGAAGGCGCGGCGGAAGCGGAGGAAGGGAGCGGTGCCGACGTCGAATGGAGAGGAGGATCCTGTGGCGTGCGTAGCGGTCCTCACGGAGAAGTAAGGGAGGAGGAGGACCGCGGCGAGGGCGGCGGCGGAGAGGAGGGGGTAGGCGAGGGGGGTGAGCGCCCACTCCTCCCGCTCGATCACCACCCCCATCGCCCGGCTCGATCCCGATCCGTGGCTGGGTCGGAGAAGCCGGAGGTAGGGTGTCGCCGGCGCGGCGGGAACTGGACGGCGGGGGAGTGGTGTCGCCGGCGAGATCGACGGGAATGGCCGGATGGGGAGAGAATGTGGGGGACGCGGAACGCGAAGTTTGGGCCGACGAACCTGGAAATTGGGCCTTTTGGGCCATTATGTCTGGTAGCCTTTTCAATGGGGCCGTGTAAAATTGAACCATTTCCCTTAAAAAAAAGTAAATTGAACCATAAAACAAGCCTGAACTTAAATTTTTGAACCATAATTCGGAGTGAGCTCAGACTGTATCTCGAAAAGGAAAAGAATTATGAACTTTATTTTTTCCTTTGGCGATCCTAATTTATTTTCAATCTACGGATTTACCAAAATTTAGTACATATATAAAGGAAATTTGTATGTCAATGACTATAAAAAATATTTGTGTGGAGTTGCTTTTGCGAACCATATAAAGAAATTGAAGCCATTCCTTAATCTGAAAATTGTCCCTATCATATTGATTCGCCCATGACTCAACGCAGCCTCCAGGAAACCTTTTTTTTCTTAGGAAAAGCTCAAAAGCCTCCAGGAACTAAAATGCGGATTCTCTTATTTTATTCCATGGGGCAAACTGAACTATCACGATCGGAGAAAAGAAACACAACGGGAATAAACCATCATGATTTTTGTATTGGTAAAAAACGTGAGAAATCCACCAGGCTCGATCGAGACCGTGGTGTAAACACGTGTTGTGTTCAGATACGTCGGCACGACACCGACGATTAATTGATTTGTGTGCGTACATGTTGAATCCCGCGGAGTAGTATAGTAGTATGAACGTCTTGATTTTTATCGATCCTCTGCGTGCTATACGGATGATATGATATGATATGATGGGAAATTGTGGTAAATGGGGAAGTAATTTGATCTAAACTTCTCCGTTTTGTACCATTGTCCTCTGAAGAAACTGATATACACACAAAGAAAAACACGGCACCTACCTACACTGGGTGCTGCAAACCCCAGATAGATGAAAGATGACTAGCGCCTTGTTTGATTTCTAGTGCTGAGAACAACGTCTAATGTACGTTGACGTAGCTGAGGCGGCCACCCTCAGATATCAGAGGAGAAATTGACGTGTACCACTGTTGACTGCCTTCCTTCCTCTCGTCATTTTCCTAGTCGACTCGCCGTCGCCGTCGTCGTCTCTCTTTCTTCTTCTCTCTCTCTCGGTCTCTCCCAGTATTAGTAGCAGCGCTCTGCGAACTGAAGGAGACCGTGTGGACTAGCTAGCTAGCTAGCTGATCGACGACATGCTTAATCCCACGCAGAAATGCACTCCGCCGCCAGCAGCAGCGGAAGCAGCAAGGCGCCGGCGGCGACGACGGAAATAAGCGCCGGGTCGGCGCTGCTGGACCTCGAGAAAGGGTTCAGCAAGAACGCGCCGGCTGTTGGGGGAGGCCCACTATGTCCCCTCCCCCTGGCCCAAAGGCCTGGCCTGCTATGAAGCCCATCAAGGCCCAAGATGATATATATTATAGGATAGGCCCATGTATGTTGGCCTCTGGCCCACTAGGGTTAGGGAATCCCACCTTGTAATAAGGAAATGACCATAGTGCCCTGGAGGAAGGGCAATATGGTACTTGTAATTCTAGGGTTGTAGGGGTGTATCAGCCTATAAATACCCCCTACCACCCTCAAGGCAAGGCATTCAATACAAGCTCTTAATTACCTACCTCTCTTGGCTCTTGTTTGGTCCCTTCCTAGGTCCTTCCCAGGGGTCCCTCACTTGTGGTAGACCCTTGGAGGATCCCCCTTCTACTATTGTGGGCTTGTAACCA
Organism: Eragrostis nindensis; assembly: GCA_012490785.1. Classification (NCBI taxonomy): domain Eukaryota; kingdom Viridiplantae; phylum Streptophyta; class Magnoliopsida; order Poales; family Poaceae; genus Eragrostis; species Eragrostis nindensis. The sequence goes on along the minus strand of JAAXCT010000574.1, from coordinate 113,791 downwards.
CAACAGTTGGCGCCGTCCGTGGGGATCGAACAAGAAGCCACAACGAGATGACTAAGAAGGCGGAAAAATCAAAAACTGACCTTCCGGCATGAGGCACCCGGAAGACCAGGTCGTCGGCTTCGGACGAAGGCGTCGACCCGCTGACGGTCATCCGCACCTTCCCCGTCGGCTCGACACTTCCTTCGGCATCGACGCTGCCTTCGGCTTCGACCTCGGTGATACCACCTTCGGAGACCAACAACACAACCAACGTCGACCTTCCGGCAGTGGACGAAGTGGCCGAAGGCGCCGAAGGCTCCTCCGAAGACGAAGAAAACATCGACACGGGCGAAGTCGAACGCCGCGACGAAACGATGGCACCACCTCGCAGGAACGCCGAAGCCGAAGCGCGGAGCCAGAGGGGGCTCGCCGAAGCCGTGGCCGAGGAACAGCGTCTGGCGGAGCTCCAGGAGGCGTACAACCGCGAAGCTCGCGAAGCCGACGAACGGCTGCTGAGGCAGCGCGCCCTCGAGAACTTCGATCGAGACGAAGAAACGTACCGCCTTCGAGCCGAAGCCGCTCGTCGACAGCAGGTTCACCTCCAAGCGCAGCTGAACACCCTCCGACGCACCGGTCGCCGGGAGGCCGAGACGCCGGAACACCGCCAAGAGCGCGACGAAAGGCACACCCATTCCAGCGGAAGCAAGCGTCATGCGAGCTCCTCCGACACAAACCAACCGCTCTCCGCGCGGCTACAATCGGTGGCGTGGCCCCGGAAGTTCATCTCGGCGAAGCTGCCAACCTTCGACGGCACCTCCGACCCCCGAGAGTTCTTCATCAGCTACGAGACCGCAATCAAGTCGGCAGGAGGCGACGACGACATCAAGGCCAAGGCCTTCGTCCTCGCTTCGAGCGGGATCGCCAAGACATGGTACACCAAGCTACCGGCGAACAGCATCTACTCTTGGGAGCAGCTTCGGGACCAGCTCCAGATCCACTTCCAAGGCAATTACGCCGCGAAGGTCACGGCGGCAGACCTTCAGGCGTGTAAGCAGAAGGACGGCGAGTCACTGCAAGACTACACCCGGCGCTTCATCCACCTCAAGTGCCAGGTGGAGGGAGTACCAGACTCAATCATCATCGAAGCCGTCACCAAGGGCATGAGCCTGTGACCGGCGAGGTCCGAGATCCGAAGGACCGAGCCGAAGACCTGCACCCACCTGCTGCAAATCCTGGAAGCACATGCACGTGCCAACGAAGACTTCCGGCGCGAGAAGGAGGCGCGAGCAAGCCAAAAGAAGAACGACCGGGGGAAGCGTCACAGCGACCGAAGCGACGACCCCCCGGATGACCGCCGAAGCCACCGCTCCCAGCGCCGAGAGGTCAACAACATCGACAACTCCCGAAGCCGAAGCCCGCAGAGGACGGACAATCGTTCCGGTGGCTCGCGAAACAACTCGCGGCCATCCGACAACGGTCGCCGATACAACAATCGAAGCTCTCGCGACCCATACTGCGAGGTGCATGGCGTCAATCAGGGCCACACGTCGAAGCAGTGCCCCCAAATCGCCGCCTTGCGTGAGGCGAGGGAGCGCCGCGACGCCGACGCCGCGCGAGGAGTCAACGTCATACATGGGGCTTCCGGAGTGGGCGAGGCCTTGCCCCCGCCTCCGGACCGTCACCCAACCAGTCACAACGTCATCCTGGCCATCACTGGGGGCTCCAGCCAGCCATACGCCTCGAAGAGGCAGCGTCGCGACTACGTGCGAAGGGTCAACCACGTGGCCGCCCACCCGCCATTGGCCCAATGCCGATGGTCGCACGTACCGATCACCTTCACTCAGGCCGACCTTCGCCCGATGGAGTACCCGCACAAGGACGCCTTCGTGATCAACGCCAACATGCGCGGGACGGAGGTCCGTCGCGTGCTTATTGATGGCGGCAGCTCCGCTGATGTCATCTTTATCGACGCCTTCAACCAACTGGGCATCCCCCGATCTGAGCTACGGGCCTCCGACAGCCCCCTCGTCGGCTTCGGGGAAGAGCCAATTCACGCCCTCGGGAGCGTGAAGATCGCAGTCTCCTTCTCCGGGCCCGCGGGACACCGCACCGAGTCGATCGCCTTCGACGTCGTCGACATGCCCTACGCCTACAACGCCATCTTCGGCAGGGGGCTCATCAATGCCTTCAACGCAGTCACCCATCACGGCTACCTCTGCATGAAGCTTCCGGCTCCGGACGGCGTCATCACTGTCTACGGTGATCAACTCGCCGCCCGCCGCATCGAGCACGGCCAAACACCTGGCCAGAAGCAAGTGCACCCGCTCCGACACCAGCCGAAACCCGAGACGGTCGAAGCAGCTACACCGACACCGCCGGCTGGAACACCGAAGGCGCGCGTCGACGGCGAGGTCAAGAGCGTGGTCTTGTCTCCCGATCGCCCCGACCAGGCCGTCCTCATCGGCGAGGGGCTCCCGCCGGAACTCGAAGCAAGCATCATCGAGCTCCTCCGGAACAACAAAGACGTCTTCGCCTGGTCCACCAGCGAGCTCTCCGGAGTGGACCGCAGCATCATCGAGCACAAGCTCGACATCGACCCGAAGGTCACCCCCATCAAGCAAAGGAAGAGGGAGTGGTCGGAGGAAAAGAAAGTGGCGCTTCGCTCGGAGATCCAGAAGCTCAAGGATGCGCAAGTCATCCGGGAGGTGAACAAGTCCACTTGGCTCGCGAACCCGGTCCTCGTCAAGAAACACACCGGCCAATGGAGGATGTGTATCGACTACACCACCCTCAACAAGGCATGCCCGAAGGACGACTTCCCCTTGGCTCGTATCGACGAGCTGGTCGACTCCACGGCCGGATGCGAGCTCATGAGCTTCCTCGACGCCTACTCCGGGTACCACCAAATATGGATGGCCCCCGAAGACGAAGAGAAGACGGCGTTCAAGACGGACGATGGGACCTACTGCTACGTCCGCATGCCCTTCGGCCTCAAGAATGCCGGAGCAACCTTCTCCAGGGCAATACAGAAGACCCTCGGGGACCAGCTCAACCGAAACGCCGCCGCCTACATCGACGACGTCGTCATCAAAAGTACCTCCGACGCCGGCCACCTCGGCGACTTGGCCGAAACCTTCGCCAACCTGCGCAAGGTGGGCTTCAAGCTAAACCCGGCGAAATGCACCTTCGGCGTGCGAGCCGGCAAACTCCTCGGCTTCCTCGTCTCCAAGCGAGGCATCGACCCGAACCCGGAGAAGATCAAGGCTATCACCGACATGGAGCCGCCCAAGACCACCAAGGAGCTACAACGCTTCACCGGCAGACTTGCGGCTCTCGGGAGGTTCATTTCCCGCGCCGCAGAGAAGTGCCTCCCCTTCTACCAATGCCTACGGGGCTCCGGCCCGATGCGCTGGGGGGACGAGCAAGATAAAGCATTCGAAGAGATGAAGTCCTACCTGGTCAAGGCGACCACGCTTCGCCCGCCGCCTCCGAAGGCGCCACTTCTACTGTACGTGTCGGCTGCTCCGGCAGCAATCAGCGCGGTCCTCGTGCACGAAGTCCTTGTCGGCGACAAGCTGGTGCAGCAGCCCATATACTACGTGTCGGAAGCCCTCTCCGGAGCCCGCCTCAACTACAACGTCGTCACCAAGCTGGCGCTCGCCGTGCTGATGGCATCACGGAAGTTGCGCCGGTACTTCGAAGGCCACGAGATCACGGTGCCCACCTCGTTCCCACTGAAGGACGTCCTCGGCAACAGGAATGCGTCCGACACCATGGCCAAGTGGGCCATCGAGCTAGCGGCCTTCGACATCAAGTTCGTGGCCCGTAAAGCCATCAAGTCCGGCATCATCGCCGACTTCATCGCCGAGTGGACACCCGCTCCAACGCCGGAGACGCTGCCCCAAGAGCCGCTCTGGACAGTACATGTCGATGGGGCTTGGGGCTCGTCCGGAGCAGGATGCGCCGCCGTCATCACTTCACCAAGCAACCAGAAGCTTCGGTACTTGGCTTCGCTCGCGTTTCCAACGACAAATAACGCAGCGGAGTACGAGGGTGTCCTCCTCGGTCTCCGCCAGCTTCGAGCCCTCGGAGCCCGGAGGGTCACCGTCTACACCGACTCCCAGCTCATCGCCGAGCAAGTCTCGAAGGAGTACATGGCCCGAGACCCGGAGATGGCAAGCTACCTCAAGATCGTCCGGAGCATGGAGAAGCACTTCTCCGGTTTCGACGTGAAGAGCATCTCGAGGGTACACAATCAAGAGGCCGATGCCCTTGCAAAGGCAGCAGCAAATCAGCTCCCGGTGCCCCCCGACGCCTTCCACGAGGTGTTATCAGAAGCATCCTTCGCTCCGAAGAAGCCGGCGTCGGTCATGATCCTGACTGGTGAAGACTGGCGCGCCCCGATCCGGGCACAGCTCGAAGGGCGCTACTGCGCCGATGATTCGGTCGAAGAGAAAAGGGTGAAGCTGCGCACCCGAAGCTACATCATCTTCAACAACATCCTGTACAAGAAAGGTGTTTCGGAGCCACTCCTGCGCTGCCTTTCGTTCGACGAAGGCAAAGCGCTCCTCCGCGACATCCACGAAGGCCTGTGCTCATCGCACCTCGCACCTCGGGCCCTCGTCGCCAAGGCGTTCCGGCAAGGTTTCTACTGGCCCACTGCAGCCCGCGACGCCGAAGAGCTCGTCCGCACCTGTCCCAGCTGCCAGTGGATGGGAAGACAATCTCATCGCCCAGCCACCCCGCTCCAGCCAATTCCTCCGGTCTGGCCCCTCGCCCGCTGGGGCATCGACATCGTCGGCCCCCTTCCCACCGCTCCCGGCAACCTCAAATGGGCGGTGGTGGGCTACGAGTACTTCTCCAAGTGGATCGAAGCCGAGCCCCTCGCCAAGATCACGGCGCGGTCCGTCCGCAAGTTCTTCTGGAAGAACATCGTCTGCCGCTTCGGCGTGCCGATGCGCATCACCGTCGACAATGGCTCCCAATTCGAGTCCCACCTCTTCAAGGAGTACTGCCTCTCCATCGGCGTTCGGGAGTGCTTCGTCTCCGTCATCCACCCCCGAGCCAACGGAGCGGTGGAGAAAGCCAATGGCACCGTCTTCGACGGCATCAAAAAATGCCTCCTCGGCCTGCCGAAGGGCAAGTGGGCCGAACAGCTGCCCAACGTGCTATGGTCGCTGCGCACAACTAAGTCAAGGCCGACGGGCTTCTCGCCGTTCCGCCTCCTCTTCGGCGCCGAAGCAGTCACCCCGGAGGAAGTGCAAAACGGCTCACTTCGCACCACTTCGCCGCCGGCCGACGACGAGGACGTGTCCAAGGACCTCCTCGAAGAAACAAGACTCCAAGCAGTCGCCAACTTGAAGCGATACATGGCTTCGGTGGAGAACTCGTACAACCAAAGGGTCAACCCCCGACACTTCATTCCAGGCGACCTCGTCCTGAAGCAAAATATCCACCCGACGTCTGTCGGCAAGCTTAACAGCAAGTGGGAAGGGCCCTTCATCATTTACAACTCCATCCGCCCGGGGGCATTCCATCTGATGGAGCTCGACGGGACGCCAGTTCCGAGGACATGGAACGCCGATGCCCTCCGCCGATACTACGTCTAAGGACTTAGCATCCGCCGGCCCCGAAGCCGCGTAGCCTGCGCGCTACAAGCTACCTGTATCTTCTTTCGGTGTGTTCTTCTTCCTTTCGGCAGTAGGGTGACGATGATCCCCTTAGCTGCATTCCCTAAGGGGCTATGTAACCGGTACCAATGAATGAAATGAGAAATCCTCTTTCGGTGCCCAATTACAAGAAATCCAGCCGGGAGCCGGAGGCCAACTCCGGAACACGCTGAAGCTAGGCACACATAAGTCCTAGATTCCGAACCCTAAGGGGAAATCGATGCCGACGCAATAAACCGAGACTCCCATCGGTAATAGTCGAGGGCGGGGCATTCGTTAAAGACCTTGCGAAACGTGCACGAAACTAAATTAAGTCAATGGGGGGACGCCTCCGACTTAACAAATCTTCGTCCACTCCCGACGAGCAAGGGGGGGACGACGCTCGAAACGAGCTCACTTCCTCGCCGAAAGTAGAGCGACGGAATACCTTCGAGGCTATCCTCGACTTAACAAATCTTTGTCCACTCCCGACGAGCAAAGGGGGGACGACGCTCGAAACGAGCTCACTTCCTCGCCGAAAGTAGAGCGACGGAGTCCTTCGAGGCCATCCTCGACCAAATTTCGTTCCACCCCCGACGAGTAGGGGGGACGACGCTCGAAACGATCTCACTTCCTCGCCGAAAGTAGAGCGACGGAGTCCTTCGAGGCTATCCTCGACCAAATTTTCGTTCCACTCCCGACGAGCAAAGGGGGGACGACGCTCGAAACGAGCTCACTTCCTCGCCGAAAGTAGAGCGACGGAATACCTTCGAGGCTATCCTCGACTTCGACGAATTTTCGTTCCACTCCCGACGAGCAAAGGGGGGACGACGCTCGAAACGAGCTCACTTCCTCGCCAAAAGTAGAGCGACGGAATACCTTCGAGGCTATCCTCGACTTCGACGAACTTTCGTTCCACTCCCGACGAGGAAAGGGGGGACGACGCTCGAAACGAGCTCACTTCCTCGCCGAAAGCGGAGTGACGAAACACCTTCGAGGCCACCCTCGATGAACAAATTTTCGTTCCACAATGAAGAAGGGACGACGCCAACGATATCATCACACGCTCGAAAGAGCTTACATTTCAACATACGTCGAGCTAAAACAGCTCGACATGAATTACAATACCGACCAAGTCGGCACCTCGACACGGGGCCCGAAGGCCCCCCTTACAGCGCACCTCCGGGGCGCATCCCTAAAGACGCTTCGGCCCTAGCTATCTCCTCCCGAGCTCGCGCAAGTGTGCGCCGGAACGAAGCGAAGTCTGCCGGAGTCGACGCTGCAGCAACATCGGCCTGCAATTCCTCCAAATCCACCTCGGCGGCAGCACCTTCGTCATCGCTTGACACGTCGACCACCTCCACCTTCGGAGCAATAAGAAGAGGAGGGTTCAGCGCTAAGTCCAAACAATGTGCTTCGCGACGAATTCGCCTCTGCAGCAGAGCTTCGGAAGGGACCTTCGGTACCTGCGCCATCAGCCGCGCGTTTCGAAGGCGCAAATCCCGAAAGAAGTCTCCGAAGGACCCACCCGGGTTGCGCCGAAGCCAACGACGCCACTGCGTGCCTTTAACATAGTAAGGGCGACTCTCCGGAGCGGAAGGATTCCCAGCTGGAATCAGAATGCTTTCCGGGACGACGTCAAGACACATTAAGGCATGATTGCCTTCGGCCCCACCCGAAACCTTAAGTCGCAATGGAAGCACATAAGCATCCCGAAGACCAAGTTCATTGCAAAGCCCGAAGGGCACCTAGTACAATCTATGTACACCAAAAAAGCATGGCGCGAAGCCAGCAAAGAACTCACACCTGGGGGGGGGGGGGGCTGGGCCGATGAGTCAACCTCCGTGACATTGCCCTGGGCCGCCACCGAGCCTCCACCCCCGCTACCCACTAAGGTACTAGCGCTCCCGGCCCCGGCGGGGATGTCGCCCGATGGAGGCGTCAGCACAGAGGAAGCGGCCGCCGGAGCCGAGCGGGTACAGAGGCGCTGCTTCCGGGCTTCGACTTCCGAGAGGCGGCGGCAGTAAGAGCAGACTGGCGAGCCAGTTTCTCCCCCACCGCCAACCAAAAATGCTGGCCGAGTTGGTTCCCGAAGTTCTTCACCCTCGAGGCCAGCTCCCGAAACCGGCTCCCATCCCCAGCCGCCATCTCCGCTAGCTGAGTCGAAGCGGAAGCGGCGGCAGGAAGGTGAGTGCAGCCCACCTGCATGAGCGAGCCGAAGGCAGCGGTCCAGGCAGTCTCGGCGCAGAAGGTGCCGAAGGCCTTCATAGCTCGGGAGGCCAACTTCACGGAGCGCACAAGGCGTCCGATGCTTCCTCCGAGATCGTCGGCGGCATGCTTGGCCGGCTGCACTTCGACGCCCAGCCCTTCGAGCAGGCTGTTGAAGTCGCCAAGTGCCTGCCATGCAGCAGCAGCGTCCTCTTCCCTCTGCGTCCTGGCCACGTTCAGCAGTGCCTGAGTGTCGGACAGCTCTTTATCGGCGGCCTCCTTCGCGCGTTTCAAAGCATCGAAGGAAGTCTTGAGAGCTTGCAGCTCTTGCCAAGCCTTCTTTGAGACTTCCTTCGCCGATGCCAAGGCATCGGAAGCTGTCTTCTTGTCTGCCAAGGCCTTCTCTAGCTCCGACGCAAGAGCATCGCGCCCCTGCTCCGCCGCCTTCAGGTTATCCTTGGCGGTCTTGGCGTCCGCCTCCGCGATCTCGGCACGAGCCCGGAGCCGCGCAACATCGAAGCCCTCGAGCGACCCTTGCTGATGTCGTGCCAGCACCGCCGCCTGTCGAAGCAAAGCACGTCAGCCACAATAATTGACGCCAAGCGAAACAAGGAGCACAAACCTTCATCGCTAGCCCAGAGAGGGCCGCGGCAGCATCCTCCGGAGCAACTCCCTCCATTGCCCCCTCCAGCTCATCGAGCCCGTTGAAGTCGTAGATCCCCCGAAGGACTTCGGCGGCCTCCGGACGATCCACGAAGTCGTGCCAGCCGAGGCGACCCTCCGACTCCTTCGGCTCTCCCGCCTCCTCGATGGGCGACTTCCCGAAGTAGCCCTTTCCCCGGCCATGACTGGGCCTCGGGTCGGTCTTCCCCCCTCCGGAAGGCTCCTCCTCGGAAGTCTCTTCGGTGCAGCGGCCTTCCGCTAGAGCAACGGAGTTAGTGGGACTTCCACAACCAGCAAAGCAAGAGTGATGGGAAGAGAAAATGATACCGGGAGATCGAGGGACCGGCTCCATCGTTTCTTCGACGCCTGCCGCGAAGGATGGCATACCGAAGAAGCCGACGTCTTCATCGTCGGACTCCAGATTCACCACCTTCTCGGCAACGCGCGGAGCCGTTGCCGCGGCAATCCCCACGCGGGCAGCGTCGTCGACAACTCCTCCGGGTCGGTGCCATAACCCAAGTCCGCGACGCCACTCGACGCCCCAGCTCGGGAAGCAGACTTCTCGACGCGCGTCTCGGCGAGCCGAGACCTCTTCGGCGCCGGCCTGCTAGTGCCCCCGGCAGCGCGTTTCGAGCCGGCAGAGACGACGACCTCCGGAGCTAAGGGACCTTCGCTCTCGGCCTCCTCATCCTCCCCTTCGCCGCTGGCAGGGACGGGGGCAGCGACGAGCACCTCTCGCTCCGGCAGCGGTACCTCCGGGTACTTGATGGAGAACACCCGATTGATACGGGGACCCACAACAAGCTTCGCCCGGCGCGAAGCCTCGTCCGCAAGGAAGGGGCCGAGAATCTCAGCGGCGCCGTCCTCCACCTGTCTCAGCGTCTTAGCTGCACAAACCACGTCGTCAAGCTACGGCAAACAGCCGAAAGGAAATGTCCACCGGAGCAAACGTACCTGGAAAATTCTCCGGCTTCAAGTGGACCTCCGGGTCCCCGCCCGGAACTTCGACAACGAACTTCTGCTCCCAGCTTCGGAGCAAAGGCCACACTCCCGCGGCGATGAACTCTTCGCAGAGGTCGCGCATCGAGAGTTTCCGCGCCACCGTCTCCAACAGCTTCACCCGGGACTCGCCGGTCCTGTCCAACTGCACCGTCGGGTACCGATGGAATAGCACCTCCGACATCGTCGACCGAAGGGGACACTCTTCCTCCACGCGGTAGTAGAACCACCCGGTCGTCCAGCGCCCCCAGTGCAGCTTGTACGCCTTCGCCGGAACGACGGCTTCGGGACGGGGGACGAAGGAGATAACTCCCATGGAGCCGATGAGGTCCTTCCCGTCCAGCTTCAGCATCTTCTTCACGGCGTGCGCGTAGTGCGTCGCCGCGAAGGCCCCAGCATGCGGCCGAGACCCTTCGAGCCAAAACGCCCACTCGAAGACGCTCAGCCGCACGAGTGCGTTGACTGTGAGCTGCTGGATCTCGAGGCCGAAGAGATCCAACACCTCGGCCACGAAAGGGGAGCAGGGCATCCGAAACCCGGCCTCGAAGAACCGCCGGTACAGAACGATGTACCCGTCCTTCGGACTAGGGGTCGTCTCCCCCTTCCTTAGCGCTTCGGCCCGGCTCCGCTCCAGGAGCCCATCGGCGGCCATCTCGTCCAGCGCCTTCGTGTCGATCGTGCTGCGATCGACGAACGGCGACGCCGAGTAGCGGTCATCGATGCGAACGCGCTGCGAAGCGCCGGTCCTCCCCTTCCGAGCCATCTCCGAAGCCAGGGCGACTACTTGGAAGCAGGCAACGAAGCGCGCGGAAGCAACAAGAGCGCCGAAGCAAGCCAACTGAGCGGTTGCGGCGCGGCGTGAGAGCGTGGAATGACTGGCGGGGTGAAAACCTTGGGCGCCCGGCGGTAAATATATAGCCCCGGGTGAATCGGTCCGACCGTCCGATGAAGGATCAACGGTCGCAGATCCTGCCACGCAACCAGACGCGTCCCATCATGCGAAACGGCGTCGCATCGCGATCCGCGCCGAGTCAGTCCCAGTAAACGAGGCGGCGTCGCTCCGCAATTCGCGCCGAGCATTAAAGACACCTTCAACAGGTAGCTGGCAGCTATCTTCGCGCCATCAGCGACACCTTCGGCGACCGTGCCCTTCGGCTATCGCCGTGATATAGCTGGCAGCTATCTTCGCGCCATCAGCGACACCTTCGGCGACCGTGCCCTTCGGCTATCGCCGTGATATAGCTGGCAGCTACCTTCGCGCCATCAGCGCCACCTTCGGCGACCGTACCTTCGGCCATCGCGGTGATATAGCCGGCAGCTATCTCCGCGCCATCAGCGAACAACCTTCGCGCCATCAGCGCCACCTTCGGCAAACACGGCGCCATCGCCTGAAGCAACCATCGGGCCATCTGCGACAATCTTCGACGAGCACCGTACCTTCGGCGACCGGACCTTCGGTGTCGGGACCTTCGGAAGCGAAACCTTCGGTATCGGGACCTTCGGAAGGGGACCTTCGGAAGCGGGACCTTCGGAGGCACGTAGAAGGCTTTCCTTCTGAAACCGACGCAGACCAGACCTTCGGAGCGCCGAAAGAGGGGACGACGGGCGGACCTCCGGATGGACACAGTTTCGGCCCTACCGAAGGTGGATCTCGACTGTGTGGGGCTAGCTGTTGGGGGAGGCCCACTATGTCCCCTCCCCCTGGCCCAAAGGCCTGGCCTGCTATGAAGCCCATCAAGGCCCAAGATGATATATATTATAGGATAGGCCCATGTATGTTGGCCTCTGGCCCACTAGGGTTAGGGAATCCCACCTTGTAATAAGGAAATGACCATAGTGCCCTGGAGGAAGGGCAATATGGTACTTGTAATTCTAGGGTTGTAGGGGTGTATCAGCCTATAAATACCCCCCTACCACCCTCAAGGCAAGGCATTCAATACAAGCTCTTAATTACCTACCTCTCTTGGCTCTTGTTTGGTCCCTTCCCAGGTCCTTCCCAGGGGTCCCTCACTTGTGGTAGACCCTTGGAGGATCCCCCTTCTACTATTGTGGGCTTGTAACCACAACACCGGCCGCCGGGCGCGAGAAGAGGAGGAGGGCCGTGGTCGCCGCGGCCATCGTCGACGTGTGCCTCGCCGCGGCCGCCCTGGCCGGCGCGGCGGTGCTGACGTGGTGGTCGATCGCGTTCCACCCGTCCTTCGCCCACCTGTGGATGGTGCCCGTCGGCCTCGTGCTCGCATACACCCCCATCGTCGTCTGCGTCGCCCTCCACTTCTCCTCCGCCGCCGACACGCGCGCGCCGCCGCCGTTGTCCGCCGTGGTCGTCGATAAATTGTAGTAGGTACCTAAGTCTGCATCATGCCAGAATTGTGTTATTTCTTTCGTTTCTTGGAGGGTTTCCGTAGTTACACATATGCATATTGCCTCATCACTCGAGTTCATGACAGGAAACATGTACATATATAGGTTCAAGAACACCCCTAGATTTTCATGCGCTGCAATGGATATTCATTTTATATGGTATATTTTTGGTTTCAAACAACAAACTACTTTTAGCTAGCTAGCCTGTGATCGATTCATTTCAGTCTTTGATAGTAAGATGCATATAGCAAATGGGCCGCGAGGGTGTGTTCAAATGCTTAAGAGGATTAGCTAGCAGGCTCGTTGAAAACAAATTTGCTTCATGTTTTTTTTTATTTGAGTAATTTGAAAAACAATTTCGTCCAGGGATTGATAGTGAAATACATATATCCAGCTAGTTGGTGAAAATGACATTATATTCCGGGAGATGGTGACGCAGCTAGCGCAACTGGTTTGATGCATATGCTGGGTCGGCAGACGAAGATGATGATGGGAAGCGATTGAACCTTCCTAAGCTCGTTCCTTCCTGGATAAGCCAGCTTTTTTTGGACTAGCTATAGGGCGGCTGATTATGCCACAGGGGAAAGTTCAGAAAGCGAGACGATGCGCTTTTCCACCTTGGACTCGATTGCTCTCGTCGTCTCGTGAGAATTGAAGCCAGCAACGATGGTGGTGACAGCTGGGAAAGGCATTGCTACCGATGCCTACATGCATTTGTACCAGATAGCTAATGCCCTAGTTGTTGCAAACTTCTGCAACTTGCAAGAAGAGAGACCGGCCGGTTAATTAACTCGCTCAGAGTGTTACTGGGAAGAACCTTGTGCTTGCGTCTGGATCTAGTTAACATTAGACTTGAGATCGATGAGAGAAATGCAAGACGAGATGAGATGGGTGAGGAGAGGTTGGGCCAGCCGGCCGGCGGTCTCATGTGGGCATAGAAAACCCCGTGGCGGTGTCATCTCGACGCGCCACGAACTAGGCTAGCTATGTTATGTACACATTGCATGCCACCGGTGACAATTCTCGCTTACCCATGATCCGAGTGCAAATTCTTTTTTGTCTTGTCTTGAGGATCGAGACGTGAGCGCGATGTATGGTGACGCCCAAATAAAGATCGCTCCCAAACAGGGCCTGAGACGGATTATTGCACCCCTGCCACCTCTGAAAATGACCTTGGACTGGTGACGATGGGTGGTGGCTACTGAATATAATAATGACAAGATGGGTTCCGATCACAGAAGACGTGCTTGTCAGTTAAGTAGAATTAGAGGTGAAAACAGATCAGATAACGAATAATTATTTATGCATCCTATATCCTGTTCCATATTTTTTGTTTGGATTTGGAGTCAGACACAGGTATTATGCATAAGTTGTTGTTTGGACGTATAGTTTGTTGTTCCAGGCCCTAAGCAAAGAATGGAGAAACAATTAGAATTAAAAAGGGCATACTAACCATTGATATACATGATTGAGAGCAAAAAAAATTTTGTGGTGGATGATTGAGACCAATTTTTATTTATGTCAATATCTCGATTTTACACCATATTATTGGGTGTATGATCATTATAAACTTACTCAGATCATATGATATTCAGATTCGAGACGGATACCACTTGTCCCGTATCTTACCCCGCTATTATTTTTCAAGCTTGGATTCGGACACGGATAGTGTCGGATAACCATTGATGCATCATGTATTTATTTATATTAATTTTATACAAATTCTGCAATCAGTCAGATATTATCCGTCCTGTTTTCATTCCTGAATTCATGATCTCTTCGTCGCGGTGTACAACACGGAAATGTGTTTCCTCTGTTACAAAACCGCAACTATTGGGGGTGGAAGCCCAAACAAGAAGAGTTGGTGAAGTAGAGAGCACAAACAAGAAAACAAAAGTTCGTGTAGTTCCCAATTCGACACCATGTGGAAGCAGTGTAATTTTTATAATTTGGTTTTTTTTTAAAAGTTTTTCACATATGGACCCTTGAGAAAAACATATCCAGAAATGGACTCTTTTCTGAGCGCCGTGTGATTTGGCGCTCAGGTTGAACTGATAGGCGCCGTTATAATTGGCGCTCACCCTAGCCACGTCCGCAGGCGGGCACTCGCTCGTTTTGCTGACTTGGCAGGGGGGGAACACAAAAGGCGGGCCTTTCTTTCTTTCCTCCCCACTTCTCCCTTTCTTCATTCCAGCACTCTGCAGCAACTGCAGTCCGCAGCCCATGTCCACCTTACATGTCGGCCTAGTTTGTACTCATTTCATTTCATTCTATTTTATTAGTCTTCCATATTTATTTTTTCCCCTTCTCTGTAACAGTTTTTAAGCTTTCATATTTATGTTTTTTCTTTATCTTTAACATTTTTTAAGTAGCATATAATGGATAAGGACATGTTTGGGTGTAGTTTTTTAAAACCAAAGTATCAAAAAACCATGGTTTTAGCATGGTTTAGAAAAAAGAGGTAATGTGTGGTGTTTTTAAAACTCCAAAATTATTGCATTTTTAGCAATACTATGGTTTTAAAACTACAAAAAAAGTTATAACCAAACACCTTCATGCCTCTTAAAACCAAAGTATTTTGCGAAACCGTACTATTCTTACAAAACTCTAAAAATACTTTGCATCCAAACATGGCCTAAGCTCAAATATGAAAGGAATCATCGGCTCGTCCATCCGATGTTTTTTATTGAGCTAACTGGTCGCTTTGTACCTTTTTTTTTAAAGCAAACATCTTGCGAGTATATCAGAGAAAATTCGAATTTGCAAGCGTGTGGATTCATAAGTTCTATTCGCGTGAAAAGTAGAAAAGTGGCTCCGATAAGTTGTAAGCCCATTCCTCGAAACTCATTAAAAATAACTGGATTAAAGCATGCATGAATGGTTTGTAGATATCTTTCGTGCTGTTAACCAGATTTGGAGCTTAAAATCAAACGAGTCTCATATTTCAAGCTTGCACCAGCTGCACGTCTGTTTGATGAGTTTTTAACGCGGCATCATTATTAGCCATGCACAAATATACGAAGTTTCGTTCCAATTCACGCACGAGAATACATGAAGAAATGTGATGTACGCATGATGAAAACAGCAGTGCGGATGAGAATTTCTTACCATGTTCTGGTATTCTCTTTTTTGGCTCTGGGCTGTCAAGGAAGTTAAATGAAAATGTTATGCAGATGAAACTGTGATGGTGGCCCAGGAAACAATGTGATCAGTCCAGCCTTGTCGCATATACACACGGGCATGCATGGGCTGTACGCTGGCAAGGTCCATTAAGTGCGCAAATCCTATACGTAGGGCGGCCGACGAAATCGTTTTGATAGGACAGCTTTAAGATTCGTGCAAAACCTACATCCAACGGCCGCCTTCTTTTCTTCCTCCTCCTGCCTCCCGACGCCGACGGCGACGCCGCCGTGCCCGGCGAAGCCGGGTTAGCGCGGCGGAGGGCGGCGGCCGCGGATTCGGCGGCGGAAGCCGCCGGAGACGATGGAGGAGGGCGGGGCGGGGGCGTCTCGCCGGAGAATCCCTTAATGCGCGGGATTTGTACCCCCCGAGATCTCCTCCACTCCTCCCCGGACATAGAAACACGGCGGCAGGGAGGACCGGCGGTGGGAGGCGCGATGCGGGCGGGGCGGCGAGGCGGCGGGGGCGCCGCCGGCCGTGGTGGTGGCCGCCGGCGGTGGGAGGTGTTGGGGCGGGGGCGTTACATGCCGAGTGGTTAGCGTGGCGGCGGTCGAGGGCGGCGGCGGAGGCGGCGGGAGCGCCGCCGGAGCCGGGCGGGAGGCGGAGGCGGCGGGGGCGAGCACCATGACGACGGGCGGCGGCGAGCTTGGTGCGGCGGCGACGCGAGGAAGACGACGGCGAGCGGGCCGTGGGCCGACGCGAGCGGGCCGTGGGCTGACCTACAGGTGAGATATCGTCGGACGCTCTACAGATAGGACGTCCCCATTAAGTGAGGCACGTATTCCGTCCGTATGAGTGTACACGAATCATATGTATTGTTCCTGCCGGCCAGAAGGACGCACTATGATCACCAACGGCTATGTACAACACTATCTAGATGATTACGAGTCTATCACTTCGCTTGAATTTGAAAAGTCCCAACGTCACCTTCCGGCCATGCAGCAACGGCTCCGGGTGGATCGGTTCGTCTGGCCAGCAGAGGCGGCGGTGCTCGGGAGCGTCTCAAGGGTAGCGAGCGACCCTAGCTTGGCCTATAGAAGGACCACCACTTCAGAGAGCAGGAGGAGTTCAGAGGAGACGACCCAGGCCACCACACCGAGCACCACATACTCAGTTTTTGATCTCGTTGTTCACAGCGGCCGCCGGCGAGATCGATCGCCTACATCGTTCGTGAGGTCGAACCTCACCACGTTGCTGCGCTTGCCGGCAAGGTCGGCGTCCACTCCATTGCTGCGGCCGTCGGCAAGTCCGACCTTCATCGTGTCCTTATGGCTTCACCTTGGATTGGTAAGTGACGGTGAGTTGGTCTTCAGATTATATCAATATGTGTTGTGCTGCGGGTCCTCTTGCAGGTGCGGCGATTTGCAGAGTGAAGTGCAAGCAGACAGAGAGAGATTTCAGAAGAAATGTTAGCCGTGTGAGAGAAAGAGCATGTAGAGATTAGAGAGTGTTCTGCTAGTAAGTTTCAGAGTTAGTGTGTAGTTGCAGGTGTAGCCATTTGCAGAGGGTGAAATGTGAGATGAGAGAGGGATCCGATCAGATCAGTTTAGAGATAGGACAGAGATCAGTGTGTTCCAATGATGAGTCGTGAAAGATGTTGCTAGCAGATGAGAATGCAAAGTGCAGAAAGCAGTTCGTCAACACAAATGTAGATTAGCTCTGTCATTTACAAGTTTCAGAGAGTGTTCCCAGCAAAAGAGTATGTAGAGATCAGAGAGCAGTTTGCCAGTACAAGTCTAGAGCGATTTCTTCAGGTCGACATCAGAATAGTTCAGCAAGGAAGTGTAGTTCAGAGTTTAATGCAGATGCGACCAAGCTGTGATCAGAGGCTGCAAATAGAAATGCCTTATGCACGAGTTGTCGTCCAGTCCCAATGGAAGAAGAGTTCAGATTCAGAATTCGTAAGAAAAGCATAGTTTAGGTCGCAAAGTTAGAATATTGAGATAACATAGTACAGAGAACATCTTGTCAGTATATTCAGTTAGAAAGTGCAGTCCGGTTGCAACAATCAAATATTCAGAGAATTCAGTAAAGAGAGCAAGGTCAGTCATGTACAGAGTTTAGTTTCAGAGGTAGGAGATGCCATCAATAGACAAGCTTGGCCAGATTCTTCACAAGTGTTAGTTGAAAAGGAGAATTTGATTTAGAGAAAGCTTTGTTAGAACAAATTTCAGAGTACGCATTTAAGTGCATTTCAGTACAGGGAGATGCAGAGTGCAGTATCTAGTAGTGCCTACAAGAGAAAATATTCAAGTATCAAGACGCTAGAGTTCAGTCAGCCATACAAAAGAAAATATTCAACCGACCATAGTTAATAGTTTGTGGTAGCAAATATAGAAGTGCTCTTGTTCACACGTGCTACAATCTTAGAAGAAGATTATAGACAACTATCAAAGACTCTGATCAGTAAAATTACAATGAAGAAACTTCAGAGTTCAGTCATTCGATCTGAAAATGCAGAGTGCACAATTCAGTTTCGTCAGACTGCAGATTGTGTGATAATTCAGAAAGGGTCTTTGGGACATTGTTACCATGTCAGTGACTTTGATGAAGCACGCATCCTTGTGCCTAAAAAATAATTAGCATCATCATGCAACACCATGGTCAGTTCATCTGAAATAATATTCCAAAAGATCGGCAAGGTTATGTTGTCAAGACTGCTACATGAAGCAATATCGTCATACTGCATATCCGATTGTTCTTGACCGACAAGGCAGGGACTATTCACATTTCACCATCACATTCCGTGACCGACGAGGCCGGAATTGTATTCTTGTGTCTTGACCGACGAGGCAGGGCATTAGTGTTTGTGACCGACGAGGCCAAGCAACAATTTAGAGCTTGTGTGTTGAAGTTTTGGCAACATCTATCGATGCCAATCCATGCCAAGAGCTGAACAAGCAGAGAACTACAATTTGAGATGATGACCATTTGATGCAGCTTAATCGGAGGTTTTCCACGAGTACCATTCCGTGGATATAATTAACTGGACTCCTTTCGAGGCTCCAGGAATCAAGAATCTTCACAATCGTCTGATTATAAGACATCATGCAAGGATATTAATAAAGAGGAGACTATTATAAGAATTGAAGAGAGATAGGCATTGAGGATGAGCTGATGACTCTTTGTAAATCCCATGTTGTAAATCCCTTTGATATAGTGATGATCGCCTTCGGGCTTCCGTGGTTTTTCACCCGCAAGGGTTTTCCACGTAAATTCGCTGTCTCATGTGTCCATTATCCTTGTGTGTTTGTTTTAACTTATTTTGTATACATTGTATACTGGCACGCCCGCAATTTAAATCATCTGGATGGCCAGATGATGAGGCTGTTGAACATCCGCAAAGTTGGCTAATCTTGGACCGGCTAACGTTGCATTGCTCACTTATCAGCTGCACGTCCATCAGCCAGTAAAGAATAATTCATTTCTAAAACATGATGCGATTGATAGCTAAGCTCGTGCAACTAGGATACCTGAATGGCAGAGTTGACGTACACGTTAAACTCACAAGACTCCTTAATCGTAGTTACTAGCACATCACTCTTCCACCGTAACCTGTCCGTCAAACCATGTTCCCTTAAATTTTTCAGTTTTAGTACCTCCTCCCGAAGCTGCTCCACTTGTGTGGACTCAAAATTCAGTCGGTGTCGCCTCCGAGGGCCTGCCTCATCTCTTCCAGTCACCTCAGAATTCTTGGTGGATGTGCTGCTGAAGTCCAATTATGTTATTAGGCAACTATAGAACTGAAAAATAGATTGCAAAGTAGAAAACTTCAGTCAGAATCACCCAGGTAGACCTGCCTGCGACAATTATGCACACAAACTTTTGAAAGTTTGAAATGAAGTTCGGTGTAGTTAGGTTGTAGAGGGCATCACAAACAGTACTCTGTCTATCTAAGAATGTACAGAGTTTAATTTGTCTCAAAATCTAAGGATTTCAAGAGATAGCACAACATTGTGAAATTAATTTGGTGTCAGATGGTTGATATATGGGCCAGTCAGGCAGTGAAAATGGGGTACAAATGGAAACTAGGAGATGGAAAAAGAGTGAGGTTTTGGGAAGACCAGTGGATTGGGACTTGCAGTTTAGCAATCCGATATTGGGAGTTGTACAGAATAGTAAACGAGCAAGGTATAGGCTTAGCAGAAGTTTGGGATGGCCAAATCCCTGTACGCCATAGTTAATTTCAGAGGCGTTCAACCTATACATACTCCTGTTATGTGGAAAATTAATGTTCCTTCTCGCATTCATGTCTTTCTATGACTCTTGGCAAATAATAAGACACTTACAAGAACTAACCTTGCCAAGAGAAGACAGGTGGATGATTTGAGTTGCTTGTTCTGTTCTGAAACAGAAACAACCAACCACTTATTCTTTGAATGTTGTGTAGCAAAAGCTGTGTGGCAAGTGACTGCTGACATTTTAGACATCGCTTTGGGCTCTGATTTTGAATCAGTGGCCAAATTTTGGTTATGCAATAAGAAGTTTAAGATTGTAAACATTATTACTTCTGCAGTGTTATGGTCAATATGGAAACTAAAAAAAATTCTATTTGTTTTCAGGGAGGATGCTGGAAAAGTATAGAAGAGCTCGTGGGACAAAGCGCAAGAACCGCAAGAAGATAGAGAGTACTGCTGAATGGATCGGAACAAGTGAAGCTGGAGGAGATCATTTTGAAGATGGAAAAGCAAGCATCAGCACCACCTATGCTGGCATGGTGGTCTGCAACGGCAAGAGACAGAAGGCCAGGTCCAGTGGATGATTGGCGTGTAGCCAACAGTTCGTTAGGCCATGAGCAGCAGGCGTCTGGAGCTGTTACTTTGAACTATGTAGGATTTGATCCGATTCCTGTAAGTCAGGTGCTTAATGCTACAGGCTTGCAGCAGAACATGAATGATGTATCGAACTCTGTTTTGCTTTGAATAAATGCGGGGGAAACCTTTGATCTAAAAAAAAGGATAACTTGGGGAAGCAATTCGTCTAAAAAACCTCGCCTCAAATCATCCGGAATCGATCGATTTAGTGGAGGAGATTGGATGGGAGACAGAATGGGGCGCCGGCTGTTCTGTTCGTGTGTGCCACTGGAATGAAGGGAGAAGAGAGGAGGAAAGAAAGAAAGTCCCGCCTTTTGTGTGCCCGGGGTGATTTGGCGCCCACCCCCTACCAGGTCAGCAAAACGAGCAAGTGCTCGCCTGCTGACGTGGCTAGAGTGAGCGCCAATTATAACGACGCTCATCAGTTTAATCTGAGCGCCAAATCACACGGCGCTTAGAAAAGGGTCCATTTCTGGACATGTTTTTCTCAAGGGTCCATATATGAAAAACTTTTTCACAAAAGGCTAAATTGTAAAAATTACACGTGGAAGCACAATCAAGAAGAGCCCAAGATCTCTTTTTCATCCCACGAGTCACTGCTCGCACGGCCGTTGCGCGTGGCCGAGGACACCACACGCCACTGACGCCAGTCCATTCGTCTCTGGCGACTTGGCGAGTAATCGTCCTCGAACGCTATCCGAAACGCGCGCTAATTATCGTGGCTGTCGTGCCACCTGGAGAAGCCAAGCCAAGATACCACCACTGGCCAGCGCCACCGTGTCGCCCGCGCATATGGAATTTACAACAGACAAACAAGAAGAAAACATTTTTTTTTAATTTTTAGCCCATTTTTCACCGATACCCCAGCATGAATGCATGGATCAGTGAACGACGCGCTTCAGCATAGCAAAAGATTCAATAACATCACAAGAAACGCTCAGCAGTAAAAGCACTAGCGCTAAACTGAAGGCAATACAGCAGAGATTATCCAACAATACGTCTAGACTAATTCAAAAAGTATTCAACATAAGCAGCACATAATACAACAGTAGAAGAGCACACTCCAAATCAACGCATGCTGCCTACTGGACGTCCATTCATAGGCTTCGTCAGTACTCAGACGGCGAGATAACATCATCGATCTTGAGTATCATCTTCACCACCTGCGTAGCGAGCAAAATTTGCTGCTGCTTGCCAATCAGTGTCTCGAAGACATTCTGTTCCTTCATGTCATTGGTGCCGACATCATTGCAGTCTATGCCACAGTGGGGATTGTTGTCCTGTGATGAATAACAACACTCGGGGTAGGTTGAGATCTCATCACAATACAATAAGAAAGCTAGTTAAGTAAATAGGTGGTTAGACTGTATGGCTGCATGCTCTTATAGGTACTGACACAGGATGTCAAATTAATAAAAGCCCAACCAAACTAGGAGTTGGCTATGATCCGGTTCGAAAGGAACATTGAGTCCTTGTGTCACAAGATCCACTGCTGTTCTCAAAATAACTGAATTTGAAAAGGAGGGAAAACACAGATTCAAATACCTTGACTTGTTGAGCTTTTACCGCGGTCAAGGTATCAATTGGTGACAAGCCACTGTTTTCAGCCAAGGCTAATGGAACAGCATCCAATGCATCAGCAAATGACCTGATCGCATACTGTGAAAAACAAAAGCAGAATCAGAAAAAGATATTACATCCTTTCTGCAATCAAAAGTTCTAAACTCAACCATTACCTGCTCAACTCCAGGGTGTCGATCTGCAGCGGTTTCAACAGCAATTGAGCAAGCTATCTCAGCTGAACCGCCACCATACACAATGGAGTTATTGCGGATCAGATTTCTTGCCACACAAAGAGCATCATGAAGACTTCGCTTGGTCTCCTCAATCATCATTTTATTACCTGTACCGCAGCAGTTGTTTCATTAAAAGAATCTTAAATTCGAAAATAATCTTAAGAATAGTTGATGACTGAAATGAACAATTTCTGATTCAGAATCCTAATAAACATGTCAACATAGCAATAATTTTAAGTAGATAACTAAATTGTTGTATTGGTGTCATTAGTTTTGAATTATACCAAGATGACATCATGGCAATTCAAAGTCCATGAATAAACAATTTTATAAGTTGATTTTAATCTTTTGATAACTTTCCAGTCCAGCTCTACAACCCTTTCGTACATCACCAAGTACTTTCAAATCATCCGAATCAGAACTAGCACAATTTATTTTTCATTTTAAGCAAGTCATTCCAAAAGCTCTGAAGCATGATAGGGTATAAAACCAACAATTATTTAAGCAAGTCATTGATTGAACAGTTTATCAGAAGTGTAACTGTCACATATTGTTAACACTGACAATATATGCTCAATCACTTCAAATTTATCTACAGCTGTATATGAACCGTGGAGTATCTCCAGCTCAGATGAAACATTGATGTGTAGAACATGCGTGAGCCGAGCGATGTATCCACATGTATATGTTTAACATGAAAGGCGAAACTGATATACACAACAGAACTTACCACCACGAATGAAAATAGTTACAGCTCTGGAGTTGGCACACTTCTCAATGTAAAGCATCCGGTCCTTTGTTGTTCCGAATGACTTCTCTCTGACCAAACCAGCCTATTGAAGCAGAGCAAGCAAAAAGATGGCTTCATGTAGCTACTTTCAATACAATAAATATGTTTGGAAAGTCATGAAACTATAAAGGGCGACCAAAAGGTGTGCTCAAGACAGCAGTAACAAATTGCTATCCGAAAAAGCGTGCCATAATGATTCACCATTGTGAAGGTTAATTATTGAGAATGGTCAGTGGTCAATAAATTGACCTTCACGAACTCCCACAAACTAGTTAATACGTACAGACTCATGCTCTAACAAATATGCTTGCTTATTTTATTAATATAATTGTCAGAAACAATTAACAAGAAAAATATCAAGTATAATCTCTAATTCGAATTACTTTGTGGTGCACGTACATAGTGGACCACAATTGGATAACTGAACACTGCATCATCAACCAAGGCATGTTTCTTATGGCTCAAAAATAAAAACATGTGCATAAGTGGTACCTTTCCAAGCTTTTCAGGGCTCAGTTCCTGGAACCTTGGAACAATCCGGCCACCTGCATTCAATTTCAAATGTTAAGTAGAATCTTTACAATCCATTCATAGAAACATAAGGGCAGATATAGAGCATGTTTACCTGTAGCAATGGCAATCAATTCCAATTCAACACCACCAACCCACCTCACAGCTGGCAGATTTCTGTGCATCAACAAATGGTTGGCCTCATCATCAAAACCCCATTGACAAATAACAAGGGTTGCACCAACATCCTGCAAAAATAACGTGTGAATAGTTTACGGAGTAAATAAGCTCACCACAAAAAGTTAACACATTTCATACATACTAATTGATGTGGGAGTTTCAAAATGTATTATAACATGCTACAAACTATGGGAGACAAATGAAAATGGCAACTAAGACACATAACTACATTAAATGTTTGAAGGATCTCAAATCCTGAAATATGAGAGATAGGCATGAACAAAGCCAGGTACTAAAGACAAGGAAAATTATGTGCTGCAAAACACTAAACTTAAAGTTTACCTTGCATTTCTGAACCATTTCATCAAAGTATTTCTGCTCTTGCTCACGCAGCGTCTGGAATTTCTCCACAGTGTCAATGTCAACCTTATGCTTTGTCTTAGGCTTCGGCGGCTCGAAGGGGCAGGTCAAGATAGCGATCTTAGCATCCTCAATTCGCTTTGGCATTTGTGGGTGGCTCATATCTTTGTCGACAACTATTCCATAAATTAGCTCAGTGTCTTCCAGCTTTCCACCAACCTTTCCTTCTACTTTAATAAGATCCAAGTTTACGTCCTTCCTTTCCAAATCGGCAACCGCGAGGACTGCTTTGACAGCAATCTCGGCCAATGCCCGCTTGCAACGGTTAACACTGCAGAATAAGAACAAGATGCCATCAGATCATACGTGTTTCCTCCAGTGAGCCTACCGGTATAGAAACTATTCTTAAGGCATCAGAGATCATATGAATATATGTTCTAGTAAAAATCATGCTGGAATAATATCATAGTTGATATCGTTCTAAGAGAGAACTGCTCTGGCGTCATTTTAAGAAAAAAGCGTTTACAGTAAATAAAAATCCCCGTGCCAGTAGCAAGGTACATCCTAGAGCTGAGGTGAACCGTATATGCAAATTTGTCAATGAATTACATTTGATGCAATGCAATAAACTACACCTTTTGTGCAAATCTAGCACAGATAAAAGGGGAGAGAAAGACAACTGAAAAGATTCATGGGCAAAGCCTTGTCTTCTAATAGGTTTTCTTATTGGGGAAAAAAAAAAGATGAACAAGAGCAGCAGACATAAAGCATAATCTAGCATCCGGTCGCTGCCAAAACAAAAAGGAAAGGATCTTGTATATCCTATCTGTACAACATAGATGCAGAAATTTCTAAAGAACATCCAAAACTGAACCTATATGTACCACAAACTCAACTGAATAAATAGAACATTCATAAACTTGAGTGATTAAACAGAACATTCCGTATACATTTAGCTTCATGACTTACATCTTTGAGGAAAGAGTTGTCATGCAGGTCTGAACCAGGGGCTCTATATTGTCTGCACTGAACTCAAACTTTGTGGAAATGCGTTCCAGGTGGTCAAAGGCTATTCTGGACGCCATCTCATAACCTTCAGCGACCCTTATCGGGTGGATACCACGTTCCAGAAGCTTCTCAGCCTGCTCTAGAAGAGCTCCCGCCATGACCACCACCCCGGTGGTGCCATCACCGATCTCATAGTCCTGACTGCGGGACAGCTCCACCATTAGCTTTGCAATTTGGTTGTCAACATCCATCTGCTCCAGGATCGTCGCCCCATCATTTGCTGGCAATTGAAAGGGTAGCATTTTCATTAAACAAAGGAAGAAAAAGAACACCTACGGAATCACTTGCCGCATTCTTAACTCAAAACCAACAGAACTGCCAAAAGAGAGAGAGATTGGGATCAGACAACCGCCCCCCCCACAGTCACACTGATGCACTACACAGATCCTAAAGTGGAGGAGCAGCTCACTTGAGGATTTCATCGGTAAATGGGGTTCAGTTTACTAGAAATCCTAAAGTGGATCAGACACCCCCTAGTCTCCCTACACAGACCCTAAAGTGGAGGGGCAGCTCACTTGAGGATTGCATCGGTAAATGGGGTTCAGTTCACTAGAAATCCCTAGAGCAACCAGCTAAGTGTCTAACTTTCCTTCCCCACGCGATCAAATTAGTAGCCTCAATAATAGAATAGTCCAGGAAACGTCTAAATCTCAAGACCTGCACGCACGCATAATACAAAACTCTAATTCCCGATGCGCAAACGATGATGCAAGGGCGATCCCTAAACGCGAATCAGATGCAGAAGAGAACAACGAGAGGGACGCTAGCTTACTGATGGTGACGTCTCCGTCGGGGGACTGGAGCATCTTGTCCATGCCCTTGGGGCCGAGGGAGGTGCGTAGGATCCGCGCGACGGCCTTGGCCGACGCGATGTTGGACTTCTGCGCATCGAGCCCCCGCAGGCGCGACTTCTTCTCCTGCTCCCGGAGGATGATGAAGGGGCGCCCGAACTCGTCGAAGGCGAGCGCCATGGCCGCGGCCTGCCTGCGCGGGAGCGCGGTGCGCAGGTCTCTGGCCGCGCCGGAAGCTCCTGGATCCGACGGGGACGGCGGCGGCGGCGGCGGCGGGGGGCGGGAGATGGGAGCAGCGGAGGGAGGCGCGGTGTTTCTAGAGGCGACGGCGCGGGGACGTCCTATGAGCAGAACGTCCGACGCGATCGATGTGATAGGTCAGCCCATGGACTGCTCGAAGTCGGCCCACGGCCCGCGCAACTCCTCCTTCCTCGCGCCGCCGACGACCACCTCCCCTCCCTTTCTTCTTCAATCCCAGTGAGGCGCCCCCGCTCCGCCCTCCTTCTCCGTCTCCGGCGGCTCCCCGCCGCCGGATCCGGCCACCGCCGCCCACTCCCTCGCTAACTAGTTGGCTTTACTCGCCCCACCCCGCCCTCCTTCCCCGTCTCCGGCGGCTTCCCGCCGCCGGATCCGACCATCACCAACCGCTCCCTTGCTAACTAGTCGGTTGTGGTCGCCCCCGCCCCTACCCTGCCCACCGCCGGCGACCATCACCGCGGCCGGCGGCGCCCGCGCCGCCTCGCCGCCCCGCCCACACCTCGCCGTCCACCGCCGGGCCTCCCTACGCCCATATTTCTATGTTCGAGGGAGAGGAGGAGGAAATTCTAGGGTACAAACCCTCGCAGCTAAGGGATTCTACGGCACGTGGAGCGACTTCGGCCTTGGAGCTCTCGCCGGCGGCCATGGCATCGAGCAGGTCGAGAGGAGGAAGAGAGCTGGACAACCGTCGGATGTATAAAGTGCACGAATCTTGAAGTGACCTATCGGAAAGATCCTATCGCCCGCCCTACGTACAGGATTGGCGGACGGCGCGAGGCCGACGGTGGGCTGAACCTACATGGGCTCTTCATGGGCTTCCATGTCTGGCGTAATTCTGAAGTTTTTCTTTCAGAGCCCCTGGCAGCCCAGTTAACACATGTGGCTTTCGGGCGCACTCACTGACGTTATGGGCTCATGGCGGCGGGGACAAACACCTTGTGGAAGCCCAAACAAGAAGAGCCCAAGATCCGTTTTTACTTGGGCCGTTTTCAACCCACAGGCCTGGAGTCACTGCTCGCCCAGTCCGTGCGCGTGGCCGTGGACACCACACGCCAACGTGTTCGTCGTCTCTGGCGAGCACATATCGTCGAACGCTATCCAAACCGCGCGCTAAGAGCAACTCCAGCAGAGCCCCTACATGAGCCCCTAGATGGGATGTAGGGGCTCTGGTCCAAAAATCTAACTCCAGCAGGGTCCCCAGCCAGGCCCCTATCCTTGTTGGGTCGCCACAATTTGCTCCAAAGTCGCCACATCTGGCGACTCGCTCGGGGGTCGCTACATGGCGGGCCCACGTCAACCGTCACGCGCGCGCACGACTCTTCCTCCTCTCCCTCCTCCCGGCACGCCCTCCCGCCGGCCGCCGACGCTCCTTCCCCCTGCCTGGCGCCAGATCCGCTTCCCCTCCGCCGCAAATCGTCGCCGACCGCCCGGATCCAGCCACTGGCGCCGCCGTTGGCGCCGAGCCGCCGCCTCCGCGAGCTCGCACGCCGTGTCTACCCGCTTCAAATTCCGCCGCCGCCACCTCAAATCCACTCGAATCCGGCGACCTCGAGCTCCTCTACGTCGCCCCAGCCCTCTTCAAGCCACTCCCCAGCATCCTGCTCCGCCATGGCGGCTATGGGAGCCCGCTCCGCCTTGCCCCACCTCCTCCTACCTTGCCGCGTGCTCACCTGCGACCGCGCGGGCGCCCGGCCGCCTGCACGACGCCGCGGCGCCCTGGCCAGGCCGCGCCGTGCCCGCCAGCCCTGGGGAGCTGCGGTCGCGCCGCGCAGTCGTGCCCAGCCCGCCGCCTTGCCGTCGCGTCACCGCTCCCCGCCCGTCGCGCAGCCGCGGCCCGTCCGCCTCCCCGCCTCGCATCTCCTTGGCCGTCGCATCCGCCCGCGCGAGGAGGCGCCCTGGCCATCACGCGCCCGCGCGAGGGCGCGGCGGGGACGAATCCGACGACGCGTCGCTGCTGCTTGGGGGCGGAGAGAAGAAGAGAGGATGGGGAGAGAATGACGACTGGGACCCACCAGAGGTAGGGGCTTTGAGGTAAGGGGTGCTGCTGGAGTTGAAGCCATTTTGTGGGGGCTCAATTGTAGGGGCCGGCCCCTACATGGTCATGTAGGGGCTCAATTCTAGGGGCTCTGCTGGAGTTGCTCTAATTATCGTGGCTGTCGTGCCACCTGGAGTGGAGAAGCGCTAGCTCGCCGGGGCCACATCCACATACCACCCGTGGCCGGCCGCCACCGTGTCTCCCGCGCAGCCTCACGACGCGCGCATCCCGGCAATGCCAACAAGGCGATCCAGGGCCACCGCCCATTGCAGCACGTACTGCAGTTTGCAGCTCCAGAATCTCGCCGAGAGTTGATCGATGGCAGCGCTGCCGCCCATGGAGCTCTGCTTCGCCGCGCGCTCCGCAACGCCGGTGGCACCAAGGCCGACGCACCGGCGGCAGCGTATGCCCACTGCCATCGTGCGGTGCGCGGCGACGGCGCCGGCGCCGATGGGGGAGAAGACGGAGTACCGCGACGGCCCACTGGAGCGCGCGTTCATGGGCCTCTTCGCGCGCAAGATGGAGAAGTTCGCCTCCACGCCGTCATCCAAGCGGAGTAAACAATCGGAGACCGACAAGAAGAAGCGGTCGGTGTGGGACAGGGACTACGAGAGCTTCGTGGACGTGTCGCGTCGGGTGATGGTGGGCCGGACGCGCGCGCAGCAGCAAGAAGCCGTGCGCGAGGTGCTGCTGTCCATGCTCCCTCCCGGCGCGCCCGAGCAGTTCCGGAAGCTGTTCCCGGCGACGCGGTGGGCGTGCGAGTTCAACACCGCGCTCACGGTCCCCTTCTTCCGCTGGCTCGTGGGCCCCTCCGAGGTCGTCGAGGTCGAGGTCGCCGGCGTCAAGCAGCGCAGCGGCGTGCTCATCAAGAAGTGCAGGTACCTCGAGAACAGCGGGTGCGTCGGCATGTGCGTCAACATGTGCAAGATCCCCACACAGGACTTCTTCACCAACGAGTTTGGCCTCCCGCTCACCATGAATCCCAGTAAGCTCATCGTTCTCTGTTCATGCTTTCAGTTTGACAAAAAAAACACTGAAACTGCGAATGAATTTGTAACTCTCGCGAACTGCAAAATTGCAAATGTATCTGTCTGATTATCACGTCGACTGCCCCGTCCTCACTCTGCAGATTTTGAGGACATGAGCTGCGAAATGATATACGGTCAGGTGCCACCTCCCATTGAAGACGACCCGGTGTCAAAGCAACCTTGCTACCCCAACCTTTGTGAGTGTGCCTGAATTTTGCTAATACCTTCTCACCCCTGAGCACATGACACGCAGACACTTGTACTACTATAGCGTCTATATGATTTGGTTTTCCTTTTCTTGCAGGTTCCATGTCTACGCCCTCTGCCTCAGTCTGTCCTAACTTCAGAACTAGATACAGAATTTTGTTACTGAGTTCAGTTTGGCTATGCAATTAGTATACTCTGCGAACACTGGATCAAACGACAGTTGATGCTTTGCAGTTAATACTAGGTGGGACTCGTCTTCAGACACTATTGACTCTGCTCTTTTTTTTGAGACACTATTGACTCTGTTCTTGACATCCATGACTGTGATAATCTGATTTATTTAAGCTGAAGAGAGGAGAAGCACTACCGCGATAGGATGAGCGCGTTCTCCCCTTCCCATCTCGATAGCCCCTCGCCGGCGGCCACTCCGGCTCCGGCGCCCACCTCCCTACCTCTGAGCAAGCGCACAACCTCCTCTCCCCTATCACCACATGCCACTCCTTTCTACCCTCCCTCCGCAGGACGTTCCAAGCACGAACGATGGATGGATAGCCCACTCTCCCCAGTTGCTGACAGGAAGACCGCCGAGCAGTGCCCCGCTACACGGGACTCCTATCGCGATGCCGTCTGCCGTCCTTGCGCCGGCGACCAGCGGCCCCGCGTCTGCGACCCACGACCTCGGCAGCTTTCTCCGCCACCGCCGCTGCCGGCCCGCACCAGGCTGCGCTCCGAGATCCATAGGGTTCCGGACGCTGCGCCGGATGCAGATGGCTGGCGCGTGGTGAGGAGCAAACGCAGCCGCCGGCGGGAAGCGGCTCTCCAGCGGCGGCGCGGACAGATCCCGACCGCCATGTTGGGGCGCTGTTTCAATTGTTTGAAGAAGGGCCACCGCAAGGCGGCGTGTCGAGAGCCCACCAAATGCCTGCAGTGCGGAAGACCCGGCCACCGCTCTTTCGAATGCCGTAGACCGCGGCAGGCCGTGACGGTGAAATCCACTGTCCGTGCCGTGGTGGCGCCGCGAAGGTTGATCCCGGTTGACCTCGATGGCCGGTGCTTCAACTGTCTCTCCGAGAAGCATCGGGTCGCCGACTGCAAGCTACCACCTAGGTGCTTGCGTTGCAAGCAGTTCTGGCACCATGCCAGGGACTGCAAGAGGCCACGTCCCTCCTCGTCGTCCTCTTCGAAGGGTACAGCTGCGGACCGTCGTTCTATGGCGTCGTCTTCCTCCGGGGCTCCGCCGGGCTCTCGCGACCCTACCCCGCCACCGCCGCCTCCGCCACGGAGGCCGGACGCTCAACTGGCAAGATTTGCTCGGGCTGCGCAGCCGCCGCGGCGAGCGATCCCTCCCCGTGAAGTGCCTACCTCGTCCTTGCCGGTGTCGGCCGCTCCACCTCCGACGCGGCGCGCCGCTGGCCCACGCGGAGCAGCTTCCGCTTCCGTGTCGCTGCCACCGGAAGCAGGTCAAGATGAGACCTCGGGTTTCCTCTCTGTATCAGTGAAGTGCGCAACACCCGTTCCTTCTCCGGTGAGCTCGCCGTTGACCATGGAGGAGAGGGTTCCAGAGGCGGAATCTGACAGAGTGGGGCCGGCCTTTGATGTGCATCGGGACTCAAAGATTCAAAATAAAGTGTCTCGCGGGTCGGGGCGCCAGTGCAGTGCGTCTCTCCGCATTGATGTCGGCGTGCTTGCTACAGCTACAGCTGCGGCGCGCCGAAAGCTGAGTTTGAAAGACCCGGCGTCTGATTTCCAGGAGACACAACGTCAGTGTAGCCCATACCGTTGGGAGGATCCAATGTTGCTAGAGCTCAGACCATGTATGCTGGCCGAGCAACCGCGTACGGTAGCGTTGAATGCAGAGGAGAATTCTCAGGAACCGGTGAGGAATAGTACTCAAGAAGCTTGCCCAGCCAGCGCATTTTCAGATCGGGCCGAGGAAGATCCCGATCTGGCCCATACAGTTGCTGAACCAAACAAGGAGGCCCAGTTGGCGCTGCTTAGCAGTGTGGCACCGCAGGCACGAACTGCCGTGAGCCCCGGAACGACGTGCTTCACAGCTGAAAGCCACGAGTCCACACCACGACGGATTCAAGAGTTCATTGATGCATGCCAAACCCCATTAAATCAGCCTGTGGTTGCAACCATCGGATCTAAAAGGCCCCCTCCTATCCGTCGTCCTCAGCGCCGCAATATGAGCAGAAGCTCTTCGAACATGCTGCCCAGGAGGAGCAAGCGCTTGGCCATCAAAGATAAAATTCTACCTAACAACTCAGTAAAGAGGGCGCAGCGAAGAATAATGCAGAAGCTTGGCCTTATCAAGCAGGATGAATTCCCAACTGCTGAGACCTGTTCGGCTTTCGACGATCTCTTCCGACAACCGCTCTCGCAGCGACACATCATCGCCCTCGCCGAGCTTTTCTCCAGAGGTATCACGTCAGTTGGCTTGGAGTCCGAACTCATCAGGACCCAAGACCAGCAGGTGGGGGCTTAGTGCCTCGTGGTGGCTCCTTCCGGCTGTGTCCTCCATGGATTGTCCAGGAGAAAACATCTTAATCTGGAATGTGCGCGGCCTCAATTTGCCTGCGCGTAGGAATGTGGTGCGTGATGCTGTTCTCTCCGAACAGGCATCGTTGATATGTCTTTCCGAGACAAAACTCGATGTAATCCGCAACCGTTTGATGATGCAAATGCTCGGTTCGGATTACGACTTTGTGTATCGCCCGGCTGATAATACGCGGGGTGGAATCCTCCTCGCTTGGCGCCGGGATGTTTGGCAGGTCTCTAACGTCAACATCCGTCGTTACTCGATCACAGCAGAAGTGAGTTCAAATGCCGCAACCTGCCCATGGAGAATCACGTCTGTCTATGGACCGCAAGAGGACCAGGACAAATTAGACTTCCTCGCCGAGCTGAAAGAAATCAAGGAAACAAGCACTCTACCTTGGGCGGTCGTTGGAGACTTCAATCTAATTTACCAAGCACAAGACAAGAGTAACGGGAATTTGGACTACAGATGGATGCGCAGGTTCCGAAGATGCCTAGATGACCTGCTACTCAAAGAGGTTGATCTACATGGAAGAAAGTTTACATGGAGTAATGAAAGATTGAACCCAACTTTGGTGCGTCTAGACAGAGTGTTCGTCACGGTTTCATGGGATGACCTGTTCCCAAACTGCCTGCTCCAAGCTTCAGCGTCATCTATCTCGGATCATTGTCCAATAATTCTCAACACAAACATGGCAACGTTCCGTTTTGAAAATTTTTGGATCAAGATGCAAGGCTTCCAGGATGTTGTTCAATCAGCATGGCAGGCACCACCGGGATTGCCGCCGCTAATCCGGCTGGACTGCCTTTTGTCAAACACGGCTAAGGAACTACAACGATGGAGCCAAGACTTGGTAGGCAGCGTCAGACTGCAGCTCTCGATAGCAAAGGAACTCATTTTCAAATTTGATGTGGCTCAGGAATCGCGGCAGCTCTCGCCGTTGGAACAGTGGTTTAGGCGAGACCTGAAATTGAAGTGCCTTGGGCTTGCATCTCTGGAAAGATCAATCGCCAGACAAAGATCAAGGATAACATGGCTGTCTGAAGGAGACGCTAATACAAATTTTTCCAAATGCAGGCCAGACATCGGAGAAGAAAGAATTGCATCGCAAGGCTCAAGCACAATGATCAGGTTGCTTCCTCTCATGAAGACAAAGCGGATATGCTATTCCAATACTTTGAGCAGATTATGGGGACAGCGGCTGGCCGATCACACAACATGAACTTTGCGGGAATTGGCCTCCCTGTCCTTAATCTTTCTGAGCTTGACGGTGCATTCACTGAAGATGAGGTTTGGAGGATCATAAAGGAGATGCCGGGCGACAAAGCGCCGGGGCCTGACGGCTTCACTGGGGCCTTCTTCAAGTCCACTTGGAGCATCATTAAGGAGGACGTCTTGGCAGCTATCAATCGACTTGCTTCATCAGATGGAAGGGGTTTTCAATTTCTGAACAACTCTTACGTGGTGCTGCTAGCCAAAAAAGACGAAGCCATCTCAGTGTCCGATTACAGACCCATTAGCCTTATACACAGCATTGGAAAAATCTTCTCGAAGCTACTAGCCAACAGACTTGCACCTTACATGGAAAAGTTGGTGTCCCCAAACCAAAGTGCGTTCATAAAAACGCGTAGTATTCTTGACAACTTCAATTACGTCAAGCTGGCTGCTAAGAAATTATATAGGATGAAGCACCCGAGCGTACTCCTCAAGCTTGATATTACAAAGGCTTTTGACACCGTCTCTTGGCCCTTCCTTCTCGACATATTGGCATACATGGGCTTCAGTACTCGTTGGAGAGAATGGATCTCACTCATTCTCAGCACCGCATCCTCCCGCATCATGCTAAATGGAGTCCCGGGTTTATCGATTACTCATCAGCGCGGGTTACGACAGGGCGACCCTTTGTCGCCGTTGCTGTTCATCATTGTTATGGAAGCCCTCAACCTGATGATAGCCAAAGCAGTAACTTCTCAATTGCTGTCACCTCTCAAGAGCAATGACATTAAGCACAGGGCATCTTTCTATGCCGATGATGTCATTATCTTCCTTAACATGTCCAGAAGCGAGCTTATGGCCATAAAAGCAATCCTAGTTTCATTTGGTGGAGCCTCAGGCCTGCAAACTAATTTTGGCAAATGCTCAATCACCCCAATAAGATGTTCAGAGGAAGAGATTCAGCTAGCACACAGTCTCCTACCATGTCAAGTAGTGCACTTTCCCTGCAGGTATTTGGGTTTACCGTTGGCGGTCAAGCGCATACCTAAAGCTCATATCCAGCCGGTGATTGACAAAGTCGCTCGCCGCATTCCAACATGGAAAGGCCAACTAATTCACCCCAGTGGCAGGGGAACATTGGTTAAATCTGTCCTATTATCGATACCTATCTATATATCCATGGCCCTAATCCTACCTGCATGGGCGATACAAGCTATCAACAGAATCTGCAGAGCTTTCCTCTGGTCGGGCAGTGACAAAGTTCATGGTTCCAAATGCCGTGTGGCTTGGACAGTGGTCTGTCAGCCGAACATATATGGAGGGCTTGGTCTCATGAACCTAAAACTAATGGGTTATGCACTGAGGGTGCGTTGGTTGTGGTTGCAGTATAATGGTGACCAATGCTGGCGTGAGTTGCCGATGCAAACTGAACCGGCTGTCCTGAAACTCTTCACTGACTCAACAGTGGTCCGGCTCGGCAACGGAGCAAAGGCTTTGTTCTGGTCTGACAAATGGATGAACGGCTCCTCCATTGCTCAAACATACCCATCTCTAGTGCAGGCAGTCCCGTCAAAGTTGATCAAGACTAGAACAGTCCAGCAAGCACTAACTGATAGACTGTGGATCAGAGATATAACAGGGGCCCGAACAGTTCAGGTTATTCACGAATACCTTCAACTCAGAGACCAAATGCAAGCATATCATCTTAGTAACGAGGAAGACAAATGGGTATGGGTCAGAGA
The DNA here is from genome assembly GCA_012490785.1 of Eragrostis nindensis. Classification (NCBI taxonomy): domain Eukaryota; kingdom Viridiplantae; phylum Streptophyta; class Magnoliopsida; order Poales; family Poaceae; genus Eragrostis; species Eragrostis nindensis. The sequence goes on along the minus strand of JAAXCT010000574.1, from coordinate 79,417 downwards.
TAGCTCAGGGGTGTACTCAACAAAAAGCGCTTATAATTCATTCTTTGACGGGAAGCCGAAAATGCAATGTGCTCGCTGGTTGTGGAAGGCATGGGCTCCAGGCAAGGTCAAACATTTTATTTGGCTTGTGCTTCATAAGAGAATATGGACAGCAGACCGCATGAGGCGTCGCAACATGGATACGCATGAAGCATGTCCACTTTGTGGACTGGAGCAAGAAACAACTCAGCACCTACTTTGGAGATGCTCCTATACTAAGCAAGTATGGAGATCAATGGCAACACACATCGACATTCCAGAACCACCAGCTACGCGGACGCTGCAACAAGGATGGAGAGTATGGCGTCGTGGGATAAACCAAGTGAACAGGCGTGGTTTTGATACACTACTCGTTCTAGTAACGTGGTGTATATGGAAAGAAAGAAATGCCAGGGTATTCGAAGCTGAGTTGCGCACAACGAGTGCATTGTTACATATCTGCAAAGCGGAGGCTAAGTTGTGGATATATGCTGGAGCAAAGCGACTCCGTGGTTTGTTTAGTAGTGCCCAGGTAGCAATCGACGATGTAACCACATAGATGTATGGTTGAGTCAGCCGCCTTGAGCGGAGGGTGTAATACTCGTTGTAACTACGGTGCCTCTTCGCACCTTTCCTTCTTCTATAAATTCCTGACACGCAAAGCTTTTGCGTGTTTGCAAAAAAAAAAGATAATCTGATTTATTTATTTAATTTGTTTGCAGGCTGACCTATCAAATTCAAACGCTTTATCATTTGCCATAACTTTTGTATAATGAGACACATGGTAAATAGATATATCAAATTGTAAATAATGTTCCAGAGAAATGGTTGCATCGACTTAGATGCCTTCATGATGATTCGATAATTTTTTTTTTTAAAAAAAGATGCCATTCTACCGGAGCCCAAAGTTTTGTATAATAATCCATATAGCATTTGACTACATTTTAAAACTTGTACTAGAAAAAAATTTCAAATGCGTTATTTTGTATAAATGTTCCCAATTGTCGTACCCCAATTCTGAGGTACTTAGTGTTTACCGTATCAGTCCCTGGATCAGTAGCTGATACGACACTTTCACAGAATGCTTCGCAGCAGATACTTTATTTATATTACCGAGAGTCATTACAAGCCTTTTTAATACATAAAGGTCTTTATACAGATGAGGCGAGCAGCCTCAGCACACACAGACATCACGCTCAAAGGCTGACGCAGCAGCCAGAGCTAACACTTATTCTAGCGGAAGACGACAAGGCTCCACTCCTACAGGCACCGCTTGAGCGTAGGCCGAACTCTACTCTTCATCACCATCAGCTTGAAAGTCATACTCAGGCTCATCGTCTGAATGATTTAAGCAAGGGTGAGTACTTAAGGTACTCAGCAAGCCTAATACGAGGGCTATGATTATGCAAGGGATTATCAAAGGATAGGCTGAGTTTTATCGACAAGGCGAAAAAGCCAAGTTTATGCAGGGTTGTTTTGAAAACAAAGCATTTCGCAATTCTAATCAAATATCTGTAGAGATTAGTGGGGTTGGGCGGCCCTGGGGGAGATGCAATCCATCCCGCCAGTTCCTCAATTTTATCACTGGCCGACAACCAGCACACGGCTCCAAACCGGTGTTTTCCAAAAACACACCAAGGAAACTCACGCGGAAAAATCTAATCATAGTGTGGCCTATGCTTTCGCGTTGTCCAATACCGTGGAACACGGCTTTCTGGAAAGTTTCTTAACCTTGGCCAAGGGTGCACAAATTTCCCCACAAGGTGGTCCAGTCCTCCCTATCGTCATAGTTTGGACTGTCACACTAAAGGTTCCGTACCTACTTGGTACCACCACGGCATCCCCCACGGACATCACCAGGGGCTTCACAATCATAATAATATGGCCAGTCATAAATGCCGGATCTCGAACACCCACCAACGAACGAGTCTTCTCCTGGGACTCCGTTGCAATCTCCTGCCTCCGGGGGGTATCGGGTGAGTATTAGTAGGGTGTGGTTCCATTTCCCATCCCATACTGGGCTTGTGGCTGCGCGAGAGGTGCTAGGCAAAGGCGGCACAAGAACCGGTCCTTATACGACCGAACCAGGCATCTTCAATAGCCAATCCACAAGTGGAAAGGCATCCCAGAGATAGCCTCCCCACTGAGGACTACCTCGCCTGGTCCCGCCAAAACATATCCCTCACTAGGGTTGCACTTATTATTAACCACCCAATTTCACATTTACACACACCACCAAGACACACGCCTTTACACGAAAATCATGTGAGCAGTATTAATTAAACACATGTGAGAGTCCTAAGCAGCGAGCCTATCAACAATTCATTAATTAAATTAATGATGTTGATTCCTAGGGCTAACAAGGATACAGGATATAATCAAGTCAAGGCAGGCAATCAAATATTGCATAGGACCATTCTAGCATTTAAATTCATTTAAATACCATGCAATTTATTTATAAATAGCTCTAATTAGGATATTTGCAATCATAGGATCAATATGATCAATGGAAGTTAGACTTGCCTTCACCAAGTTCTTCTTCCTCTAAATCCTCGTAATCAGGATCCTCAGGGTCTTCGTCTTGATTATCTATCGATTAAAAAGGATAAATCTACCGCTTGCAATCAAATTAACAGAGCAATAAATCCGAATAAAATCCAAATAAAACCCGATGGGAGTTGATTTTGGTGGCACTGGATAGGTTATGATTTTAGATGAATTTTGGCGCAAGTTTCGCCAAAATTGGAGTTAGAACGATGAAGATATTGATTTTTGATGTAAAAGAAAGGAAATTGATTAGGATGTGATGATCATAATTAAGTATAACCATCATCCTAATTTTCCAGAGGTTGACAAGGGTTGCAAAATGTTTAGAATGAAATATTGGATTTTTGAGGATTTTTGGGAATTTTTCTGTTATTGGAAATGTGGTCGAAATGATTTTCTGTGTACGAATCTGGGTGCGCATAGCAATTTCCAGCGCGTGATCTCACTGACCGGTGGGCCAAAGGGCCCAGCGGGGTCCGCGCTTTACTGTTTGATGAGCCGGGTCCATAGAACGGTGGACCGGGCAGTATAAAATGGCGGGTCCACGGTGCGCCGAGTCTGCCACGTCGGCGGCGACTCGGTCTCCACCGGGCCCACCGATCCGACGTGGCTGCCACGTCGGACGGCGGCGCGGCAAAAGGGCGCACGGCGGCGCGCGGCGGCGCGGCGCCGGAGATCTCGCCGGCGACGAGCACGAAGGTCCAAAGGTGACGAGAGCTAGTCGAACAGGGCCTACGTGCGAAGGCGAACCGTCCGGTGGGTGATGTTGTCGTCGGGGATGACGGACGCGGCGGCGCGACGTCGCCGGAGATGGCGATACGCCGGCGAGCGAAGGGAAAAAGGTGGGAAACGTGTTGCGCTCGAGTTTGTGCTGCCGGGGGGTGTGCGCGGGAGTGCAGCGAGTCGTGTGAAGGAGTCGACCGGGCCGGAGAAAGCTCACGGCGGCCGGCGCTGAGAGAGAAGGGCGGCGGCGGAGCCGGCACTCGATGCGTGGGTGTCGCGGGAGTGCGAGAGAGAAAGAGAGCGAGCGCATGTGAGAGAGCGAGGTGCGGTGAACCTAGTGACACTACACATCGACGAGGAGAGAGATCGGAGCGGCGGCACGAGCTCGCCGGAGCGCGGCGGCGCGCCGGGGAGAGAGAGAAGAAGGGTCAGGCGAGACGAGGCTCGTGATGGTGTACGTGCGTGAGGTGTGCGAGAGCAGGGCGAAGCTATCGCGCTACTCTAACGGGGTCGGACGCGGCCAGAGCTAGGCCGGTGACGAGCTCTAGCGGCAGCGGTGACCGGAGCTAGAGGAGGAGACATGCGCACTAGAAAAAGGCCGACGAGATCATGCGCAAGAGAGAGAGAAGAGCAAGGGGGTGCTCACCGTGCTCTCAGACAAGCGAGAGAGAAAACGGAGGAGTGCCGGCGACGGGAACGGCGGACGGCGGAGCTAGGGTTCCGACAAGCTTCACCTGCAAATCACGGCTGCGCCATAGGAGAGCACCAGCGTGTTAAGCAAGTGAAGGGTTGATGAACTCGACGAGAAATGGGTGTCGAGACTCACCGGAGAAGAGGAGAGAGCTCTCCGGAGGGTTCACCGGAGAGTGAGTGAAGTGGGGAATTGAGCAGTGGAGTGCTCGGGAGTGAGTGTGGGAGAGAAATGAGAATAGAGGAGGGAAGCGGGGGTCTGCCCCTTGCTTTATAGCCATCAATGGCGGTTCGCGAGGGGGCGCAAGGTCGGTTTCGCCGGCGAAATATCTCGCCGGACTGGAGCTCGACATGACGCGCGATGGCGGTTCTCGAGCTTCGATGAACGGCGTGACGCGCGACGAGCATGGCTGCAGTTCACCGGACGGAACGGAGCGAGGAAGGAAGCCGCTGTGGCTGACGAGAGCGGCGTGGAGCTCACCGGATTTATAGGAGACTTGGCGCGCGCGTTAGGTAAGGGAAGAGGACGATGGGACGCGACGGTAAGGCGGTGGAACGCCTTCACGAATTTCACGTGGTGCTCCTGTGGCGCGGAAACGACGGGGGCGGTTCGCCGGCAAGGAGGGATGGGCGGCGGCGCAAATCGCGCCGGCGCGAGGAGGGAGACGACGCGGGCGCCGGGCCCACACGTCAGCGACAGGAGCGGGAGAGGGAGAGGGCCGGGCTGGCGCGGCGGTGCTGGGCCGGGAGTGAAGCGGCCCAGGCGGGAGAGAAAAGAGAGAAAGGAGAGAAGAGAGAGTGGGCCGGCCAGGAGAGAAAGAAGAAGGGCGGCCCGATAAGGAAGAAAGGTTTGATCTTTTGCTGGAATTGATTTTGAATGAATTTCAAATTCATTCAAAAGGAAGGATTGAAACCAATCGCCCGAACAAATCAAGAAAAACACGAAAATGCACATGGTGACTTTTATGCATGGTTTAAAATTCAAAAACTTTTGGTTTCGCTACTAACTAAAGCTAGCAAATTGATTTTAATTGAAAAGTTTTAAAAAGTTCAAATTTTTTTAGTGGTTTTTTGACAACGGGCAAAAACGCGGGTCGCTACAACCTACCCCACTTAAAGAGAATCTCGTCCCCGAGATTCCGGCTCTTCCTCGAAAAGATAAGGGAACTCTCGCTTGAGATCATCTTCTCTTTCCCATGTTGCCTCTGCTTCGGTGTGATTACTCCACTGAACTCGACAAAACCTTATAGCATTCCTCCTTGTTAGTCGAGTTGCCACATCCAAAATCTTAATTGGCCTTTCCTGATATCTGAGGTCAGGCTGTAAGTCCATCACTTCGGGAGGGACTATTTCTTCCGGTTTTCTCAGTCATTTCTTTAATTGTGATACATGGAAAACATCGTGTACATCTGACATTTCTTCGGGAAGCTCGAGACGATATGCCACGGCTCCTATCCTCTTAAGTACCTTAAAAGGTCCAATGTATCTCGGTGCCAACTTTCCTTTTATTTGAAATCTCCTGGTTCCTCGAATCGGTGACACTTTGAGATACACATAATCTCCAACTTCAAGGCTCAAATCTCTGCGTCGGGTATCAGCATAACTTTTCTGTCTGCTTTGGGCTGCTTTTAAATTTTCTCTGACCAAAGCTACTTTCTCTTCTGCATCTCTGATTATTGCAGGTCCAAAGAAAGAACGTTCCCCAACTTCTGACCACATCAGCGGGGTTCTGCATTTTCTGCCATACAGTGCCTCAAATGGTGACATCTGTAAACTGGCCTGATAACTATTGTTATATGAGAATTCTGCAAAGGATAAGCTTTTCTCCCAATCTTTTCCATAGGCTAGCACACACGCTCTTAACATGTCTTCCAGAATTTGATTCACCCTTTCTGTCTGACCATCGGTTTGTGGGTGGTATGCTGAACTGTAATCTAGTCTTGTTCCGAGCAATTTATGCAAACTTTTCCAGAATATCGAGGTGAATTGTGTGCCTCGATCGGATACTATTCTGCGAGGAACTCCATGCAATTTGAGCACATTGTCTATGTACAGTTGAGCATAATGATTTCCTCTGTACACTGTCTTCACAGGAATAAAGTGTGCCACTTTTGTCAGTCGATCCACAATAACCCATATGGAATCATATCCTTTCTGGGTACGGGGTAACCCTACGATGAAATCCATACTGATCTCATCCCATTTCCACTCTGGAACATGGAGAGGTTGCAGTAATCCTGCAGGTCTTTTATACTCTGCTTTTACCCTGCTGCAGATGTCACAACGAGCAACAAATTCTGCTATGTCTCTTTTCATTCCTGACCACCAATATTTCTGCTTCAGATCCATATACATTTTGGTGCATCCAGGATGAATAGAATATGCTGAGTTATGAGCTTCATCCATAATCAGTTTCTGATATCCACCAGTTTTCGGTACACAAATTCTATCCTTGTACCATAAGGTGCCCTGATTATCTACTCGAAATCCAGAGGCTTTATCCAACCCTGTCATTTTCTTTAGCTCATTTATTTCTTCATCTGACTCCTGAGCTGTTCTGATTTGCTTTTCCAGAGTTGGTTCCACATATAAGGTATTCAGGTGGCCTGGTTTAGCAAAGTGAAGATTTAACTGTTTAAATTCTTCCACCAGCTCGGGGCTTCGTCTCCGCATTTTAATCCCATTATTCTGAGATTTGCGGCTTAACGCATCTGCAACCACATTTGCCTTTCCGGGATGGTAGTGAATTTCTAGATCATAATCCTTTATTAATTCCAACCATCTTCTCTGTCGGAGGTTTAAATCCGGTTGTGTGAAAATATATTTCAGACTCTTGTGATCCGTATATATTTCACATTTATTGCCAATCAGATAATGTCTCCAAATTTTGAGAGCATGCACAACTGCTGCTAGCTCCAAATCATGAGTGGGATAATTTTGCTCATGTGTTTTCAGCTGCCTTGATGCGTATGCAATCACTCTGTCATCTTGCATAAGCACACATCCCAATCCTTGTCGAGATGCGTCGCAATATATGACAAAATCTCTGTGTATGTCTGGTAAGGCCAGTACTGGGGCTGTGGTCAACTTTTTCTTTAGTTCCTGAAAACTTCTCTCACAAGCTTCTGTCCATTTGAATTCTTTTCCTTTCTGTGTCAAGGCGGTCATTGGTCTTGCTATTTTTGAGAAACCTTCAATAAATTTGCGGTAATAACCAGCAAAACCAAGGAAACTCCGAACTTCTGTCACGGTGGTTGGTTGCTTCCAATTAAGGACTGCCTCAACTTTGGTTGGATCCACTGATACTCCTTCTTCTGTCAAAATATGACCAAGAAATGCCACTTTATTTAGCCAAAATTCACATTTACTGAATTTGGCATACAGCTCATGGGCTCTCAATTTTTCTAGCACAATCCTCAAATGCTGCTCATGCTCTTCTGCACTTTTGGAGTAGATAAGTATGTCGTCAATGAAGACAACGACAAACCGGTCTAACTCCTCCATAAACACTTTATTCATCAAATTCATAAAGTATGCCGGTGCATTTGTCAATCCAAATGGCATCACTGTGAACTCATACTGACCATATCTGGTGACAAAAGCTGTCTTGAGAATATCACATTCTCTGATTTTTAACTGATAATACCCAGATCTTAAATCGATTTTGGAGAAATATTTGGCTCCTTTCAATTGGTCAAATAAATCATCGATCCTGGGCAGTGGATATTTATTCTTAACGGTGACTTCATTCAAAGAGCGGTAGTCTATGCACATTCTGAGACTGCCATCTTTCTTTTTAACAAAAAGAACAGGCGATCCCCACGGTGATGAGCTTGGTCTGATAAATCCTTTTTCCTGTAACTCTGCTATTTGTGCCTTCAATTCTGCTAGCTCAGTTGCTGCCATTCTATACGGTCTCTTTGCTATTGGAGCTGTGCCAGGAATAAGGTCAATGATGAACTCTATGTCTCTGTCAGGTGGCATTCCTGGCAACTCTTCTGGAAACACATCAGGATATTCACAGACAACTGGCACTTCCTCCAACGGTGTTGCTTCCATATTGTGAACCATTGGTGCAACTTTTGACCTCTTGGGTTCGCATACCACTTTAATTCCTTTGTGGTTTACTAGGGTAACTTTCCTGGTGTCACAGGCTATATTGCCTTGGTGCTTACTCAACCAGTCCATTCCGAGGATAACATCTATCCCTTCGGATTTTAGGACTACTAAGTTCGCTAGGAACTCTACCCCACTTAAAAGAATCTTAACCCGTGGGCATCCCAAATAACTTTTGGTCTCGGCCCCGGGAGTCCGTATTATCAGGGGTTGTTTTAGCATGACAGTTGGCAAACCATTTGCAGCAACAAACTTCAAAGAAACAAACGAATGCGAAGCTCCAGAATCAAACAGAACGGTTGCAAGAGTGGAGTTGACAAGATACTCACCGAGAACAACATCAGGAGTGTCCTCAACTTCATCTGCATTAATATGATTGACTTTTCCTCGGCCGAAAGATTGATTATTCCTTCGCTGCTGTCCAGAGGGTTGCTGTCCACCACGACCATTTCCAGAAGCTGCAGTTCTGGCACTGTTTGGCTGATGCTGCTGAGTAGGAGCATTATTCTGGCTCAAATAAGGGCATCTAGCAATCATATGACCAGGCTCACGGCAATGAAAGCAAGTCCTCTTATCATTGTTGTTGGGTTGAACAACACTGGAACTGCTCCTCTGCTGGCTACCAGAATTTTGGTTGCGATATGACGGTGCTGAGCTTGGTTGATTGGACGCTGAGGTCCTGTACTGCATGGTAGACTGATATTTTGGCTTCTGAAAATTACTATTATACCTCGGCTTTTGATTTCTTTCCTGCTGCTTAAACTTTTGCGCATTGAATTTGCGCTTCCTATCATGATCAATGTGAGAACGAGCATCTTCCAACAAGAGTGCACGGTTCATGAGAGTGTTGAAATCCGGATAGATATGAGTAACCAGCTGCACTTTCAATCCAGGATTAAGTCCCTTTCTGAAGCGATCCTGCTTCTTCTTATCAGTATTGACATCATCAGGGGCATAACGGGCCAATTTCATGAATTTTCTGATATACTGATTAACTGTCATTGCTCCCTGCTTCAGAGAGCGGAATTCATCAGCCTTCATCTCAATCACACCTTCTGGGATGTGATACCTCCTGAACTCCTCCTGGAATTCCTCCCAGGTAATAGCATCTGCATTCTCCGCACCCTCACGGTAATTATCCCACCATTCTCCTGCTGCTCCCTTGAGCTGGTGAGATGCCAGAAGAACTTTTTCTCTATCATCAGCATTCACCAAGTGTAATTTCTTGGTGATATCACGCAGCCAATCATCAGCTGCCAGAGGATCCTCCTCAGTCCCCTCAAAGGTCGGGGGCCTGAATCTCATGAATTCTGACATTTTCCATTAAGCGGGTCTGATTATCCATCACAGCCACCAGGTTGGTGACTGGTGCTGCGGGTATTCTTCCGCCTCTTCCACCACCTCTTCCACCACCTCTTCTACCACCTCTACCACGGTTTCGTTGTCCTTCACTTCTGTTCTGATCATTATTTTCTCCGACCTCATCTTGCACTTCCTGCTGATTTTGGCTCACTTCCTCTTCCTGGTAATCTTGTTCATTATCATGTCTGCCTCCACCTCTACCTCCTCCTCTACCTCTGCCACGCTGATTATTATTTCTTCCTCTACCACGTCCACGCCCTGCACTGTGGACGTCATCCTGCTCATCATTTTGAGCGTTACGCTCTCGGCGTTGACGCTGCTGAATTCTGGCAGATCTTTTGGGAGGCATCTGATGGAGAGATTAGCAAGAAGGTGAGTTAAGATTCTCGGGCGATTAACTAAACTACGAGGCGAAACTACAAACTACGAGGCAAACAAACAAGATAAATGGAAAAGGAATTCCAAAGATCTTGCAAGCACACATACAAGATAAAACCGGCATCATTACATCATTACAGCAAGCCTATTCACAATAACAAGGTTCGATCATACATACCCAAGTCCTTTTATTTATATACAAGGACTCGACGATCTACGACTCGACCACAGGGCGACACTGACTCGGAACTACCGAGACACACTACTGACACACCTGACACTACTAGACACTACGACTCAGGGCAACGGCTGCCACTACTAGCTAGCAAGGCTACTCCACGGCGCCAACTCTGCTGCTCAGGCGTCGAAGCCACGGTCCTGGCGCCACTCTGCGTAGAGGTCGAACGGGTCCTGGGTGAGGTCGACGGTGCCGGCGCTGACCAGCCTGTAGTACTCGTCGAGGTCCACGTCTCCAACAAGGCGAGGTCCTGCTGGTGCCTCTGGTGCAGGCGAGTCGATCACCACAAACTCGTCCATATCCATCTCATCGTCAGTGCCAGTGAGATCGATGACGTTATCCGCCACCGACTCACTCCCTGACGAAACGTCCACAATAGGCTCGTCCTCCATCGGCTCCTCCTCAGAGTCTCCGACGGTCTCAAGGGCGGCCTCAAGCTCTGCTGCCCAACGGGCAAGCTCCTCTGAGTCGTCTGCCGGCTCAACCTCGGGGGAGTCCACGGTAGTGTCTGAACCTGCAAGTGTGGTGGAGTCCTCCTCCGTGTCGGTCGGACAGGCGTAGTGGTAGTGTCCGTGCGGTCCTCCTGTCCTCACTGTGAAGTGGCGGCGGGGTCCTCCGTGCTCCTCGTGGCAGTACCTGTAGTGGCTGTTGAGCTTACGGATCAGATACATCGCATCCTCCTCCCAGAAACGACGGGTGTAGTCCAGGGTCCACTGCAGGCGGTCTCTCTCAGCCTGACAAGCAGCAAGCTGAGCCTGTGCCTGCTCAAGCTGAGCTCGGGTCTCTGCCAGACGGCGCTGGTCCTCGCCCCACCTCTCGGCAGTCTGCTCGAGAACGCGGGCGGTCTGGGCGCGCTGCGCCTCCAGCTGGTCAAGCTCCTGACGAAGGGCCTCCATCTGTTCAACAAAATGTTGAAAAGACGGGTAAGTACTGGTGAAAATAATTTTATAAATAGAAATAAGGTAAGGGAGATTTTATAAAGTAAAACTTTACAAAATATCGCACTCATCTCACTCGATTCCAACCTATGGTTTGGCCTACGGACAAGCATCGCTCTGATACCACTCTGTCGTACCCCATTTCTGAAGTACTTAGTGTTTACCGTATCAGTCCCTGGATCAGTAGCTGATACGACACTTTCACAGAATGCTTCACAGCAGATACTTTATTTATATTACCGAGAGTCATTACAAGCCTTTTTAATACATAAAGGTCTTTATACAGATGAGGCGAGCAGCCTCAGCACACACAGACATCACGCTCAAAGGCTGACGCAGCAGCCAGAGTTAACACTTATTCTAGCGGAAGACGACAAGGCTCCACTCCTACAGGCACCGCTTGAGCGTAGGCCGAACTCTACTCTTCATCACCATCAGCTTGAAAGTCATACTCAGGCTCATCTTCTGAATGATTTAAGCAAGGGTGAGTACTTAAGGTACTCAGCAAGCCTAACACGAGGGCTATGATTATGCAAGGGATTATCAAAGGATAGGCTGAGTTTTATCGACAAGGCGAAAAAGCCAAGTTTATGCAGGGTTGTTTTGAAAACAAAGCATTTCGCAATTCTAATCAAATATCTGTAGAGATTAGTGGGGTTGGGCGGCCCTGGGGGAGATGCAATCCATCCCGCCAGTTCCTCAATTTTATCACTGGCCGACAACCAGCACAAGGCTCCAAACCGGTGTTTTCCAAAAACACACCAAGGAAACTCACGCGGAAAAATCTAATCATAGTGTGGCCTATGCTTTCGCGTTGTCCAATACCGTGGAACACGGCTTTCCGGAAAGTTTCTTAACCTTGGCCAAGGGTGCACAAATTTCCCCACAAGGTGGTCCAGTCCTCCCTATCGTCATAGTTTGGACTGTCCCACTAAAGGTTCCGTACCTACTTGGTACCACCACGGCATCCCCCACTGACATCACCAGGGGCTTCACAATCATAATAATATGGCCAGTCATAAATGCCGGATCTCGAACACCCACCAACGAACGAGTCTTCTCCTGGGACTCCGTTGCAATCTCCTGCCTCCGGGGGGTACCGGGTGAGTACTAGTAGGGTGTGGTTCCATTTCCCATCCCATACTGGGCTTGTGGCTGCGCGAGAGGTGCTAGGCAAAGGCGGCACAAGAACCGGTCCTTATACGACCAAACCAGGCATCTTCAATAGCCAATCCACAAGTGGAAAGGCATCCCAGAGATAGCCTCCCCACTGAGGACTACCTCGCCTGGTCCCGCCAAAACATATCCCTCACTAGGGTTGCACTTATTATTAACCACCCAATTTCACATTTACACACACCACCAAGACACACGCCTTTACACGAAAATCATGTGAGCAGTATTAATTAAACACATGTGAGAGTCCTAAGCAGCGAGCCTATCAACAATTCATTAATTAAATTAATGATGTTGATTCCTAGGGCTAACAAGGATACAGGATATAATCAAGTCAAGGCAGGCAATCAAATATTGCATAGGACCATTCTAGCATTTAAATTCATTTAAATACCATGCAATTTATTTATAAATAGCTCTAATTAGGATATTTGCAATCATAGGATCAATATGATCAATGGAAGTTAGACTTGCCTTCACCAAGTTCTTCTTCCTCTAAATCCTCGTAATCAGGATCCTCAGGGTCTTCGTCTTGATTATCTATCGATTAAAAAGGATAAATCTACCGCTTGCAATCAAATTAACAGAGCAATAAATCCGAATAAAATCCAAATAAAACCCGATGGGAGTTGATTTTGGTGGCACTGGATAGGTTATGATTTTAGATGAATTTTGGCGCAAGTTTCGCCAAAATTGGAGTTAGAACGATGAAGATATTGATTTTTGATGTAAAAGAAAGGAAATTGATTAGGATGTGATGATCATAATTAAGTATAACCATCATCCTAATTTTCCAGAGGTTGACAAGGGTTGCAAAATGTTTAGAATGAAATATTGGATTTTTGAGGATTTTTGGGAATTTTTCTGTTATTGGAAATGTGGTCGAAATGATTTTCTGTGTACGAATCTGGGTGCGACTAGCAATTTCCAGCGCTTGATCTCACTGACCGGTGGGCCAAAGGGCCCAGCGGGGTCCGCGCTTTACTGTTTGATGAGCCGGGTCCATAGAACGGTGGACCGGGCAGTATAAAATGGCGGGTCCACGGTGCGCCGAGTCTGCCACGTCGGCGGCGACTCGGTCTCCACCGGGCCCACCGATCCGACGTGGCTGCCACGTCGGACGGCGGCGCGGCAAAAGGGCGCACGGCGGCGCGCGGCGGCGCGGCGCCGGAGATCTCGCCGGCGACGAGCACGAAGGTCCAAAGGTGACGAGAGCTAGTCGAACAGGGCCTACGTGCGAAGGCGAACCGTCCGGTGGGTGATGTTGTCGTCGGGGATGACGGACGCGGCGGCGCGACGTCGCCGGAGATGGCGATACGCCGGCGAGCGAAGGGAAAAAGGTGGGAAACGTGTTGCGCTCGAGTTTGTGCTGCCGGGGGGGTGTGCGCGGGAGTGCAGCGAGTCGTGTGAAGGAGTCGACCGGGCCGGAGAAAGCTCACGGCGGCCGGCGCTGAGAGAGAAGGGCGGCGGCGGAGCCGGCGCTCGATGCGTGGGTGTCGCGGGAGTGCGAGAGAGAAAGAGAGCGAGCGCATGTGAGAGAGCGAGGTGCGGTGAACCTAGTGACACTACACATCGACGAGGAGAGAGATCGGAGCGGCGGCACGAGCTCGCCGGAGCGCGGCGGCGCGCCAGGGAGAGAGAGAAGAAGGGTCAGGCGAGACGAGGCTCGTGATGGTGTACGTGCGTGAGGTGTGCGAGAGCAGGGCGAAGCTATCGCGCTACTCTAACGGGGTCGGACGCGGCCAGAGCTAGGCCGGTGACGAGCTCTAGCGGCAGCGGTGACCGGAGCTAGAGGAGGAGACATGCGCACTAGAAAAAGGCCGACGAGATCATGCGCAAGAGAGAGAGAAGAGCAAGGGGGTGCTCACCGTGCTCTCAGACAAGCGAGAGAGAAAACGGAGGAGTGCCGGCGACGGGAACAGCGGACGGCGGAGCTAGGGTTCCGACAAGCTTCACCTGCAAATCACGGCTGCGCCATAGGAGAGCACCAGCGTGTTAAGCAAGTGAAGGGTTGATGAACTCGACGAGAAATGGGTGTCGAGACTCACCGGAGAAGAGGAGAGAGCTCTCCGGAGGGTTCACCGGAGAGTGAGTGAAGTGGGGAATTGAGCAGTGGAGTGCTCGGGAGTGAGTGTGGGAGAGAAATGAGAATAGAGGAGGGAAGCGGGGGTCTGCCCCTTGCTTTATAGCCATCAATGGCGGTTCGCGAGGGGGCGCAAGGTCGGTTTCGCCGGCGAGAAATATCTCGCCGGACTGGAGCTCGACATGACGCGCGATGGCGGTTCTCGAGCTTCGATGAACGGCGTGACGCGCGACGAGCATGGCTGCAGTTCACCGGACGGAACGGAGCGAGGAAGGAAGCCGCTGTGGCTGACGAGAGCGGCGTGGAGCTCACCGGATTTATAGGAGACTTGGCGCGCGCGTTAGGTAAGGGAAGAGGACGATGGGACGCGACGGTAAGGCGGTGGAACGCCTTCACGAATTTCACGTGGTGCTCCTGTGGCGCGGAAACGACGGGGGCGGTTCGCCGGCAAGGAGGGATGGGCGGCGGCGCAAATCGCGCCGGCGCGAGGAGGGAGACGACGCGGGCGCCGGGCCCACACGTCAGCGACAGGAGCGGGAGAGGGAGAGGGCCGGGCTGGCGCGGCGGTGCTGGGCCGGGAGTGAAACGGCCCAGGCGGGAGAGAAAAGAGAGAAAGGAGAGAAGAGAGAGTGGGCCGGCCAGGAGAAAAAGAAGAAGGGCGGCCCGATAAGGAAGAAAGGTTTGATCTTTTGCTGGAATTGATTTTGAATGAATTTCGAATTCATTCAAAAGGAAGGATTGAAACCAATCGCCCGAACAAATCAAGAAAAACACGAAAATGCACATGGTGACTTTTATGCATGGTTTAAAATTCAAAAACTTTTGGTTTCGCTACTAACTAAAGCTAGCAAATTGATTTTAATTGAAAAGTTTTAAAAAGTTTAAATTTTTTTTAGTGGTTTTTTGACAACGGGCAAAAACGCGGGTCGCTACACCAATAATAGTGAAAACTCTTTTGATGATCTTAAGGGAAAATGCTATTCAAGATATTCCCACATTGGATGCTTAATTAGTTTGATATTTATACAAAAGTTATGTTCGTCGTGTGGTCTCTTCGTTCTGCATAATACATGGCCATCCAGCACCCTGGTCCTGCCAATGTCTGCGTACGCGCGGTTGAGACGCGACACGGCTCTGCATGTCCTTCTACATCGCCAGAATACCTCCAAGGGGTGGAAGTTGCGCAAGGCCGACTCTGGCCACCTCGACGCTCTGGTCCACTTCGACGCCCTCCTCGGCGTCGGGATCGGAGAAGAAAGCGATGACGCCACGACAAGTGAAAGGGCGACAAAGAGGCGAATATTCGAGACGGAAGAGAAGACTTGAATTATGTCTTCCATCACTGTAGCATTCAAGTTTTTTTCCTAAAATTTCATTATATAGTATCTTCAGTTCCAATAATATTATTGGCCTAGCAAAGATTGTGATCAAAATGTTCATTATGTCATTTTTTGTATGTGACACAAGTAGCATGCCTAACTTGCCCTAACCATCATGGTCTCATATGCAGACATGTTGTGTAAAATTAGAATGCGAAGTACAGTACCTAAAACATAGTCGTTGCTCTAATTAATAAGCAATATCCAAGTACAGTACCTAAAACTTATAGCCTAGGTTACTCATTGCATCTTCGTTGCAGTACTATAACATCATTTCCATAAAAAATATCTTGGGGCAATTGCAAACCAACCATCCTTTTAGACTCCAATTGTATTTTCACCATTGGTTTTCAGATTTTGCGATTTTACCATCATTTTTTGAAAAGCGATGGTGATCTTGCAAAATAGTTTTGCGATTTGACCATCAGTTTTCAAAAAATCAATGGTGATCTTGCAAAATCTGAAAGCAATCAATGATGATCTTGCAAAATCTGAAAATCGATGGTGAAAACGCAATTAGAATCTAGAATCATGGTTAAAACGCTATTGTCTCAAATATCTTTTACTTCCTTCAGATGATATTTTATAGTGTGCCTGAATTTTGCTACTACTACCACCTTCTCTCAGCTCTGAGACCCTGACACGGAGCAACACACTTGTATAGCGTCTACTATAGGGTGCAATTAGTACATTCTGCCAACATTGGATCAGTCGACAGTTGATACTTTGTAGTCCATACTCGTTGAGACTCGTCTTGGGACACTATTGACTCTGTTCTTGACATCCGTGACTCCAATGATCTGGTTCATTTTATTACATTTGCTTGCAGGCCAACCTATCAAATTCGAAATCTTTATAGTGAATAAGTATATCAAAATGTAAATAATAACTTCCTGAGAAGTGATTGCATCGCCTTTTATGATGATTCGATTTTTTAATAAAACATGTAAAACTAACCATCTCATTTAGCATCACATCCATGTATACATAATTCATATTTATTACTTTAGTAAGGTTAATGCCAAAACATCGGTCCATATGCCATATATATAAGAAGTTTATAAAAGTAAAAATTTCCATGTCTAATCACATACAACTTGTGGCGGATATGTCTCAATCTTGTAATCTCTTCCTCGTAAATCAAGTTATACTTCAGCTTAAAAATAATGATGCAACCTATGAAGAAGTATGGTTTATTCATATAACTTGTTTTTCATATAGAGATCAATACAATGGCATTTCCGAAAGTGTCCTACATCATAGTTTCTCAGATATTAGACAAAGAAATAATCCATTTAGCATTTTACAACGATTTAAACCTTGTACGAGCATAAAGTTTCAAATGCCTTTGTTTTGTATAAATTTTTCTAATGATAGTAAAAAACCCTTTAATGATCTTAAGGGAAAATGCATTCAAGATATTCCCGCATTGGATGTTTAATTAGTTTGATATTTATACAAAAGTTACGTTGATGTTTTTTTTCTTCAAATGCCAAGATGAGAGCGTAGGTGCATGGCCTCAAGCAAAACTATCTTATTGCTCACGCAGTCATGCTAAATGAACTGGGCCACTGTCAATTGTCAATTTCTTTCACCATTTGTATTCCCGTTGGAGATCTTAGAAATCAATGTTTGTAGCACGAGCTGAGATATCCCGATGTGTGAAAAATGAGTATCTGGGATGGAGTTCAATTTAAATGAAATTTTATTAAACCATCACTGGAGTTCGGCCTCCTGCTCACCATGAATCCCAGTAAGCCCAGCTCTGCTCAGACTGCCAATGAATTTGTCACTCTCTGGAACTGCAAATGAATCTGTCTGATCATCACACACACAGTCACTCTGCAGATTTTGAGGACATGAGCTGCGAAATGATATGCGGTCAGGTGCCACCTCCCATTGAAGAGGACCCGGTGTCAAAGCAACCTTGCTACCCCAACCTTTGTGAGGGTGCCTGAATTTTGCTATAGCTTCTCTCGACCCTAAGCACATGACACGGAGCAGCACACTTGTATATACTACTATAGCGCGTCTGCTATATGATTTGGCTTGTCTTTACTTGCAGGTTCCATGTCCACACCCTCTGCCCCAGTCTGCCCCAAACTTCAGAACTAGATACAGAATTTTGTCACTGAGTTCGGTTCGGATATAGGGCGCAGTCAGTATATTCTGCGAACACTGGATCAAACACTCGGCTTCTGACACTATCTCTGTTCTTGACATGCGTAACTATGATAATCTGATCCGTTTTATTATATACTTACGAAGTATATATTTGCAGGCCGACTATCAAATTCAAAAGCACTATCATAAAATATCTTGTACTTCCTTGGATGATATTTGAACAGGTACAACCAGAATGCATCTAGTAATGCTTTTAAGTAATTACACACTGCTACAACGAAAACAGCGAACAAAGCACATTAACTTACACACTTACACATTACACCTCGAATCCTCCAGCACAGCACCGGCTGCAGGGCGCCACGACAGTCAGTTTAACTGTAGAAGGAACTTTATCCTGAATGTACGTTTTAATGGCCATGACTGCTCTAGGGGCTTCCATGAGCATTCCCTTACTCAATTGATTGCATTCCACGAGAAAACCGTTACCCGTGGGAATGCAGCCGCTAGAATTTTCGGAGGCAAACGAACTGGCACCGTAAGTGATGTCCAGTGTTAGACAATCAAGTGACCTTGCGTTCTCAAGAATATAACATGTTAGCTCAATCAAGCTCTTTGCCGAGCTGAACCCTGTGATCTTCACACTCTTGAGGCAGCCATGGTGCCGTTCAGGCATCTGCCTCAACTGTGATAAACCCCCAAAAACCGATTCATGCTTCATATGTTCCTGCGCTACCTGAGGATGATAAAGACAAATAGATAAAACTGAATTAAAAGGATGGATCCAACAAAGTGACCGGTCTGGTCTCTCTGTTGGATCCATCTTTTAATAAAGTGACCAGATAACTTCGCAGGATGGAATAAACAGTGCCAGTCTTACATCCAAGTTCAAAGTCTCCAAGGAAGGAGACGCATCAAGGAAAGAAGCCAGAGAAAAATAATCATAGGATGGACAAAAGGTCCATCCGCTAACAAGAGAGATAGTCAGGCGCTTGAGGAACAGGAATTTAGTTGGCAGTGTTGGCGTGCTGACCTTCTGCATAGAAAAGACGTTTCAAAATTAATTATACATACACAAGGTATGACTGGTATGATATGCTAATATCTTTAGCCTACAAAATACAAATAGAGCATCAGTTTAGGAGGAGTGTACCTCATAATGCGAACTGATGGCAAGAGCCTCAAGATTAGGCATAGTGGACGGTAGCTCGGTGCGAGCATAACAGACAAGGTTGCACGCTGCAATCTCAGGTTCTTCATTTGCAACGTTTCTCCAAGCGAGAGCTTTTTAACCCTGTCTACGCAGAGGATAAAACTGGAGAGATTTCGAGCGTTGCTCTCTATCACCCGCAGCCTCCGGCAATTATTTACCGCCAGGCAGCGAAGCTGCTATAGCTCACCAGGTATCGTCAGGCAGCTTATCTTATTGCAATCATAGAGGTCCAACTGCTTCAAGGAAGCACAGTTGGAAAGAAAACACTCTAGCTCATCCCCCGAGATTAGTACAGAGCATAGGGACAGACTTGATAGGTTTCTAAGGGGACCAAGTTCGGCTGTGGGACGGAAGGCGCACAACGAAAGTTTAAGACACTGAATTGAGTTTCGAACCCCATCAGAAAAAACTGAGCACGGAACACTGTATGCTTTCTTGCCTCTTCTGCGTAGTATAACGGTGAGCTCTTCAATCCCTGGTGTAACAGCAATCTGAAGCCAACTGTCGAGATAATGACAGGCATCAAAAACACCATCTAATTCAAGCCTGAATATCTTAATGCCAGTGCCTGAGTGGTTCCTCAGAATGTGATCAAGTTTGCTGCTCAAATTCTCTTGATGCACATTTGGACTCAAGCCAAGCACATCCCTACTCAGGTTGAGTATTGGATGACATCTCCAGGAATGTAGAAAGGCTTGAGACAGGCAAGCAACGCGAGCAGCATCACGCATGGACATTAGAGAATGTATATGGTGCCAGATTTCCTGCATGCGCAAGCATGGGATAAAAGTTCAACACTGGGATGGTAAAGCCAAATGGCCAGTTGATTAGGGATTAATAAAAAAAAAGGTAAAGCACATGCATATGGAATAACATTCTGCCCAACGTCGCAGGTAGAGTACAGCGTCTCCGTCCGCCTTCTTGCCCTCTCACATATCCCTCGCGGCCTAGCTTTCACCACCACGCGTCAACGGTGTCCACGACCGGCCGCAAGCCCCGTGCCTGCTGCTGCAATGCAAGCCCTGCACGTACCCGCCAACTCTGCGAACCCTGACAGACCCATGGACAGAGTGACAGACCTATAGCCTTTTGGCCGGCCATACTCACCGTCGGCATTGAACACAACGATATGATCTCTGCTGCCTGTGCCTAGCTAAAACATTTCGGAAGTGACGGGCATTTCTCGCCGCCGGCGATGTCAGCGATCAACTTGGTACATACGCTAACACCGGGAATCTTTCATGTGCTGCAAAACCTGCGGCATTTTCATGATTCATAAATCTTAAGTCAAGTTGGGGTGATGAATTTGGTTGTTCATAGTCCATAAGGTGGACTGTTCAGCCGCTAGGAAAGATGCCAAATACATGCTTGGACGATGACATGCACCTATGGAATGTGGGTTGAAATTGATAACATTACTAATGTTTTACCCAAAACCTTGCTTTTTTATTTCCACCTAAAATTTATTTGTAACAAAAAAATTGTGTAATATTATAAAAATAAACAAACATAAATCTTTTAAATAATCTAAAAGTGGAAAACAATTATCATCTAAAAAAATGTACTTTCAAATATGTTTCATGAGAAAAGATATTTGTATAGTAGCCATGTTGGCACTTCTAAGGAAGATGTAACGAGTAACCCATACTATAAGTGTTAGAGATGTCATCTTGATAGGTTGCTTAGTAGAATACAACATTTATGATTGTGCTATTGTGCATATAAAATGTCACAATAAATTGTTCCTCATATTCTAAATTCACACTACATGTCTGGTGTGAGCTGCAATGGCTATGGCACTCTCACGTCACAAGTTCAAATCTGATGGGCGCGAGAAAGGATGGTAACACACATACAAAAAAAATATTGTATCCTAGGACAATAGTATTCTTGAAAGTGTTTGTACTACAGTGACATAATTTAGGAACAAAACTTGAATGTTACAATGATGTCGAATTATTTATCCACCATTATGGTAGCCATCTTAATCTTATTCTCCTCAGTCTCTCTCTTTCCTTGGATGATGATACAATGAAAATGTAGGTGCTGATATTTTAGAAATGTTCTACTTTCACAAACTCGTTATATAACATATTCTAAAACATATATGTTTGAACGAAACTGTAAAAGCTGACAAAAGAAACTAGATAGCCAAGCTTCTTTTAAATCTCTACACCATATCTTGCTTGCACTTTAAAACTGCCTAAACCTACAAGTTCCTAGTCTGTTGTATCAATTTTGATCAAGCCTGTTCACTTCATTTGTAGCCACTGATTACTTCAAAGCAATAAATTTTTCCTATTTAATAAGGCCTGTAAAATGGAATTCGATCAGTTTCTTTTATTACGAGAAGTAATTGACTATACTCTTTACTGGATAAAATGCTATGATCAATATTCGTAGGGTGGGATAACAAAGTTAATATGAATCGGTGCAATTGGTATAAAAGCCTTTGTTATTTAACTGGTGAGGAAGACAACTGAACAAGATTTATTTGTGCTTTTGATTCATAACATTTTCTTTTACTGTCAGCCTTGTTCTCCATATAACATAGCAAGGTCCTACTGTTTTTTTTTTTTCAACAAATAAACACACTCATAACCTTACAATCTCTACGTGACAGCAATGTCCATTATCATAGATAATTTTGCAAAACTGACATTTTGAACGATCCTAATATTCTAGCAGTGATAGTGTTACATTTGATAGACACAGTAATGCACCTCTGTTATATCTAGCCATAGAATGATGCAAATTAGTTTGACTGCCGCCTGGGAACAACAATGCAAGCCTCTCTAGAGCCTTTAAGGTGCTGCGTGGAACTTATTTGCGTCATCGTGTTGTTTCAATACTAGATCAGTTTATCTTTGGAAAGCAGTACCGCACACTCAAGAAGAAGCAAGTAAAGTGAATAAAAGTAGCTAGAGAGTTGTTTAGATTACGTTTAGCATGTAATCAGGTCTAGGCTATATAATGCCGGCCAAGTTATGGAATACGGCCGGCCAAGGTGCTTCGATGACCGGGCTTGCGAGGAAACGACTCCGGGAGCAAGAGGAGGGCCCGGGTGACGGCCTGGATGCGGCGGCGTGAAACAGAGCCGGCGTTCCTAGCGAACCCCATGAGGGTGACTGGTAACTGAGGTTTGTCCGATATATCGGAATTGTGCAGTTCCGAACTTGAGGCGCATACGCATTTGAGGAGCTGTCTTCCTCATCTAGCTCATCAGGGGCGCGAGGCACTGCTCCTCCGCCGGCACAGGAGAAGCACCGGCGAAGCTGACCCGGCGTTGGCGGCCTACCTGTCTGCGCATCGCCACCACGCCGGGACCACCGCGCGGCGGGCGCGGCATTAATTCCACGTGAACCTACCCACCTCCGGACCGATGCGGCCTAGCTTGAGGATTCAACTAGGTGGTGACTGGCGGCTACCATACCATGGAGAGGCGCATGCATGAGCTCAACCTCCGTGGCCTCCAGCTGCGTCACCAGACGCAGCGCCTCCTGGAACGCCACCATCGTCCTCGTATTATTGGTCACGCACCGTGCTGCTGGAGGGTGATCGATCAACGACGATGATCTGCTTAATTTGGCGCGCGTGCTTGTTTAGACGGGTATGAACGACAAGCGTCTCCATCCGCCTTCTTGCCCTGTCACAGATCTCTCGCGGCCTAGCTTCCACATTGCAAGCGTCAATGGTGTTCACGACCGCATGCAAGCCCGTGCCGGCTCTGACTCGGCAGGCAATCTGCGAACAACAACAGACCCAGGGACAGATGGACCTAACATTCATACTGGCACGGCGTTGAACATGACGAGATGAGATCAGAGAGGCGTTCCACAGATCTGTGCAGTGCTGGCTATGAAACAGATTAAATGTTTTGAGGTTGGAGGATGGATAGTCCAAATTAGCAACATGTCACCTTGTTTGTTGTTGAACTAGTAATCATCGATCTCACACTGACGACATTGGTGTACCCGGTCGGCACATTTTCTTTCCTTGTCGGTGGAATCAAGATTTAGCCCACCTGTCAAAGAATTAAGTTTGTACTCTTTGTTTTTTAAACTCAAATAAATTCAAGTGATTTGTTCGACTGCATCCATGCCTTCTCTCAAGCAAGACACAAAATAGAGTACAAAGATCAGTTTATGTTTGATCATCATAATTTGTAGGGTTATAAGTAAACTAATTAGTTCATAGACAGCCAAATCAGTGGCGGATCCAGACCATTCTTTTTTTGCTGAACCACATCTCCGTTAATAAAGGCTCAAAATGTGTCATGCATAAATAATTAACATGTTTCAGACGATTTTATACACAAAGATAAAGAGATAATAACACACGACTGCATGTGACAACCCGTTAATCTTCATGAGAAGCGACATATACACACAAAAGGGGGTGATAAATGGTGATTTAATATGTGCTGGAATTGCATAAGCTTGAAAAATACGTGAGCTTTTGTTTGAACATGTTTTGAATCTACAAAGTAGTGAAAATTAGCCATATAATGTTTAACCAAAATCTAGAGAGTTGTGAAATCCGCAAGATTTGAACCAGAAATACGAATTGTTGTGTCGTCATGCTCGCATCACGTCTTGCTTCCTTGCTTCTCACGCCTGCTGACTGCCAGCCAAACAGACGTGCCCTCACCTACTGGCCTCACCAGCCCAGCTATCCCTTCGTTCTGGCCTCACCTGCCCAGCTACAAGCGCGCTCGCGAGACGGCGCCAAAAGATATGCTGCCAAATCGAAGTAACATGGGCTGTTGGTCCTTTGGAATGGCTGTTGTTCGTTTGGGACTGGGCTAGTAATAGTGATGGGTTAGTAGGTGAAGTTCTAGCCCGCTTTGTCACTAGACCTTGTTTTTATGTATCTCAAAAAAAAAAAAGACCTTGTTTTTATGTCTTCTTCAACCTCCACCCATCGATCTTTATCTTCCAAAAAAATTGGGGGGGGGGGGGGGGGGGGGGTTGAGCCCCTCCTTCCGTTGGATCTTCTTTCTCAGCAAGGCTAGATACATGCAGCCAACCAAACATCAGGTAGTCCAAAAAAATTTCAACACGTTGATGCAGACAAACACAGTTATCCTGCAACGTCCAGAAAACTCAACTCACCCTCCAATGTCTATGGCCCGTCTAGAAAACCCAACACGCCGAGACTTCTGATGGCTCAGACATGACAACCAAATATACATGACAATTAGACTAGATTCACATATAAAAAGCCTAATTGCAGAGGAAAATCCCCGCTCGGGGATGAATCCGTACTGCTCCGCGCCAATCGTGTGCTGCCGCGTTCTGTAAGGACCGTGTACAAGAAGGGGGCGAATCGGGCATACCATAAACTAAAACCCTTTTCACTTCTAACTACTCTTTCTATTTGCACAAGTAAAAAATACATAACTAGAGAGTACGTGTGTACTATGTGATAATGATCAAACAAGGATAATCATGTGCTTGAACTTGTACATGTTAGGAGCAATGTATACATAAGCATACGAACAACCTATCATATAATAATAAGCTCAACAAGACCTACACATGCTAGTGTATAAGGTAAAGGCAATCAAGTAATCTAGCATACATATGGGTAACATATAAGGAAGCTCAAGTAAGTCCTACACATGCTAGTGTATATGGTAGATAGACAAACAAACTAGCATGCATATAAGTAACACATGAGAAGCTCAAAATAATGATCATGATAACAAGATAGATACAACATAAGCATAACAAAATCACTAGATGGTGTCAAGCAAAAGTATAAAGCTATGAACAAATAAGTACACACGTATAACAAGCAAAGCACATATCATTAGATATATACGAAAATAATCGCGAAGCAATCATACGTTAGCAACATGTCACCTTGTTTGTTACTCCCTCCGTCCCAAAATACTTGGCATTCTAGCCAAGTCAAGTTTTCCCAAAATACTTGGCATTCTCACTTCCTGAAACACCTTTATCTCTTCCCAATACACCTCTATCTCTATCTCTCTCCTCCTCGTTTTCTGCGCACCTACCTTATTCCTCTTCTCCTTAATCTCCGTGCCGGGGGCTACAATGCCAACTATAGTGGGACGGAGGGAGTAGTACACTAGTAATCGTCTCACACTGACGACATTGGTGTACCTGTTGGCGCGTGATTTCGGCCAACACAACGAAGAAGCCGCCGCCAGACCGGCCGTCGACGCCTTCCTGCTCGTCACGTGAGCAGATGGATAGTTTTCAAGCAAACCACCAAAGAATCCTCGCTAACGCGGAGGCCGGACGAACGATTTGCGAAGAAATCGCTAAAGATCTACAGTCTTAGGGTAAAAGGAAAAACGAAATAGAAAAGATTTGTTTGTCAAACTGGAGAGAGTTCGGCCGTATCCCTATAGGCTATAGGCTTGTATTTATAGGGATGACTGGACTTAGCTAGGGCCGGCTGAAGTATAAGGAAAAAAATCAATCCGTGTGATTACCGATCTAGAGCCAGCTGCGTACATCAATTTGGAAAGCACATATGCCGCTACATGGGCCTGTGATGGATTATAGCCTGGACTTTGCATGCATGGTCTACGGCACCCTGTACGCGGCCTAGCAAGAAAGCCCGCAGCCAGCGGCCAGCGCGCACGATCAGGAACCGATCGGCCTCGACTCAAACTACATCGTGTTGCCAATTTCGACTACGAACACATGCCCCCCTGCCTTTTGGCGAAGCTAGCGTGCCAAAAGCATTAAACGTATGCCAGTGACAATGAGTACTTCATGCCAGCCACACAGTCACAACAACTCTAAGGACGATGAAAAAGATCGGCCATACATGTTGTTCCTTAAACACATTGCTAATCACGTGGAATATATTTCTTTTTAAATATCTCCCAACTCGTCTGAACTATATCAAATTCTTAAACGGCTTCGGCAATATCATTCACATTTAATCGGTCTTGTTCGACCCGCTGCCGAAGCCGCTCTAAGTTTGAATAAGAGCTACTCATCTATAGAGTAATATAATTTAGCCTGGCTGCATGAGTCGGCTGTGTAGAAATATAATTCGAAAGGTCCCTCTCTTTCTGAGCTTTGAGCCGACTAACTCCATCTGGACACCACTGATCAGGGAGTTTTGAGGTGGGTTCCAAAATTATCGTTCCTTGACTTTTGGGGTTATCACACCGCTTCCTTAGTGCTTCATCCCCAGCTGCTCGACTTTTCTCGACTGAACTGCTAGCTGCAACCTTGCCCCCCGAGTCACTTGTTTCTCCAACACTGGCCGAATTATCAATTGGTTCGGCCATAATTTCCTTCTCAGGTTCGTTGATCCCAGCACTAGTTCTACTTGGTGATCTAGCAATAGGTCTCCATTCCTTTCTAGTGCGCCTCTGCCCAAGCTGCTGACGGATATGCTGCTGACGGATATGCGGCCTGCAATCCCAAGCTGCTGACGGATTTCTTGCTGATGGAGGTTGTCTGTGCAAGGCGGCCGATCTGGGTGGACGCCGCCGATGGAGAGCCTCTGGCGCTGGCAGACTGGGTGCTCGCAGCATGGCGAGCTGGTTCCATCACCGACGCCATCGACCCAAGGCTACTACTGGTGGAGGAGGAGGAGGCAGAGCTGGTACTGAAGCTTGGCTTGCTCTGTTCGCACCCTTTGCCGGGCGCCAGGCCGTGCACGCGCCTCGTCATGCAGTACCTACAAAGAGACGCACCGCTCCCAGTTGACCTGCAACCTGATAATTATTTGCTGCTCATGAGCAGCTATGCGTTGAGTCAGGAAGATGATCAGAATGCCATCTCGTATCCACTCACGACTATAACCGATCTCTCCAAAGGAAGGTGATGCTGCGTTACCCTCCCTGGTCATAAGTGATGTTTGTTCATGTTGCCGAATAATGTTTATTTCCTTGTTGCCAATGTGATGTACTACCAGTATAGACTGATGTGCTCTGTGGCAGAGTTTTAAGTTGATGATGAATGCCACTTTTTGAATGTAATCGACATTTTCATTAAAGTTTTAGAGCAAAATTAATTAGCCAGGTGCTTGCCCACCACATCAGGCAATATTTTTTCTTCATTCAGAACACTGAAAACTTAAGGGATGTGTGTAGTAGGCTATGAATGTCATGCTAGTCATCTGATTTGTTCGATCTGAAATGCCATGCTAATTCTCTTGGTTGAGGGATGTGTGCTTGAATTGACACTCTTTTCGCGCTGGCCATGTCCAATCGAAACTCGCAAGAGGTCCCTGCTGCTGTTGCTGCTGGCCAAAAGCATTGTCCCTGAAAGAAAATGCTCGAGTGCAGATTGCAGAACAGGGGAGGGATGAAAGAGTTCATGGCCAAGACCATGCCACTCAGACAGAGTCACACTTGCCGACGCAACCGGCACCGCGGCTCCTCTCCGCCTCGTCTCGATCCTCAAAGCAACACCAGCATAGGATCAGACGCCGCCGCGACGAAGCCGCCGGCGAGGAGCATCCCGATACGCGCTCCTCCGACTAGTCGCTGGACGGCGGCGCACGTCGCACCGTCGAGCTCCACTGCACGGCCTTAACGAGGGATAATAAGCTTCGCGGACTGATTCCGGTGGCGCGAAGCCTCCGCGTTTCTCAGCGTCCAGGGAATCGAGCTCTTCCCCGCGTTTCTCTGTCTCCGGCGCGGTGGCAGAGGGCGGTCACTATTCCGGGGTGGTCGCTATTTCTTTTAGCGACCACCCGAGATATCTGGCAACCGTCCGATCCGTATCTCCCGGTTCAGATTAAGCGAAGCTCGAGATTAGACCGAACATTGCTTTTTTTTTTTTTTTGAGACAATAGACCGAACATTGCTGCCTACAAACTGAGAGAGGTGGTGACCAATGACAGCCTAGCCCATTGCCTTCCCTCAAAAAAAAAAAAAAGGCCTAGCCCATTAGCCCAAGAGAAGACGACGACGACGAGACGCCTTCCTCCTCCACTGGAACTCCCTCGCCTCGCCTCCGCCGCCGTCCGCTGAACTTCACGTCGGCGGCTCATCCAGTCGCAGCTCGCAACACCCATCTCGGCCGCTGCCTGCTGGATTTCTCAAGTAAAGGATGGATGGGGAGGAAGAGAACGTCGGCCCGTTCCGGCGGACGAGCGCCCGCACGCGCCGGATGGCAACGCGCATGGCGTCCGCCCTCGCCAGCTCCGACAACCGCGCCCAGGTACGATTAGGGCCCTTCCCTCGATTCCATCAATCCGAATCGACCCACCTGTCACAGCACTGACTACTCCTTCTCATTTCCCCCTCTTCCTTCGATTCCATTCCAAGTTGTTTCCTGCTACTACTTAGTTCATGTCCACATTCTTTCTTCGAGCTCATGGTTACATTCTTTCATTGGTTTTCCTTTTGTATTTCTTGTCCTAATATGCACGCATACATTTCTGTAATGCAATGCAGGCTGCGTTGGCTCGCCTTGAAGCTCTTGAGAGTGATAATGCTGGGGTTGAGGTTGTGGATCTTAATGATGATGAGTATGGATCCACGGATGACGAAGACCCCGGTCAGTATCTTTTCGAATTGGGAGCAATTGCCATGTTCAGTCACTCTTATGGTTATGGACACTATATCCGATGCCACACTGCAAAAGAATAGATTAACATGATGTGTTGATACATGAGTAAATATGATGAGTAGGATAAATATGATCTTTCAAACAAATGTCCTCATAAAAAAAAGAATACTGCCATTGAAACTGATGTCCCTCTTTATTACATGTGTTGCATGAGCAGTCAAGGAGCCCAAATGATGCCTTTGGATCCTGTCCAGTCAGATAAAATATGTTTTAGTTGGGTATATGCTCAACATGCTCTAGCTTTTATTGTCTGGATTCACCATTTCTGTTACACATTCCCTGCTGATTTTGACAGATCAACATCGGATAATTTGTGACACTCTGGAAGGCAATGTCAGTGTTTTAGATTTCTGGATGTCCCCGTTTTCTTGATATACATGATGTAGTAATGTTGTAACCATCTTGAGTTTTACTTGCCTATCTGCAGTTCTTATGCAAAAGAAGCAGTCCAAGAATATGAAACGCAAGACAAGGCAAGGTAAAGCTCTAGAGAAGAAGGCAGCTAGATCATTCATGGATGTGCTACATGAGGTAAGTAGAAGGCGTTGGATTGTTGCTCACATCTTGTGCTGAAAGTTTCCTTCCTGCTGCATTTATTTCGTAACTCTGCATCTTTAAGATTTTACACTCTTGAAATGGAACAGGCAAACCTGGAGTCATTGCCTCCTCATATTCCAACATACTTGAGGGCTGCTGTGGGGCCACCAAGCACTTCATCCCGACGCCATTACTGCTCTGTTTGCGGAAATTCTGCGAACTACACATGCGTGAGGTGTGGCACACGGTTCTGTTCGTGCCGATGCCAAGTTATACACAATGACACTCGCTGCCTGAAATTTGTGGCTTGATCCACTTCTTGATATCTGCAGGGCAGCTACATTCAATGCATCTCTGGTCCCTAATGATCTGTAATATGTGCCTTGCTCAAGGGAAATGCTAGTTGTGTATATTCTGTACCCAGTAGGTGGTAGGAAATCATTTCCTCAGCAGTGTAAGATCCCCATGTTCCTTCCTTGAGCTATGTTTTGTAACAGCCGGATACTAAAATACACTCCAGTGGTATTTTAATCTCCTTTCTCACTTTGTAATGCTTCAGTGTGAGATCATTTCCAAAGCAGTGTAAGATCCTCTTGTAGACAAATTTATCCATTAGAAATGCTTCATAACAGATGGATGATAAAATACACTGCAGTGGTGTTTTAATCTCCTTCTGTAATGCTTCAGTAACCCCTCCTCTGATCTCTGTTAATTTGAGAATACAGGGTGTTTTACTGCAAGTTCCTTGTTGGAAGAAATAATGCACACAACTATTTGATTGATTGAATCGAGAGTTCAGAGTACAATATAGAGACCCAAAGGGAGATCAACCGAACCAGCCCAGCAGGATATCAACCGGTGCGTGACTTATGGAAACAATGACCACGTCGGGATATGCAGCTGGGCTACTAACTATGCATGCGTGAGAAAGCAACCTCTTAGGCTTCAAAGCTGCGTGTAAACACAATTAAGGACTAAGCCTAAACACCAGTCTAACACGCCCCCGCAGACTGAACGTTGGGTAAGTGAACATTCAGGCTGGATCTAAATTCAGTGAAGACAGAGCTAGGTAGACCTTTGGTAAAAATATCGGCATACTGCGAAGAAGTTGGGACGTGAAGAACTCGTATGGCACCAGCGGCCACACGCTCCCGAACGAAGTGTAGATCGATCTCCACATGTTTGGTACGCTGATGTTGCACTGGATTTGTGGAAAGGTAAACTTGCAACGCAACAATCTGTCTAATCCTGCGGTGGAATGGTACGAAGCTACCGTTCGTTTGGAAACTGGAAGAAAAATAAACTAAAATTCGAATCACTTTTGTCACTTCTACAGATGAGAGCTGCCCTCATAGGCAAGCAAATCGTTCCAAAAAAAAAAACATTACCAAAACTCGTAAGAAATACAGCAACAACATATCGATCCACACTGATAAGTCATCAGTCGGGCAGAGCATTCGAGTTCGAGTCCAGGTCCAGGCTTTCCAGCACCAAGGATTGAAAAGGAAGAGGATAATGCAGGAGATCCCCGCCGGGCAGCTCGGATCCGGCAGTGTTGGCTACGATTCCTCGTCGCTTCAGGTACACACACAGGTTTCCCTGCCTGCAAATCGGTTTTTGGAGATCAATCGGTCCTGTAGGGCAGGCGTACTGATTTTCATTATACTCTCTATCTGTCTATATGAATTATTAGGGGTCTTCCGGCAGCCAAATCAGGTCTTTTTTGTTTTTTAATAGCCGCAATCATCCTTCGAGGCGAGTTGGGATGTCTAAGCGGGTTCATGACGGCCAAAACCAAGGCGGCGGCGGCGACAAGAAGCACCTGTATCTGGTGTTGGATGACTGGAATAACGGCTTTAGCATCCACAAGATGGACGCAGACACCATCGACTCCCATGTTAACACTGCTGTTGCCGGGTACCTTCCTGAGCCGGCCTGCTGAGGCTGGAGTCGCCGATCGGACCTATGCCCCATGGTTGCATGTTCTTCTCCGCCCTGGCAACCAAAATTTTCGCGTTTATGAACCAGCGCTGTGCCCTGGTCTACAACACCGAGACGGCGGTGATGGCGGTCGGCCCCCACGCCCCTGCTAGAATGCGATGCGGCTTCGGCATCACCGTCGTCTCCGGCGAGGAGCTTTATGTATTGTCGTACCGCTTTTTGGAGAAGCAGCACTCCTTCGAGGCGATGTCGTGGGCGCCCACGGCCCCGGATGCGATGCAGCAACCAACCGAGGGCTGGTCCTGGAAGACTCTGCCGGCGCCGCCACCAGCATTCACCTCTCGTCAACGTGTTGTCTCGTATGCTCTGCACCCGAACGGATGCACCATCTTCATGACCACTGCTAATCGGGACACTCCAGGCCGGCGTTTGTGTACCTACTCTTTCAACACCAAGAAGGACTCGGAATGGAGGTGGCATGGGGAATGGGATTTGCCTTTCCTCGACCGAGGTTACTTTGACAGCGAGCTTGATGCATGGGTCGGCCTTCACGAGGATGGCTACATCTGTTCCTGCAAAGTTGCCCCCCGCAGCTGTAGCAGCAGCAGCAGCGCACCTCAAATAACCAAGCTGGATTGCCAACGAACCAAGGACAAGTTTTTCTACAAGGACTTGGACACACACATGCAAGCTTCTCTCACCTACTTGGGTGGAAGCAAATTTTGCCTCCTCGAGAGCGTGGTACGACAAGGACAGGGATTTGACGGGGACTACGCCTTGGGTGACCACCATGGCTGTGTGCTCCATGTCACCATGTTTGGCCTCTGCTACGATCACAAAAGGGAGACCTGCAAACAACAAGTCACTATTCCACGCGTTCCTATCTAGTGTCGAGGCATAACAGTTATTTTTCTCCTGTAGCATTCTGGATTTAGAAGCTGTTTGCTGAACCATGTCGTGACTTGTACTATGTCGAAAAGAGAAATCAATAAAAATAAGTGTTGTTCTATGAAAGTTCCATGTTACTCTATCCATGACCTGCAAACAAAAAATTCAGTCGTTGCAATTAAAATCGAGATAGGGGAAATCTCCAGAGAAGGGACAAGTCATGTAAATAGGAACTCGGCCCTCCGAGAACTCGAGGCAGCAACCACTTTTTTATGTCATTTTCTGAAAAGCCATGCGAACTGAAAGTTTCACCCACATGCTCAGTAATCATATGCACATTATACAAGAAACTGATATTTCTTCTCGTTTCAAACGAGTCCTACATACGAACATGATTTGCATTCCGTGGGACCCTGTACTCATTACAATTCTGATAACTCTGGCTTACAGATTTCAGACTCGGTGGCATGATCATGCCCTCGATACAACACTCGCGCTTCTGCTTTCAGAACGTCAGGCTTGGCATGCTCTACTCGTGATGGCAGAAGCGTACTCAGAGATTGTTGGATCAGGTGACTGCCGGAGGTGAACAATGACTGGGAGCAACTCCGAAGATCGGAGGAAGTTCCTGCAGATGGCGTGGTCGCACATTTTGCGCAGAGCAAACAGCACGATTCTTAGTGGCGATTCAGTCAGGACATCCCTTCTGCTGGGGCTCAGGGCAACTGTGGAGAAACTGCTGACCATTTTCAGAAGTGCCTGCGCAGCAATAAGATGTATATCAGATAACCAGCAAAGGCTGGGTCAATTCAAACCATTCAATTTTATAGAATAGAATGCATTTGTTTTAACCAAAAGAGGATTAAGTCATTCGATGCAGATGAGGATACATCAAGCATGAGAAGTAGGGAAGACGTGACTTGCCTGAATTGCGCCCTGGGAGATTATGTCCTCGCAGAGTATATCAGAGTTCCTTACTAGGTTACTCAGCGCGCCTGCGGCATTCACTTTGGTTTTATCCTCCTCGGGACCAAGAAGTAGGTTAGTAAGTTGAGGTATGGACCGTCTCAGTTCTTCATACAGTACGCCATTATGATAAGCGGCATTACCAACCTGAAATGACAAGAGATAATGAAGTATATCAATCTTTCTCAAAAGCACTAGTAGGATTCTGGTCTCCTCTTCACGCTTTGTAAGCAAAAGTTCAAAATTATGGAGGCATGTTACTGACTTACAGCAAAGCATGCAAACTTCCTTGTGCGTTTGTCAGGATCAGAACATCTCTCAACAACAAGTTGAATCACCTTATTTGCAGCCTGGTATAGGAAGATAACAAAGTAAATGTTTCTGGCATATCACTTCAGTGTGCATTTACAAGAGAGAAACAAAAATATTTTCTTACAAGTGGCCCATAGAAGTAGGAACTGTGGCGACACATATTGCCAATGGCACTGCATGCTTTTGCTCTAATATCTGGGTCTTCACTGGACAAAAATTTCTTCAAAAACCCGACAAGGCCGGCTTTATCAATGGGTTCATAGAAGTCCTGGGCGCAAGAAAAATGTGTTAAGTGCAATATTTCTAGCCAACAACACCCAGACATCACAATATACCATTTGTCTTGGAAACACGCCTAACATATGACTAACCTTTGACATGCGAGCAAGATCAGAAACTACCATGAGAAAATCAAGCAAAGTCTCCTTTGCTATAGGACCCTCGAGTAGTGTGGCTACCCTACTTGGATTTAGAAGGCCTTCTTTAAGAAGCTGCACTGCAAGGGGCCGGTAGCCAACCATTTTGGCTAAAATGGCCAAGGGCCTTGCTACACCTTCCATGTCGACATAATCAAGGCAACGAAGTATACAACCAGGAACACCAACCTGGAAACAGAGAATATGATGGAAATGTTCACTGCTGATAATAAAATATTATATTTCCCTAAAAAAACATATTAGAGTCAAATAATCAGACCTCCAGCAGAACTTGAATGTATTGAGACATGCTATGCTCAATAGTTTTGAGCATTTCCTTATTCTCAGTACCAATTATTCCACCAGGTGATGCAACATTGAGAAGGAAGCCACTATTGATGGATGCAGATGTTGGGGGCATGTTTGGAGAACTCTGCACTGCGACAAATGGAAATGCCAAAATATCAACAACAGAGTTCAGCAGTTCCTGAACTCCCCTCTTCCCACCACCAAGACCCGTCCATGCTGCCAATGCCTTGAGGTGTACATCAGATAACAAGTCGGTTAAAAGCTTCAACTGCTCCCTTTTGTACAAAATTTCACGGAAAAATCCACCAGCAAGGCATTGAGATAATGCTGAGAGAGTCCAGACAACCCCCAATGGTGACAATCCACTGCGGTTTGTTGCACCATCTTTTCCATTAGAGATCTCTTTTGAAAACCCATCAGTAAGCAAGCGAACTAAGAGCTGTGGGATGCCGACGGAGCAGGCTTGTTCAATGGCCAATGGCCCACCCCATCTCAATCTTATCTCTAACAGCCCAATACTTCCGTCGCGAAGGGCAAAGAGATTCAGCAGACCAGCATTATATCTGCAAAGTGCCTCACTTCCGTCAGACAACCAAAGCTTCAGTAGCGTGTGCAGTGTTGCCATACGAGGAAATAAAGCAAGCGCAGTTTCACAAAGAGAAGATCTGGTTTCCCCTCCATTTTCAAGTGAAACAAGTGATGACAATGCCAGCATTGCAGATGCACAGTGTGGCTGCAGACAACTCTTGACTGTATCATCGACTGAAGAAAGATGTGCAAGAACTGAAAGCCGGGACCGTTGCTTCTTCTGGGAACGCGTTAAGACAACTGATGCAGAAGATTTCCCCTCTGACTTCAGACATGCTGCTATTGTTGCTAGCGCAAGGCAGCAGTGCACTACAAGGGCATGAGGGTTGGATAGTTTGCATTTCTGATTGCTGTTTTGCTTGGATTCCTTATTCAAATACGATGCACACAATGATAACCATGAAAACATATCAGATACAATTGTTCCATCTCCACCATATTCTACTTCATTACTATCAGGTGGTGAATTCAATGGACCACAAATAATTTCACAGAAAGTGACATTCAGCAGACAGGCCCTTGAGATAAGCTGAAAAGAAACAAATTGGTGCATTAAGAATTAATACAATAGTTGCAAGTTCAGTTACAAGATACCAAGTTGTTGTGTTTTATTTCACTGGAAATAACATTGTTATTGTGTGGTAAACTTATTTAACTCTTCAGAGATCAACAAATACAGGAGAATCACCTGAAGAGAAGCATGAATAGCTGATTCTAAACCATTATGCAAGCAATGGTAAACTGCAATCTGCATTGGACGTGAAGCCAGAAAAGATTTGACAAATGTGTCTATCAGATTGGTAGAGTTTGAATGTTCCACTGAACTTTGCTCTTGCAGTTTACCACCCAGCTTTGAGTGCACTTGTCGCCATGAGTTAGCGAGTGGAAATGAAAAATGGTGTGCACTAATAGACACTATGTCAACAGCATGAGCTAGATACCAAATAGCCTTGCATGCTTCACAAGCTGCAGGCACCATGTTGGTAGAACCTGAAATTATGTCTGAACCTGAAGCAATTAAACACTCGCACAAGAGTTCTAGCAATTGGGACTTCCTTGCATGATCAATGATCTTTAGGAGACTTTCTTCCGCTGGCTTTGGGCCTTCAGATGACATACTAGCTTTCAACCCAGAAATAACCCGAGATAGCATCAGAGCAAGACATGCAGTTGACTCACGGGAAATTCTCCCGGATGGATCAACTGTAGCAACCAAGATCTGCAGAACAAGATCCTTAACAATCAAGACAAAAGGGAGGGATCACAGTTCACATTAAAACATGAAGTGGGTTGTGGGTAGCAAGGTGTCACCTGTGAATAAAGCTCATAGAGCGTCGACCAATGTCTGTCATACGAGCTCAAAATAACAGCTTCACTTGTATCAAGAAGCTTTCGTGCAATTGCAAGGCACTGCCAATATACAGTACATTCAAAGAGTCAAATACAGCCCTAAGAACTACTAAATCTTGTAGACTGAAAATTGCACATCCTATTTGTGAGACATGGTCAAATGAACGGAGATGGCCTCCATTTTGCATGACCATTTTACTAGGATGTTTTGTGGTGAGCAAAAGCAACAATACATCTGATGCAATTACCTTCACTGCAAGACCATAACCGTCTGAGATCTTAGTTCTGATAATGAGACTTGTAAACTCAAGAAAAACACTGATGATGCCATCAGTTGCTGCACAAGGCTGACATGACCCAGCATCAATTAAATTTTTAACAATTCTGAGTGACTGATTTGCCCCGACGATGTTCAGTTCCCTATAAAATTTGACCAAAATAAGCAGGAACTTGGCATGATAAAATGAGAAGAAGACTAGTGAACTTGTGCTGAGTAAATGCTAAACAGTTATGTGAAGCAATGTTCGCATCAAATCTTTATATTTGACCCAACCTGTAGACAACCTAAAAGCTTAACAGATAAAACTACCACTGGACTGAAGTCAAATTGGGAGAGTGCATGCATAAAAAGTGTTCAAATGGGTACGGTCAACACGATTAATAAGGATGAATATTTTTTGTTTTAGAAATTATGTGGATAGTGAGAAACAACAACGACGTTACTATTGGCTTCCCATTTTCTTTATTCATGTTTCCAAGGGGAGGGATACTGAGAGCACAAGCTACAAATTTACCTTGGTGAACTTGGAGATTTGCTCAACCACATTTTGATGGGGCTGAGAATAGTTGACAGTGCTTCAGTATCCACAACAATGATATTTGCACCTTGTACTGTCTGTGAAGTTTTTTCTAGCTTATCTAAAGCTGTACAATCTACAATGACATGACGAACATATAGAGAACATTATCATCAAAATACTCCAAAGTGGACCCAAAATTTTCTAGCATAATGGACATTCTACTCTGAAGTAAAGATTTGATTTTTTGTTCAATAATAACATGCCTGAGGCGGTGCTGATTTCAGGAACAGTGCCAGTTGATGAGTCTTCATGGTCCTTGATAGCTCCCATAGGTTCATCAACTTTACTGTTGCCTCTTACTTTATCGCAGGCATTTTCCCTAATGGTAGCAGCATTCCGACCTGGCAAATATTAAAATAGTTTGACATGGAGAACTTGAAACATATTTCTAAGAACAAAAGAAATAAGCATGGTATTTGGATTGCCTACTCTGTTGATCAACAGGAGAAGGTTGGTTCCTTGATGGTTGAATTTCTTCTGCTTTCCTATTACCCTCAGATCTTTTAACTTCAAAGGGTGTAATTCGCGTGTCCTGCATAAATCATTGATAACAATAATGTTTCTAGTGTATTTCTTTTCTGACAATAAAAATAATTTCTAGAAATACTAGAATTCTCTTGTCTATCCTAGAATATAACTTAATATACTTACAACCGCTGTTTGCATTGAATCATCTTTGACAAATGGGTGCTCCAACAGCGCAGGCCAGGTTAACCTACTTTGAGGAACCTGTTCAATCATACATATTATTAGAAAAGGAGAAACAAATTAATTCAATATCTGTGACCTGGGGTGAAAATGTCATTGACCTTGTTTAGTAAACCCTTAAGAAAGCTCTTGAAGTTTGAACTCATATTATCCGGATATTTCACAGGATCCTGCCACAAATGCAGAGACAATACATGTCAGTTTTTCGCGATGACATAGTACAAGTATAACAACTAAATATATGTGGTAACCTTAACAATGTGTCGTATAAGTGCATAGACCGAGTTTGTATAAAACGGTGGCTGACCAACAAACAGCTCATACCTGGCCAAAAAAATAGTATGTTAGCTTCATGAAAATAGATAATATCAAACAACAAAGCAACTAAGCAAGTGGATGACACCGAGCGGCAAGACAATCAAAAGAAACAGGACACACTGATATGATACAGAAAATTCAAAAGCAACAAGGTATAGGTAGAAAAGCATGGATGTACATACAAGATGACGCCAAGGGACCATAAATCCGCTGTGTGGTTATATGGCTGCTCCCTCACCAGTTCTGGAGCCATATATAAAGGTGTCCCTGCCGAGAAAAAGCAAGTCTGGTAATATGGGCAAATAGTGAAATAAATCATGGTAAAATAAATATATATAATATTAACTAATATCATTATAACATATGCGATTATAAGCTACAAAAGAACCACTAACGAGCGTCTTGATTTAAAAGAGACGACTTCTTCAGATAAATTTATGGTGTACAGCAATGCAAGTTTAGGGATCAATTGTGTAAATTATAAAGACAACTTCACAATTTTATGTAAACAGAGACAGGGACTGATAGGTGAGCTACATGCTCCAAAAGTACAACTGTTACCACTGGTTTAGGAAATTGGAATATTAATATTTCTGCCAATAGGAAACATGTCAAGAAAAGGATTTTCTACTAAAGCGATCAGTGGTGAATAATAAAATTTAATGTACCAAACGGATACATGATTGTGTTTAACGAATCACAGCTACCATGTGAAGATGAAAAATAAATACCTTTTATGGAGCGTAATACAACAGTATTGGCTGACATGGCACGGGCAAACCCAAAGTCACAAAGCTGTAAATAGGCAAGAAATACATAAACGGAATTTGAATCAGTGTACTGCGATGGATGTAAGTACAGCTAGAAAAATAAATGATGGTGTCATAAACAAGAAAGAATGAACTTCCCCAGCTAACAAATTAGGAATTCAAGGTAAGAAATATGTTACTAGGATGAAGACTCATTCGAGAAATATGGTTAGCCAACATCATACAGTAAAATCCTTAAACAAAAATTGAGACACACAAGATGAAATCAATAATTTTGCATTGAGCCATGATATAGGACTTTATGAATTGTGTGCGCATACAACTTCATAGTCGCAGTGAATTTGACAAGAGAATTGTGAGAATAATGGTTCAGCGATAAGTTACTTTGAAGTATCTACCATACAGTGTACACCAAAGAAAAACTTGTGTTGGTCTTCTAATGATAGCTTTCGGCCATTCTAAAGTCTCAAGTAAAGCTTCGTACATAGTTACATGAACAGAGCGTACCTTTACAACAGATCCTTTCCCGATAAGAATGTTCTGAGGTTTCATATCCCGGTGGATGATACGATTGGAATGCAAGTAATACAGTGCTTTAACCTGAATGAGAAGTGCTGAAATCATGAAGAGCACCAAAAGAACTGTGGGCTACCGCGGTGCATGAAAAACACAGAACCAAGAGTGAAGTGCATACCAGCTGCTTAGCAATCGCCTGGACTTGATCTTCTGGAAGGCATTTATCATCCTCGAGCACCTCAAAAAGTTCTCCCTGGGACAAGCAATTTTCAGTTGAAGATTAGCCAGCCCAAATCCGCTGAAATCAGTCTATCTACTAAAGTAAGTTTATGTACCTGAGCAAACTCAGTGACAACACAGAATTCCTGAGGTGTTTCGAAGGCATCGATCATCTCGATTATGTTCTCGTGTTTGAGTTTCCTGAGAATCTGCAGAATTGTCGGTGAGAGAAAACAGTAAGAAGGCTATGTATGTCCTTGTATAGAGCAAACAGTAAGTTTGAGGTTATCTAGCAGTGGGGCACTCACCTCAATTTCCTGCCTGAGGTTATGTATGTCCTTGTCAGTCTTGCCATGCTTAAGAATAAACTTCATGGCCACCGTCTGAATCAAATTGGAAGAGAAGAAAACAAGCTCAGGCAAGTAGCAGGGCACACAAATGAATTCATCTATCTAATCACTGGGATGGCAGGAAATATATGAAGGTCAGATCATGAGGTGGTCGCGAACCTGGCGAGTGTACTTGCGCCTGCCCTTGTAGACCTTGCCAAAGGAGCCCTCCCCGACGAGCTCGATGACATGATAGTCCTCAATCCCCATCCCCAACCGGTCCTAGTGAACCCTAGCTGCAATCGGGGGCGGATCGATCCTTCCTGCAAGCTGTGACCACCCAACCTGATGGAAGCGTGGGGACTGGTTAGAGTAGAGTACATTCCCTAGCAGAGGGTACTGCGCAGCGAACGAATCCAGCATGGGTAAAAAGGGGTGGAATTCGGGCGAGGAAACGAAACGAAATGTTTGGACAAGGAATCCGCCCAAGCAAGTGAGGTAGGGTTACTTACCGGCACCGACGAGGAGGTCGATGCGAGTCCGGGCGGATCGATCTCCGCTGCCCTCCTGCCCCTCCAGTCCAGAGCAAGCAGGGAACCGAGAGATGGCGAGGAGGGAGGAGGTCTCGCCGGCGGCCAAAGGATGGAGGAGGTGGAGCTCACGGGAGTGGGGATGGGGAGCGTCGCCTGCCTCTGCGGCGGCGTCGTTGCAGTTTGATTTGAAGTTAATTTGGGTGGGGATTTCGTAGTGGCGCAGACGCGCAGTACAGTCGTCCGTTGCAGCCGAAGGGGAACAGATTTTGGGGGATTTAATGAATTTTTTTCCCGCTAGCTGCTTCGATTTCGAAATCCAAGCTGCGCCCTGTCGGGGGAGAGAGAATAGTTGGGCCTGGCCTGATGGGCCGTTAGGTAAGTTGGGCCCTAACGGCTAGGGGTCAAGCGGGCCCAAGTCGGTCTGCCTAGCTGACGTGCGGCCCATCTTTTGAGCAGCGACAAGGATCATCCCAGCGCAACAGCAAGAGGAGTCCAAAGGTGCAGAAGAGACTGGAAGCTGCTTCTTCATTCAACTAGTTGAAGTCCCCGCGCGTTGCTGCGGAATTTAAAGAAAAATTGGTAACCAACAGAGGGAATGGATGCAACAATAATGAAGAAACTTATTATATGTAAGACCACAATGCAGTATATGAACATTTTAGGGTAAGACTGATTTTGCATATATACGAACATTTGTATGTAATGTTTAATTTGTTTTAGAATATGTTGCAGACAAATGGAAGAAAGTATGTTAAATTTCACAAATTATCAAAACGAACAAATGGATAAAAAGTCAGGGTCTAGATTTACAGAAAAGATACCTTTTTATAGAAGCAAGGATTTTCTGGAATGCTAAGCCTATTGCATTAAAGTGTATGGCTGGGGATAGACCTTTAAGCATTTTGGCCAATCACCCGTCAACATTACAAAATGACCATAGCATGTTCCTGCTTAATCCAACGCCAGTGCTAATTAGTTTCCTTAATTCCTAACAACACTATGGTGAAATCAGAAACGTACGAGCTATCTTGGAAAACAGTACAAATGGTTAGATGAAAATTGAAGCAAAAGGGATGGTCAAAAAGTCTCGTTACTCATGGACATTTGCACCGGACAGAAATAAGGGAGATCGAAAGCGTGAACAGTTTAACTGAGAAATGTGCAAACTTTAGGTAACGGGTGCATAAATTTCAAGTACCACGTAAATTTAAAGGACTGGTCAAATTTTAGATTCTGCATGTCCGATCCAATTCAACAGGAAAGCTGTACTGAAACATAGATACTACAGACATTCTACGCGAACGTACAACCTCACCCGTGATCCATCTCTTTCGAGCTTCAGTTATGGACCATGAAAAGAGAAAGCTAATTGCAATGTATGGAAAATCTTCTTAATTCTGCATGTCCACCTTCATCTGGAGAATTGTTCAGTTCAGACAAAAAAAAAGGGGGGGGCAGCCACCGGCAACCAAAGCCATCTGCATACATAGTCGAGAGTATAGAATAGAATACCAGGGAAGGAATCAATGTGAACTGAACAAAGAAAGCAGAAGGATTGATTCCCCATGCGTAAGCAAAATCAGAGTTCGCTAGAACTGGTGCCTGCAAACAATAAAAGTTGAAGGTAAAGTTAACTTATCATGCGTATTCAATAAGGGAATAAGGTGAGAACACCATATCATGGACCAAATTGGGTTGAAATTAGCCAAGAGATCACAGTAGTAGGGCATCGCAAATCATCTGAAAACAATATAATGTCTACTTATGTGAGGAAAATTAGCATTCATGCAACAATATGATACTGAGTCATTTCCTCAAACACATTGGTGCCCAACAGAGGGAGGCTTAGCAGAGATGGGACGGTTGGGGATTGGTTAATCAGCTGTGTTCAGGTGAAGGCAAAGACAATCAATCATCCATGTGTGCCACCTCTGACCTCGAGACCTCGAGGTCACATGCTCACAGAGACCGTGGGGAGGGGATCGCCTATATGCGCAAGAGGCTGTGATGCTTGGATTGGTAACCTACACAATTGGTGCAGGATTAATGCCATTAGAGCTACTAATTGCGCAGCCTCTCTTGTAAAAGGTGTTATTGATAGTGGTAATGCATTAAGACAAAAAAGAACGTGGGGGAGAGGATAGAGGAGGGAGGCTGCGGAAGGGAGGGGAGAGCAGGACAGAGGAGAAAGCAACGGATGAGATGTGATGTTAGTGGTGATCCAACGGATGAAACATTTCAGGTGACGTGGCCTCATGAGAGTTCAGCTTTATAGGAGTAAATGATTGTTAGTGGGTTGCATCTATATAAGATATATAGATTCCATGTGATCCATGAAGCCATGGAGGGGATATACTTGGTGGCAATGGCCTGCAATGCGATGCAAGCTTCCTCCGGTTGTTCTTCCGTGGAGTAAAATCCAAACGTGTCAGATCATCAACCAGCCCCACAGCGTGACTGGGGGTGCAACCATAAGCATGCATGCACGCACGCACGCATAGCATTCCTAGATCACGTGGTAACTACAAGCATGGTAAGGGGAGTCCGCCTCCTCTTGCCCTAGCCGCCAGGGGGAGCCGCCGCCTTCTCCACCGCCTTTGGCCCCCCTCCCTTCCTCCCTTCGGTAGATCGCCGAGGGCCGAAAGGAGCGGGGGTTCCATCTCTCCAATAATTTAGTCTAGATCGATTCCTAGATCGAGTCCTAAATTAGGGTTGTGTTCTTCCCATGTCAAGAGTTTTGGTATTGGGGATTTGTTTCCTCCTCTTCTTCTCCAGCGACGGCGAAGAGGATGGATGGATTTGGTCTCTCCATGGCGGCTCCGATGAAGGTGGCGGCGGCGACGTCAACAACTTCATGACGACATGGAGAATCAGGTTTCTGGACGGCGACATGGAGGCGGGGATGATGTCGCCGCTATGGAATAAAATTCTCCAGGCCCTTCTCCGTTTTGTCGTGATTAGATCCAATCACGATGGAGGCCCAGTGAGATCTTGAGGTCTAGTTTCTCTTCTTCTTCGGTGGCAGAAACAAGAAAAAGTGAGACATGAGAAAGAAGAGGATGCACAATTTCGCCTACAGGAATGTTGGCCGCCATTCATGGGTTTGTGGCACTACTTCTGGTTGAGCCGTCTATGGCGCACGAAGGCCTGACCTGAGGTCCAAGGGCGGGTGGAGGCGTGGGAAAAACCGGAACATGATGGAGCGGTGCCATCGGGTAGGGCGGCACCACCAGGGCGAACGGCATGTGAGCAGCAGTGAAAGCATGCTGTTGGTGTTTCTGCTGCTGTTGTGCCAAGGGTGGTGCCGGCCGTGCCTGGTAGCTGGTCGGAGCGCGAGAGCCGCCTGGAGATGGACCAGGCCACATCTGGATGGTCCCGTTCCATGGATTGTAGAACGAGGGCCATCCGGATGGCCCGGACTGAGTAGCGCCTGGAGATGCATTGTTGTTCCGATTGTTGCGCCGCCTGTTATTCCGACGGTTGTTGGATGAACCACCAGAGCCACTCTGTCCGCCAGAGGGGGGCGCGCCCTGACGTGAGGGAGGCCGGCTGGGAGGGCCGGCAGGGGCGCCTGTCGTGGATGCCGCGAGCTGGCCACCGCCCCGATTGCCAGGGGGCGGAGCCGCGGCAAGCGCCGTCGCAGGAGCTGCAGGACGGGGTGCCATGGTGGCCTCCTCGATCATAAGATCAGCTTGGACGTCGCCGAAAGTGGGAAACGGCCTCTGCCGTTTGAGGAGCGCCGCCATGTACGCAAAACGTTCGTTGAGGCCGCGAAGGACGGCAAGCACGAGAGTGCGACCACGAACGGGCTCACCAAGGTCAGCAAGGGAGTCGGTCATGTT
Organism: Eragrostis nindensis; assembly: GCA_012490785.1. Lineage (NCBI taxonomy): Eukaryota > Viridiplantae > Streptophyta > Magnoliopsida > Poales > Poaceae > Eragrostis > Eragrostis nindensis. The sequence continues at coordinate 35,455 of JAAXCT010000574.1, read as the reverse complement.
CTTGAGGCGGCGGCAATATTCGGAGATGCTGAGGTCGCCCTGCACAAAGGAACGGAACTCGGCATCGAGGTACAATGCACGAGTCTCGCGATTGCCAATGAATTGCTCTTCGATGGCAAGCCATACGCGACGTGCTGTAGTGTTCCTGAGGAAGACGATGTCATAGAGCTCTCCGCTGATGGTGCCGAAGAGCCACCCGAGGACAACACAGTCCATGCGAAGCCAATCGGGGGAGTCGAGTTGAGTGTCGTCGGACAGTACATGCGCCGTGAGGGAGGACGATCAGAAACTGACCACGCCACTTGCCGTAGTGGGACGAGTAGAGCTCGAGCATAACGGGAACAAGGGCTTTGATGCTCTGCATGCCAACTGCTTGTGCGTGTAAGTTGGCGATGGCGGCGGCCTCGTGTAGGACAAGTGCTTGCTCAACTTGTTGATTGTGGGCGGCAGCAGCCGCCCTGGCGTCAGCTTCCTCCTGGGCGCGGCGAGCAGCATCCGCGCGGGCTCGCGGCCGCTTGGGCTTCGCGTTCGCATGCAGCAGCTTGTTCAGCCAGGCGTTCGGCATCAGCCCGGAGACGAGCCTGTTCGACTTCACGAGCATGGGCCTCGGCTTCCTCACGAGCCTGAGTGGCAGGGTCACGCTCGACCGTGGAAGGGATGGCCGTCGCACTGGATGCAGCGGCGGAGTCATCAGCCAGTGGGAGCGGCGTCATGCCGGGAGGTAGAGGAGGACAGAGGGAGTGGTCGTCGTCGGCCATGGAGGCTGCAGCGACAGGAGGACGCCTTGGGTCTTTAGTGGAAGCAAAGGGTCGAAGGATCGACCTTATCTGATACCATGTTGGAAGAAATAATGCACACAACTATTTGATTGATTGAATCGAGAGTTCAGAGTACAAATATATAGAGACCCAAAGGGAGATCAACCGAACCAGCCCAGCAGGATATCAACCAGTGCGTGACTTATGGAAACAATGACCACGTCGGGATATGCAGCTGGGCTAATAACTATGCATGCGTGAGAAAGCAACCTCTTAGGCCAGTCTCAGTGGCCTCTTTCATTTCACAGTTTCCAAGTGTGCCCCCGCGTCAGCTTTATCCTCTTGAAATGTAGAATGAAATTGCAACTCTCAATGCTTGATTTCATTTCACAGTCTCATAAGTTTGTAGAACATAAAATTCCTGCATGAGGATACGATCAAATGTGACAAACATCTGTAGCCGCCGGTGTCTACGCCGTCAGTGAATTCCAGACTCACCATATCGGGGAGCGGCGGCGCTGGCTGCGACAATGGCGGGAGGACGAGAGACAGCAAGCCGGCGGAGTGCAACGATTTGCCGAATCCTTGTGCGAGCCCGGATGCGTGGCGGCAGCGGAGGTGCTTGGCTTGGTCGGCGACTCAGCGAGGCTTTGGCAGATGGCGGTGAGCTTGCCGTCGAAGAGGCCCACGGCGGAGGGAGGTGAAGTTGAGGCGCGCCGCGCCGCCGCGGAGGCAGAAGACCGCCTTGTCGTGCGTCGCCAACAGCGCCGCTCAGTGCGGCCACCCAGTGCGTCGCCGGCAGCGCCTTCACACGAACCTCGCGCGGGGCGCCGCCCTTGCGCACGGCCCGACGGCGTCGGAGCGGGGAGGAGGGGCGGTGCGCCGGAGCGGGGGAGGAGGGCGCGGCGCGGTCCGCCGGAGCGGGGAAGTAGGGGCGCGGTGTGCCAGAGCGGGGGAGGAGGAGCGCGGCGCGCCGGAGCGTGGGAGGAGGGGCGGCGCGGTCCGCCGGAGCGGGGAAGTAGGGGCGGCGCGCCGAAGCGGAAGGAGGACGCGGCGCGCCGGAGCGCTGGAGAAGGGGCGGCGCGCCGGAGTGGAGGAGGGCGCAGCACACGGGAGGGGGTGGGCGCGACGCGCCGGAGCGAGGGAGGAGGGGCGGCACGGTCCGCCGGAGCGGGGAAGTAGGGGCGGCGTGCCGAAGCGGAAGGAGAACGCGGCGCGTCGGAGCGCGGGAGAAGGAGCGGCGCGCCGGAGTGGAGGAGGGCGCAGCACACGGTAGGGGGTGGGCGCGGCGCACGGGATCAGAGATTCGGTGGGATGAAAGAGAAGAGCTCTCAGTGCACTTTCGTTTAGCTTTCATCAGCTAGGAAAGAGTGGCAAGATCCTTTCATCAGAATGAAAGGAAGATCATCTCTCTCTTCTTTAATTTGTTGCCATGTCAGCAAATTAGATGATGTGGCAGGTAATTAATTGCTTATGAAAGGCCCATTGAGACTGGCCTAAGGCTTCAAAGCTGCGTGTAAACACAATTAAGGACTAAGCCTAAACACCAGTCTAACATTCCTCTTTGTTTCAATCTATCATTGATAATGTTTCTTGCTCAATCAATTGCAGAAAACTAGGATGTTGGAACCAAAGTGAACTGTTGCATGAACGTTCAAATAATCAGCATAAGTTAACAAATCTGTTGTGTAGGGAGTTTTACTGCAAGTTACCCATTGCTTCAAATTATATCTGAAGTACATTGACTATGCATCTTGATGAATCACATGTATTATGTTTAAAAATATTCCAAATAATCAGAATCAGGGAAGCAAATAGTGGACTTTAATGCTTTGAGTATCCCGAATAGTCAGCAGAGTGGGAGGTCTGGTGGAGGCGCCTGGAGGGACTGGAGCACCCCCACGCCATCCTCGACCAGGAACGCCATGGCGAGGCCCCAGGTGATGTGCACATCCAGATGGCAGTGCATCAGCCACACCCCCGGGTTGTCGGCGACGAACCGGATGACGGCCCAGCCGTTCACCGGCACGCCGACCGTGTTCCTCATGGGCGGGTCGTCGAGGTTGAACTTGGCGGTGTCGGTGGCGGCGTTGAAGTTCCCGAAGCCTTCGGCGAGGATGTAGAAGTCGTAGCCGTGGATGTGGATGGCGTGGTTCTCGCCGGCGAAGATGTTGGTGCCCTGGAGCACCACCTGCACGATGGAGCCGTACTTGAGCCTGTAGAGCTTGGTGCCCGGCACCGGCTGCCAGAGCGCGCGGCTGACGTTCTGCGCCGTGTAGTCGAACTGCACCGGCGGGTTGGCCGGGAAGTCGGCGGTGAAGACGGCGGGCGTGGCCCCGTGGTAGTGCGCCTGTAGGATGGAGACGGTGGACGGGAGCACGAAGGAGACGTTGTTCATGCTCGCCGTGAACCTCGTGTTGTTGGGCCCGCCGCAGCTCTGCCCGCCGGAGCAGTTGAAGAGGCCCGCGCCGACGGTGAAGAAGAGGCTCTCATCCACGCGCGAGGGGAGCTCCGCCTTGCGACGTCGTGGCCGTCGCTGTGTCGTTGTACGCCGGCAGAGTCGGCATGGCGGGGCTAGTGGTGGAGGCGGCGGCGTGAAGCGCCCCGGTTATCCCAGGAGCTCAAACACTTTATTATACCAGTCCCTGGATCAGTCGCTGGTACAATCAAGTCTTACAACAGGTGATATTACAAGTCGCGACCTGGCAGGGGTCGATTAAGAAGCAACAAGAACACTAGTAGATAGGCAACAGTAAACACAAAGCTAAACCAGAAGATGACTTCTAGGTCATCTAACACCATAGCGGAAGCAACTAAGCGGTAGACTAATGCCACAGGCAGCTCGGGTGCGGACGAGACCAAGCTCAATCGTCTTCCTTACAGTCGGCGTCGACGAAGTCTGGATCTTCCTCTGTAATCAGCAAGCAAGAATGAGTACAAAAGTACTCAGCAAGTCGCAACCCTTACCCTACCATCAATGGATAAATGTATGCACTTGGCAGTAGCAAGGTAAAGGCCATCAGGTTTAATATTGCAATAAAGCAAGTTTTACACATGCAGGGGTTCAGTTTATAAAGCATTTTAGCAAAAACATCAAATTAAGATATTATGAGGTTGGTCAAGTTTTACGTTGCCGGACACCCCGTCCACGACAACCTTCGGCGAGAGGCCGGACCTATTCTTAAAACAACTCACGCATCAAGGAGATAAGCACCCATCCCATGCTAGTTCTTGGACCGAACCAAAGCCATGTCCGTGACCGTGGACTCAGCTATTCGAATAGATTTTAACACTCTGCAGAGGTTGTACGCTGTACCCACAATCTGAGTGCATCACAAACCACCGCGCTCGTGGGTGTGAAGACTCACAAAGCCATTACCCATCACAGCATCGTCCCGACTAATCGCCATGGGAGTTATCCAGGGGTCTAGCCTCTGATCTAGGTCCTCGACCGGGTCGCACACGTCTGCATCACGTCCACCTGCTCCATGGGCTCCCATTGCATCTCCAGCCTCCAGGCGATTAACAGACTAGCTGGCGGGGTTTAGACTAAGCCGTGCCGCATACACGGTAGTGTGGTCGCACTGAATAAACGGCTAGGTAGGATGTCACAAGCAACTCGATCCTTATACGAGCCAAGGCAATCATCTCCCCATATATGAACCCACCACAGAGGCGGCATTCATCTCCCATATCACTTGTCATAAGCACACTACAGAGGCAATACTTAATCTTCCATAAACATCATCAGGATCACCTCAGCTCTAACCCAGGTTTATTCATTCATCTTTCTTTAGTTATCACCCAACCTTACTACTACCACACAACACCAATCACGATTTTCACATTTGCAAAAGCTAAGTATAAGTAGAGCACTTAGTGATACACAGTCCTAAGCATTTCTATAACAAGGAAATCATCCAAGCGTAAATAATAGTCATACATGGATATCCTAGGTTTAACAGGGAATAATTTAGGACAGATAATATAAGGCTCAGTGGTCTTGGTCATACTACACAAAGGTTTTGTAAACATCAGGGCAATCATTTCATGCAATAAAATAGCTTCTACGGGTTGTGTTTATAAAACATAGGAGCAGTATGATCAAAGGGAAAACGGATTGTAACTTGCCTTCGTTGACGTCCTCGGGGAGCTCCTGCTCGAAGTCTTCGGCTCCTGGTTCCTGCTCCTCCTCCTCCGCGTACTCGTACTCTCCGTTAGCTACGCGACCGGCAAACAAGCAAACAAACACAAATAAATACAAAAGAAATAGAGGATTGGCTCTATAAAAGATGAAACTGGTAGGAATGGATAGAGCTCAATTTTAGATGAATTTAGGAGGAAGAACGAGGTCAATCGGAGCTCGGACGAGGGAGATATGGATTTTACAGTGGAGGCTGCCAGTTTATTCCGAAAATAAATTCGGAAATGAATAACGGGCTGGGCTGCTGATGCTATTTCGGATTTTCCATGGCAAAGGCCTGCTGGTGGTTTGGGCTGTAAGGCAATGGGCTGGCTAGAGCGTGTGGGCCGTGGTTTCTTGGCCCAACACGGTGAGCTTTCTTCTTAACAGAGAAACGGAAGGGGATCGATACAGAGCTGGTGCTCCTATTCGCCATGGATGGACGCCGGGAGCTCAAAATCGACACGGGTAGAGGGCAGGAAGGCGGCCGGGAAGTGGGGGAATCGAAGGAGTAGGCCACGTAGGTTCCATTTGAGGCATCAATTTGAGGTTTGGTTATGGGGAGCGGCAGCTACGGCGGTGAGTGGAGGTGGCGGCCATGGCTGTCCTGGTGGAGCTCGATTGAGCGAGGGGGATGTCGTGGGGATGGTCTGGAGGGGTGAAGCTCGTGCTGGAGGCGCTCACCTGTGACTCAATCGAACCTGGGACGAGCTGGAGCGGAAGATTGATGGCGCGGCCGTCGGGATTGGGGAAGAAAACGAACTGCGCGTCGACGGAGCTGGGGAAGGGGATGGTGGCCTGGTGGTGGTGCGGTGAGGCGGAGGAGCTCGCGGGAGGGGCTATTTATAGCCGGAGGCGAGGCGGGAGCTCGCCCGTAAGGATTGGACGGCGGGACCGACTGCTTCGTGTGCGGCTCTGAAATTGCTGTGCGGCAGTCGTCGCCACTGTGCGCGAACAGAGCAGGGCGTGGGCGGTGCATCGCGATGCGGCGTGGCCGGCACAGAGCGACGGGATTGAAGCGGCAGTGGCACAGGGCGAAGTGTGGAGCGAAGCGGCGTGCGCGAGCGGTAGCGACGGGATGGCTCGGGCAGATGGAGTGAAGGCTAGGCGTTGGGGCAGTGCGGTGCGGGCAAGTGGGCACGGCCGGCATTGGCGTGCGGCTTTGGAGCGACGGGACTCGAGCGTGCAGCGAGAAAAGCGGCCAGTCAGTGTGTCGTCTAGCTGCTGGACGGTACAGAGCGATGGGATAGGTCGTGCAGGTGGAGGTTGGGCCGGAAAAGAAAGGAGGGAGACGGGAAGTTGGGCTGGAAACGGCCCAGAACGGAAAAGCGAGAGGGGAAAGGTTTTGAAAAGTTTTGAAAACTTCCGATTACAGTTTCGATTTGTATTTAAATTTTCAGGGTGAATTTTCAGGGCGTTACAAACCTACCCCCCTTAAAAGAATCTCGTCCTCGAGATTCAAGCTGATCCTCAAAGAGGTGGGGATACTCCTTCCTCAAAGCATCTTCTCGCTCCCAAGTGGCTTCTGCCTCTGTGTGCCGACTCCACTGAACACGATACAGACGGACTGTTGATCCTCTGGTCTGTCGGGTGGTCACATCCAAAATCTTAATCGGCACTTCTCGGTAACGGAGGTCATCTTGTAAATCCAGAGTCTCCACTGAGACATGCTCTACTGGTATTCTCAAACACTTCTTGAGCTGGGACACATGAAAGACGTTGTGCACATCTGCCAACTCTGGTGGTAGCTCGATTCTGTAGGCCACTGTACCAATCTTCTTCAACACTCGGTAGGGTCCGATGTAGCGTGGTGCTAACTTGCCACGGACTTGGAAACGACGTGTACCTCTAATTGGAGAGACTTTAAGGTACACATAATCTCCAACTTGGAAACTTAAATCCCTTCTTCTTTTGTCTGAATAACTCTTCTGACTTGATTGTGCTTCCTTCGGCTTTTCTCTGATCTCTGCAACCTTTTCTTCTGCTTCTTTAACAATGGAGGGTCCTGTAAGGGAACGCTGTCCAACTTCTGACCACATCAGAGGTGTTCTGCATTTTCTGCCATATAACACTTCAAAAGGCGACATCTTGAGGCTGGCTTGGTAACTGTTGTTTTATGAGAACTCTGCATAAGCTAGACTCTTCTCCCAGTCTTTGCCATAGGTCAATGCACAGGCTCTCAACATGTCTTCCAGGATTTGGTTGATCCTCTCTGTCTGACCATCAGTCTGAGGGTGATAAGCAGTGCTGAAATCCAACTTAGTTCCCAAAGCAGAGTGTAAGCTTTTCCAAAACCTAGAGGTAAATTGGGTACCTCTATCAGAAACAATTCTGCTCGGTACTCCATGTAGCTTCACTATGTTGTCAATATACAACTGGGCCAACTTGTCTCCTCCATAGTTGGTTCGTACAGGAATAAAGTAAGCGACCTTGGTGAGTCGGTCCACTATTACCCATACAGAGTTATATCCCTTCTTCGTTTTAGGAAAACCAACTATAAAATCCATGCCTACTTCATCCCATTTCCACACAGGGATTGGTAAGGGCTGGAGTAATCCTGCAGGCTTCTGGTGTTCTGCCTTGACTCTCTGACAGACATCACATTCTGCAACAAACTTGGCTATATCTGCCTTCATTCCATTCCACCAGTACTTTTCCTTTAAATCAAGATACATCTTGGTAGATCCTGGGTGGATGGAATAAGCTGAGTTGTGGGCTTCATCCATGATTATCTCTCGGAACTTTCCTTCTTGTGATACACAGATTCTGTCTTTATACCACAGAGTTCCTTTATCATCTACTCTGAAGTTTGGGGCTTTGTTTTCTCCAGTGTGACTGCGGATCTTCATTAACTCTTGATCCTTGAGCTGGGCTTGTCTGATCTGTTCATCTAGTGTTGGTTGCACACTTAGACTATTCACACAAGCTCGAGGCACTATCTCCAGATTAAGTTTCTTCATCTCGGTCAACAGGTGATCATTGTGGGTCATGAGGTAGTTACAGTAGGCTTTTCTGCTTAAGACATCTGCCACAACATTTGCTTTCCCGGGATGGTAGTGGATTTCCAAATCATAGTCCTTGATTAACTCTAACCATCTTCGTTGTCTCAGATTCAGATCTGGCTGAGTAAAGATGTACTTCAAACTCTTGTGATCCGTGTAGATCTCACACTTATTTCCAATTAAGTAGTGCCTCCAAATCTTGAGGGCATGCACTACTGCTGCTAACTCCAGATCATGGGTGGGATAATTCTGCTCATGAGTCTTCAATTGCCTTGATGCATAGGCAACAACTCTACCATCTTGCATTAGGACACATCCCAAGCCTTGTCTTGATGCATCACAGTAGACAACAAAATCTCTGTGAATGTCAGGTAAGACTAACACTGGTGCTGTTGTCAGTCTTCGCTTCAACTCTTGAAAGCTTCTTTCACAAGACTGGGTCCATTCAAACTTCTTGTCTTTCCTGAGAAGTTCTGTCATGGGTCTGGCTATCTTGGAAAATCCTTCAATGAATCGGCGGTAATAACCCGCTAATCCAAGAAAGCTTCTGATCTCTGACACATTTGTCGGCTGAGGCCAATGAGTAACTGCTTCAACCTTCTCAGGGTCTACAGCAACTCCTTCTGCTGTCAGAATGTGGCCAAGGAAGGCAACTTTCTCAAGCCAAAATTCACATTTACTGAACTTGGCGTACAACTTGTGGGCTCTGAGTTTTTCCAAAATTACTCTCAGATGTTGCTCGTGCTCTTCGGCACTCTTTGAATAGATCAGTATGTCGTCAATGAAGACAACGACAAACTTATCTAACTCTTCCATAAACACCTTGTTCATGAGATTCATAAAGTATGCAGGTGCATTGGTTAGCCCAAAAGACATAACTGTGAACTCATACTGACCATATCTGGACACAAAGGCTGTCTTTGGGATATCTGCTTCTCTGATCTTCTGCTGGTAATACCCGGACCTCAAGTCAATCTTGGAGAAGTACACAGCTCCTTTTAACTGATCAAACAGATCATCAATCCTGGGCAGAGGGTACTTGTTCTTGATGGTCACTTCATTCAAGGATCTGTAGTCTACACACATCCTCATACTTCCATCCTTCTTCTTGACAAAGAGAACCGGTGCTCCCCAAGGGGAAGAGCTGGGTCTGATATATCCTTTTTCTTGGAGTTCTCTTAACTGTTCCTTGAGTTCTGCTAACTCTGCAGCTGCCATGCGATAGGGTCGCTTGGCTATTGGGGCTGTTCCAGGGATAAGGTCAATGATGAACTCAATATCCCTATCTGGTGGCATTCCAGGTAACTCTTCAGGGAACACATCTGGATACTCATTTACCACTGGTACTTCTTCTACAGTCTTGGTTTCCATGGTAAACACCATCGAGTCAGGTTTACTTCCAAGGGCTTGGCAAACTATTCGGGTTCCCTCATGGTTGGTCACTGTAACTGTTCTGTCTGAACATGCTATGACACCATCATGCTTGGTTAACCAATCCATTCCGAGGATTAGATCTATCCCCTTGGATTTTAGTACCACTGGACTAGCTAGAAAGGCTACCCCACTTAGGGTGATTCTTATCCGCGAACAACCTAAGTGACACTTGATGTCAGCTCCGGGCGATCGGGTTATTAAGGGGGTTTTAAGCAATACTGTAGGTACTTTATGCTTTTCCAAAAAACTTGATGATATGAAAGATGCGATGCTCCAGAATCAAACAAAACTGTTGCAAGAACTGATTCAACAAGAAACTCACCAAGCGCAACTCCGGGTGCGTCCTGAGCTTCCTGAGCATGGATGTGGTTGTCGCGGGCACGTCCGAAGGATTGTTGTGTCTTTGCTGGCTGGTTGGAGACTTGGTTGGTTCCACGAGTGGCTCCGGACATCCTTGGTCCATTCACAGTGTTGGACTGAATGGAAGCAGCTGGCTTGTTCTTGTGCGGACAGTTGGCAATGAAGTGGCTGAGGTCACCGCAGTTGATGCAAGCCTTGGGTTGGTTGGTCACTTGACCACTGTTGTACTGCTGAGTCTTGGTGTTGTTCTGACTCTTCTGAGGGAAACTGGGCTGGCGGGAGATATTGGATGGAGTCCTGAACTGCATTGGGGCTTGACTCTTCTGACCTTGGAAGTTGGAGTTCCTAGGCCTCTGGAATCTTTCCTGCTGACGGGCTTCATGAACTGCGAACTTGCGCTTCTTCTCCTTGGACATTTCCATCATTCTTTCTTCAGTCAGGATGGTCTGGTTCATCAGGGTGTTGAAGTCAGGATAGATGTGAGGAGTCATCTGGGTTCCTAACTCTCCTGATAAACCTTTCTTGAACTTGTTCTGCTTCTTCTTGTCAGTTGAAACTTCCTCAGGAGCATAGCGAGATAGTTCAATGAACTTGCGGATGTACTGATTAACAGTCATGCTTCCTTGCTTCAGCCTACGAAACTCATCTGCCTTGAGTTGCATGGTACCTTCTGGAACATGGTAACGGCGGAATTCTTCCACAAATTCCTCCCAAGTGATGGTTGTGGGATCATCAGTGGCTTCACAGTAGTTCTCCCACGAAGCTAAGGCTGTCCCAGTGAGTTGATGGGATGCCAGGAGAACTCTGTCTCTACCTTCATAATTGATAGCATCAAGCTTTCTCTGGATGTTCCTTAACCAGTCATCAGCTTCGAGTGGGTCCTCAGATCCTCCAAAGGTCGGTGGCTTAATTCTGACAAACTCAGCCATCTTACTTTGGAAACCATGCACTTGCTGCTGACGGCGTTGGTTGTTGTTGTTATTGTTGTTCTGCACAAGTGCTTCCAACAGACGGGTTTGTTGTGCCATAACTTCCGCCAGGGTGGTGAGCGGAGGGTTAGGCAACGGTCCATGGTTGGAGTTCTCAGCTTGAACTTCAGCTTCTCGGTTCACTTCTTCTTCCCTACGGTTGTTGCGCTGGCGCCGTTGGCGCTGCTGGATCCTTGCAGAGCGTTTTGGCGGCATCTGTTTGAGGATAAGGGGGAAAGAGCATAAGATGAGAGAAGAACTTAAGGTCTTCTTTATGTTATTATTTAGTTCTCTTTGTTGTTATATTTTTATTTTTATAAAAGAGGCGCAGGGCACAAGGGCCTTGCTGGCACACACAACAAGCAATTCACACAAACAAGCAGCACTCACAGATTCAAAACAACAGGGGTACAACACTAGCGAAGAGCTACTAGCGATTACACTGCGACTACAAGGGACAAACTAAGACTTCGGGGGGGTACAGTCTTCCACAGACACTTTCTTGAACTCGGACCGGTAGATTCATCCCATGATGATTGGATCTTCATCTCGATAGACACTCAGGGGTCCTGGGCATCCATGAGGTTGGAGGCATCTTCCAAGCCTCTAACTGGGGAATCTTCATCCGAAGCGGTGGGGAGGCGATCTTCATTCTCCCTTGAAAAAGGCTGGGTCAAAGGGAGGGGCTCTTCTTCTTCTTCTTCTTTACCCTCAGCTTCAGAGGGCGGTGGTGCAGGAAGATCTTCTGCGTACTTCCTCTTGATGTTGCTTCCCGCAGAGCAGATAGGAGTCCCATCCAAAACGGAACGTTCTCCTACTCCGGGGATATGCAGAGTTCTGCAGTGGGCACGCGCAGTGAGATAGGCAGTGCCAACTAGCTTGTTGTAGCGGTCTTCTGCGTACTTCAAGGCTTCTGAGGCAGCAACAACACGGCTTTCTGCTTCTGCTTCACGAGCTTTGGCTTCGGCAAGCTGAACACGTAGGGTCCTAACTCGTGTCTCAGCTTCTTCAGCTCGAGTGATGCACCTTCGCAGTCTGGCTGCGGTTCCGTCATACAGCTCATCCAAGGCGAGCAGATAACGGGTCATGGCAACCACTGTGGGATCTCTTTCAGCCATTCCTAGGCCTTCAATTGTCCTCATCCTTGCAAGCCAAGTGGGGCGGTTTCTCTCCATGGGAGGGAAAAACCTCATTGGCGAGCGACCGATGGGCCTCTCGCACATCTGGCACAAGTACCGAAGGGCCTTTCGTGCCACAGCTTGGTAGGTGTCTGCGAAGCGTGACCCAGTAGTAGTCACGTTCCAGAGCTTCATCTCCGGGTGGTCATCACTGGCTCCAATGTGAATGGTGACTTCACAGCGCTCAGTATCTGCGGTGTCCCGGGTAATTAAATCACCCGAAACTCCGTGTTTTCCGTACTTGCCCCAGGATCAATGACAAGTACACACGGTAATCACAGTGGAACCATAACCATATCAAAATTTAACTATCAAGTTTATTTGAAATTTACAAAATATTGGCTCAACGGCCGACGAGATACCTTAAGAAATAAACACCGCTGTAACATAAAGGAATTCGAATCTCCAGCGTGTGCCCCGTGTTCATCCCACAGGCAATTGACTGGAAGTTGAACTCCTAGAAAGAACGGCATCGTTCCTCACCGAGATCTTCGTCATCTCTGAAACCAAGTTATCGGAGGCAAGCAATGCGGGTGAATAATAGCAAATTATAATTATATGCAAGGCCAAATGAAGGAAAGGTATAATATGGGTAAATTTGCATAAATGAGCAAATGGCAATCTAAACTTGATTAATGAAATAATTACTAAATTAAATTGCTTGAATATAAATTGCATAAATGTAAGCACAAGTAACATATCATATGAATGAAGTGCCATACTTGACTTCCATGTCAAGTTCCTATAAAATCATCAACTATGCCATTCATATATCAATAACCATCATGACCAATTTTAATCCCAACCATTCTCTAAACAAAGGCCTATCATTAAGGAGCTTGAGACCGCAAGCACGGCCATTCGAATGGATTAAATACTCTGCAGAGTTTGTACGCTGTACCCATGGACAGTGAGTGACCGTCTGTGGTGTAGCTAGCACCGTGCACTCACGAAGTGTGCACATCGGTATCACACATAGCTTTTTCACTAGTCGTCCGCTATTCTTGCCTTCCCTGAATAGTATGAATCCCCCTTTACAGGAAGCTAAGCACTCCAGAGGCTATTCCTCCTTCGCATTGAGATACTAGTCCAGAGGGTACTAAACATTATGTCGGCAAACTTTGTTCCCACGCATATAGCCATGGGAGCCCCTTCGAGTAACCCAATCTTTAGGATTACCCGCACAATCCCTACTTCTAGAAGGCAAGGTAGCTTCCAACTAATTACTTGGCCATGGCCGTCCCATACCAGCATCCATGGTCGCACGATGTTTCCTTAAATCAAGATACAAATGTACCGGTCCTTATGTGATGTGACGGGTCTCCAAAATCATCATTATCAATCAATCATTAATCCAATTTAACATTATCACATCAAAACCCGTCAACATCTAAATTATCATCATATATCATCAACAATAGTTTCCCATCAACATAATCCGTAAATTTAATGAATATACATGTGCTTCCATTTATACAAAATATAGCCTTTCATTTTAGCAAGCTTAATTAGTAATTAATTATATCATGAAGCTTAGAGCATATAACCATTATGATAGCCCATCTTATGGTTACAAGGGATTATGATATGGTCCAACAAAGGGGATATAATTCAAATAGGTAGTATCTACCATTTCCCAAATGAGCATTTTTAGTGATATAAATTATGCACCATTTATCCTACAAATTAAGCAATTAAATGCATTTGCAAACATAGGATCAAAATGATCAAGGGGGTGTGCTTGCCTCGCACCTGTATATACATAATTCATACGACGATCTTCAAGTGTCGATCTTCCTGCGATGTAGTCCTTCGACGATTCACTCACGTGCGCATCAATCCACGATCGACAAACACCGAGAAATCCAAATAAAGCCATCCAAGAAGATCCAATAAAATCTACAATAATTAATACAAATATTTCGAATAAAAACCAAAGAACATGCTTATGAAATGCATTTTATGGAAATAGATATGTACTCGGAGTTCGAACGAATAGCCTACGCGTTATCGAGTGTTATCGATAGGTAACTAGAAGAGAGGGTAACTAGGGTGTACGTGGTTCCATTTATTTTACGGTGATCACTCGTTATGAAATATATTCCTGGCCTTATATAGGCCATATTCACCTAGACAAATTATTTATAAGTTATTTTCTCTTAAAAGGAAAACATGCATGTGTGTTATTTAAATTAATTGATTTAAGGCTAATATGATAGTATAGATAGATATTTATCCACTAAATCTCTAAGAAAATACAATGAGATACATCTATTTTATTAATGGTGATTGCGTGCATATCTATTATATAAATGCTAAATTATTTCTATTAAAGAACCTGGGTTGTTTAGGACGACATATGCAAATAAATAAGATTTACATAGCCATTATTCCTAAAGTAATTTACATGTAAAGTGAGACTACATGTTCTTACTGCATATATATATAGAGAAGCATTCCTATGAGTTAGGATATGTATTTCTTATAAATATTCTTATATACTTATGCATGCCTATAATGTATAGCGCTTATTCACGAGCATAAGATGCATGGCTATTGCTTGATTTAATTGTAATCAAAGAATGAAAGCCTAAGATGTAAATAAATCTATATGCACATACATAAATTTAATCTACTTGGGTTAATTAATTTAGCATTTAAAATAACACTAGGACAATATTACTATGTTAGTAACTGCATGTGATATTTAAGATGCAATCTATATATTTTAGCTATGACAACTACATGCATAGCTATTATGTAAATACCTAAACTATCCCTAACTTCCTATTTCATCAAAAGCATGTGTGCAGCTAGTTAAATATTTATTCATCAATATGTCCTAGGATTTAATATTGAAATATAGTAGCAAAGGGTTCCAATTACACTAAGGAACACCCTAGTATTTTATAAAATTGTCTAGTATTTTATTAACATTAAGGAATGTATGAAAAACCTTAATAAATGGAAAGGGGAAAATACATCTAATAATTTTTAAATGACATGATAGGGGTCTCTATCCATTATTTCACTGCAAAACATGGAAAAAGATGCTAAATACATTTTATGGTGTCAAGAGCTAAATGCTTATGTAGGCTACTAATCATAATATTGATACATCTATATTTTCCTAAATGGAAATTCTACCTAGTTAATTTATATTTAATTCCTTAGTCATACAAATTAGAGGTGTGGGCCTATAGTTTATTTTACCTAACGTAACCAGAAAGTAAGTTTATATAATATGAAGAAAGCTATATGCTTATGCATAAATAAGATACCTATTTGCTTAGGTTAATTAATTCAACATTCAAGGTAAAACTTGTATAAAACTACCATTCTAGTAGTTCTACATGCAACAGCTAGGGCTACAATCTACATATTTTAATTATGAGACTCACATGCAATTCTAGGGTACAATAACAATTAAATTCTAATAAGGAAATATGTTATTACATAAGAAATATGCCAATCTAACTAATTATTCTTCTAACAATTTTTCTTATGATCAAATACTGAACAATAGTAGTAAAAATTCCTAAATATATCAAGGGATTTTTATGACATTTTTAACTAATATTTGTCTGCCATTTTCCTATTGATTTCTGGCTAAAAACGCTTAAACAATTTCTGGCAATCAGACTCGTCCACATGGCAACTTAGGGTTAGTTTAATTCAAAGCAAGGTGCGCACAGTAGCAGCGGCGACGGGAGGGCTCGCCGGCGGCTATTCGACGGCGATCTTCGTCGACGTGTTATGCAGGGCGACGCGCGAGCTCAAGGGCTATCGCCCGGTAGTGTCGCGGCTCCGCGAACGGTGGCCGGAGGGGGCGGCGCGACGGCGGTCAGGCGGCGCGGCGGAGCAACGACACGGCGAGCCTAAAAGGATGCAGAGACCTCGTGTTGGTGCTGCGCGAGAGCACGTGCAGAGCACAAAGAAGCTCACCGAGGTAGCGAGGTAGACTATGGTGGCCGGCGCCGACGGAACGACGAGCAACAGCGGCTGGATGAAGGATATCCTCGTTGGGACAACGCTGCAGACCTACACCAAGGTAACCAAGCATACACAAAGGCATCAGTGAGAGGTGAGGACCATGCTGACGGAAGGAATCGAGCTCTAGCTCACCGATGAAGGAGAAACGCCGGCAATGGCGGTGAATGCCGAAAATGGGGAAATGGCAAATTCTCCTAAATTGATTCTTCTCGGCCTTCACGAGTTAGCTCTAGAGGATGGTGAGAGGAGAAGAAAGAGAACGAGACACCGCGACGATGTTTTTATAGAGAGTAGAGGCGGTTCCTTTGCCGTCGGCCATGGGTGTCAGAGAGAGAGAGAGAGGAAAAGAGAGAGACCGGGAAGGCTCCAGCGTAATCTGGCACAAAAATGGTCAAGGCGCGATAAGAACGCCGTGTAGCTTCTCTACAGTGGCCGCACAGGGCGAAGGAGCGCGTGGCGGGGCGCCGGTGGCCGGGCGGCGGTGCTGCGTTGACGAGCCGAGGAGGAAGAAGATGGGGGCGGTTCGGGGTTAGGCTGACTGGGCCGTGTTGGGCTGCAACGGGCTGGACGAGGTAAGCCTTTCTTCTTTTCTATTCCCTTATTTTCTGGATTTTACAAATGGGCCGAACCCGAGTGAAGCCCAAGAATCATATGGCCACTTTGATAATTTTCAAGGGACAGAGGAGGAATTCGAATTTTCCACCTGGGCAAACGTGCTCCTAAAATTATGAAAAATTCACATAAATTTCATCTATGGGTTTACGAGCTACGGTGAATTTTGGGGAATTTTTGGTAAAGCTAAATTCCCACAAAAATTCAAACAGTTTCGGTGTGCATATGAGATGCAAGGTAATGCATGAATTCAAATTTCAGAAATTATTCAAATATGAAATTCAAACATGAGAACCAAATCCAAATACTTCAAACCTCAAATAGGAACATCTCAAATTGAAATCACAACAAATTATTTATTAACACCGAAAATGACTTAGGTTATCATTTTATTCAAAACGTTTTCATCTAATTTTATTTTGAATCCTCGAGGCTTTAGGTTAAGGAGCAATTAACCTTCTTAAAAATGATAGCCTAGGAGCTGGGATGTTACAGTCTACCCCCCTTAAAAGAATCTCGTCCTCGAGATTCCGCGAAGTGTTAGCGCGGATGATTACGAAGGTTAGTTCCAAGCTGTCGAAATGTTCTTCGATCCTTGATATGCCATATGTGAGGATGATCTTCACGCTCTTATTTTGCGTCCCTCTTTGACATGGTCACTTTCTTGAAAATTCTTCATATGCCATATCCCTATTCCGTTGTAGTTAGTGGAGGATGATTTTGAAATTAATTTCATGACATTATTTGTCCTTCGTCTTCGGTATGGCCACGTGTAGGGAACAATCTTCACATACTCCTCTTACTTCTTCTTCGATATAGTAGATTTCTTGAGGTTGTTCTCCGATGTAGTATATATGTCCTTCATGCTTGATGAACATTGGTATCTTGAGGAAGAGGAATCCTTTAAAAGGAATCTTCGGGGTTTTGTTAACATTTGTTAGTAAAGATTACAAAAATTTTTCTTCGACTCATAAAAGAGGTTAATATTCGTATGATCAAAATATTAGTAGAGTTAGATATATCTTACGTCTACCCCCCTTAATAAGTTTAGTAACCTACATTCATTTGAAATGCAATGCACACAACATAAAGTTAGTTCCTTCATCTTCAAGATTTTTGTAGCAATGAGTCATCTTCTTATATTCTCCTTGCTTCCTCTTTGATGTAGTTGCTACTTTCTTGTCCTGGAGATATCTTCTCACGAAGTCCCTTCCTTATCTTGAGAAAAATGCTGATCTTCTACCACCGCGATGTTTTAGATGAAACTCCGATTCTCTTATTAATGTCCCTCGTCACTTGTGTAACTCATTGTTGACGGTAAAATGTGTGTTCTACCGCTCGCACACGCGGCCTGAGAGATTTGCTTCACTCTGTTCAGCGCCAAAACTTGGAACGCGGTGAATTCCGGAGCGTGCCAGTCGATTTTCCCTGCAAATCGACAAAGACAAGAAAAGCGTGTAAAATTCCCGGACTATCGGCCCCGGACAGGCCGATGCGTAACCGCAGCCGATGTTAGTGGATAAAAATATAATCGAATAAGCACTCGGCTGACGGCTAGAAACGAATCGACATGTCGCAACAGTAAATACTCGCGCGATAAATAAAGCAGGGCATGCATCAGGATCAGCAATCGGCAAAGCATGCAATCGGCAAAATCTATCGGCAAGCAGTACAGTAAGGTAGATCGACAATCGACAAAAGGAGGCTCAGACTATGCTTGAACAGGAGCAATGAGATATTTAAAGGCACGCAAGCATAGATCTGAACGTGGTAAGCAATCGGCTAAACACCCCGAAAGAACGATTAAACCAGTAACCACTAATTATACCCGTAATCTGACAATCGCTTCACCGAGGACACGTCAACTAAGTGAAGTAGAACAGGACACGTCAAACTGCTCTACACAATCGGCAGATACAAATATAATCGGCAACTACCGGTCCCAGGTACTCAGTAAACTAGATCTGACCCTTAGCAAATGTTTCGCCGAGGACACGTCAACTAAGCGAAGCAGACAGGACAAGTCAAACTGCCTACCCAATCACCAAGAGCAGATCTAATCGACAAAATACCTTAACCGTGACTCGAATAACCAGATCAAACAGAAATCGACATCAGCAATCGGCAACAAGGTCGCGGCGAGGACAAGTCAACTAACCGTGACAAGAATTGGACCAGGTCTTAAACAATTCCATGCGGTCGATGCGTACTGTAACCCTAGAATGATCTAGATTACCCGATAACTAGCAGCCACATCAATCTAATCATGGACAAGTCGACATACCCGATCGATGCGCTTACCTGACGAGATCCAGTCGAGCCGGAGCCCCGATGGACGCCGGTGACGAAAAAACCCGTCGAGAAATTGTGGCGATGCGCCGAAGAGTTGATTGTATTGATTGTTTTTTTTTTTACAAGCACCTGGGTCTATATTTATACACACCCGAGGCAAGAGTCCGATTTGGACTTAAACACGACCCCTACTTGACCACAACTCGGTCAATCCTTTCTAACTCTAGAAAATAATTAAAAAAGATTTGCAAACCCCACACACGCACGTCTTCAAGATTTTCTCTCCGCCTTTATGACTGTTCGTGGTTCCATCCTTCATACTCAACCCGGCATGCATCCTGCTTTTATACTGTCAACAGACCCAGGCCAAATTAGGTGTCAACACATGCCCCCCAAGCCGGGGTATGGAATTTCCATGCGCCGGGTTGTTCCCCACCATCTATCATGCCTGCAAGCTTCTAGATGACTCTTCACGTGAAAACTGTACATTTGACTTGATGAGCTGTACCTTTGTCTTCACATGGCGTGCACCTCTTCAGCAGACAATTCGTACCAATCATTTTAATTTGCAATAGGTCCTTCACTATTCCACGATTTTATCTTCTTCCGCATCTCGGCCTATAAATGACTGGCTCCCTTCACCGGAATCATCAACACAATGGCCAGCAAATAAAATCCCTTTCATAAGGCCTAACCAATGCGTTCTGAATAGCAAGAAAGCAGCCATGAGCTCTTTTTCTCAGATCTACGCTCTGACCTCTTGCCTTCCTCCTGCTTCTCTCTTATCTCTTTCCTCCCGACGCTATCCCTCTTGAGCTAATCCCTGAAGATGGCGGCTCCTCTTCAGACTGCGAGGGAGAACTCATGCTCTTCGTCAGACAAGGTTCCTTCTCAGGGATAACATCTTCTTCGACGTGATGCGGTCCATGCATTTGCTCCTCTCCTCGTGCGCTGGAGCAACGACCCATCCTATCCTGTGTCAGCACTTGGTTGACACTTGACAGCAGCCGCAGTGTGTATTTTTGGTGCAAGAACTTTGTACTCCCATGTATGATGCAATCCCTTGTAGACCATAAGAACTTCGTTGTCTTTCTTTTGTTCTTTCTGCATATTTTCCCTAAGGGCGATACCAATCGACATCGGCCATCTTGAAGACGACGCTTTTAACGTCGGCTCAACTGGAAACTAACCGAACACTTAAGAACCGACCCAGATGCTGGGGTAATACTTCTTCAAATATTATTCCATTAAGCGCTCGGCCAAATTCTTCTCCATCCAGTTCTTTCAAAAAATAAGCATTACCGGGCACGCATCGGCTAATTATATAGGGACCTTCCCAATTAGGTGACCACTTGCCGAAACAATTATCTCGCACACCAATCGGCAACTTGACTTTCCAAACGAGATCTCCTTCATCAAATTGCTTAGTCACCACCTTTTTATTATAATGCCGAGCTACCCGTGCCTTATTATCTTGAATTTTCTTCAACGCAATTAACCGCTGCTGATTAACATCTTCTAATTCATCCACCATGAGATCATGGTACTGTTCTGCCGTCAGTTGATTTTGCAGATCGACTCTTCTTGATCCGGCCGTAACTTCCCATGGCAAAACAGCTTCTGCCCATACACCAACTGATATGGTGTTACTTGTACTGACCCATGACGAGACATCCGATATGCCCATAATGAATCGGCTAACGAAGTATGCCACTTCTTGGCTGATCATTAATCTTGCGCTTAATCAACTTGATCAAGGATTTGTTCGAAGCTTCAGCTTGACCATTTGCTTGGGCATAATATGGTGATGAATTCAATAATTTATACCCATATCATCAGCAAAAATCTCTGAACTCTTCATAAATAAAAATAGAACCTTGATCGGTAGTGATAGTCTGAGGGATACCGAACCTGAAGATTATGTGCTCTTTAACAAAAGCAATCACATCCCTTGATGCCACACTTCTGTAAGGCACTGCTTCAACCCACTTGGTGAAATAATCCGTTGCTGCCAATATATATTTATGTCCCTTACTGGAAGAAGGATTAATCTCACCAATCATGTCGATTCCCCATCCTCTGAATGGCCACGGCTTGACAATAGGGTTCATCACTGATGCTGGAGCTCTTTGAATCGATCCGTACTTCTGACAATCCTGACAGCCCTTATAATATTCAAAACAATCCTCAAGCATGGTTGGCCAGAAATATCCACCTCTCCTGATCAACCATTTCATCTTGAATGCCGACTGATGAGTCCCACAAATCCCATCATGAACCTCCATCAGCATCTTCTTGGCTTCATCGGCATTTAAACACTTCAATAGAATTCCTTCCAACGTCCTGTAATAAAGCTGATCATCAACTAGCACATATTTTATTGCCTTGTACCGCAACTCTCTGGACGTTTTCTGGGTCGGATCCTTCAAGTAATTCACTATCTCAACCCTCCAGTCTTGCAAATTGACATCGGCTTCATTATCAACAGAACCTATAATAAGCCGATACCCAGATGCATGCTGAGCCAAGTCATTAGCTTCAGAATTCATTTGTCGAGGAATATGACTGAATGTGATATGCTTGAAGTTCTTTATTAGATCTTGACACTTCTGATAATAACCCCGAAGCACTTCATCTTTGCATTCATATTCACCATTCAATTGCCCCACAATCAGCAAAGAATCCCCAACAACTTCAACAAAATCAGCATTGGCATCCTTCAACAGTTGTAATCCTTTCAACACAGCCTCATATTCAACTTGATTGTTAGTATGAGCTTCTACTGTGAATGAGAATTCAAACCTGGATCCTTTTGGTGTGACAATGACAATGCCGATACCAGATCCATTTTTGCAAACTGATCCGTCAAACAATAAGCGCCATGAAACTGGCTCCATCACGCTTTCATCATGCCCCCTATGCTGAACTATCAAATCAGCAAATACCTGGGCCTTCACAGCTTTAGGAGATTCATATTTAAGATCAAATTCTGCAATTGCTAGCATCCACTTCCCAAGTCTGCCTCTCAATATTGGAGCGGACAAAATGTATTTGACGACATCGGATTGGCAAACAATAGTGCATTCTTCGGATAACAAATAATGTCTTAATTTAGTGCAAGAGAAATAAAGGCATAAGCATAACCTTTCAATCTCAGAATATCTTGTTTCTGCATCCAGCAATCTCCGACTGAGATAAAAGATAATCCTTTCATCGCCATCTTGTACTTGCGTCAATGCGAACCAATACACTTGTTATCGGCAGACAATATAACTTGAAAGGAATACCCGGCTTAGGTGGCATCAACACAGGTGGTGAGATTAAATATTTCTTGACATCATCAAGCGCCTTCTGATGCTGGGCTTCCCACCGGAACTCTTGATCTGCTTTTAACTTCAACAAAGGAGTAAAAGCATCAATTTTCACGGAAAGATTAGAAATAAATCTTCTCACAAAATTGATCTTGCCCATCAGAGACTGCAATTCTTTTTTACTGGCAGGAGGTTGAATTTTCTTGATCGACTCTATGCTCTTGGGACCAATTTCAATTCCTCTTTCATGAACAATAAAGCCCAGAAATTGTCCTGCCGAAACACCAAAAGCACATTTATGCGGATTCATCTTCAAGCCATACTTTCTGGTCCTCTCCAGCACCTGCCGCAAATCAGCAATATGATCTTCAACTGTTTTGGACTTCACCATCACATCATCAATATAAATTTCCACCAATCGACCAATCAGATCATGATAGATGAAATTCATTGCTCTTTGATATGTGGCGCCAGCATTTTTCAACCCAAAAGTCATCACAACCCATTCAAACAATCCCAAAGCTCCTGGACACCTGAATGCAGTCTTTATAATATCTTCTTCAGCCATAAAAATCTGATTGTATCCTGCATTTCCATCCATGAAGCTCAAAATCTTGTGTCCAGCAGCAGCATCAATCAGTACATCTGCTATCGGCATCGGGTACTCATCTTTGGGTGTAGCCTTGTTCAAATATCTGAAATCAATGCACACTCTCATCTTCCCGTTTTTCTTGATCACTGGGACGATACTGGACACCCATTCTGCATATCGACAGGGTCGGATGAACTTAGCATCATATAACTTTGTAATTTCTTCCTTGACAGCATCATAAATCTTTGGATCAATCTTCCGATTATGTTGTTTAAACGGCCGATACCCAGGTTTAATAGGCAATCGGTGTTCAACAATATCTCGACTGAGACCAGGCATCTCGGAATAATCCCAAGCAAAACAATCTTTATATTCCTTCAATAATGCTATCAATTTTCTCTCTAATCTTTACGGATCTTCTTACTAATAAATGTCGGCCGAGGCTTGTCACCATTTCCAATATCAACTTCTTCTAATTCATCGGCCGATACGAACCATGACCAAGCTTTCTTCCTCCCTTTCATCGATCAGCTGATTGTCAATTGCTTCTTTCTTCTCAGCTTCCAGTCCAGCCGATCGATGTCCAGGTCCGGTAATTGCTATAACAACCGTGGAGTCGCCGATCCTTCAGTAATGCAAACACCTTCATCGGTAACATCCAATGCTTCACCTTCCCAATAAGTTCCTGATATGCACGGCAAGTTTTCCACCATCATCGGCAAAAAGTCTGCAGTAGCCACACTTACCGATCTATCAGCTTGAATAGTCTCCACCTCGTCGCCGATCCACTGGATAAGGAGCTGATGCATCGTGGAAGGGATACAGCAATTAGCATGAATCCAATCCCTACCCAGCAGTACGGCGTACGAACCTTTGCCTTCAATTACGAAGGACGTCGTTGGCAAGGTCTTGCTTCCGATAGTGACTTCGACGTTAGTGACTCCTTTGACTTCAGAGCTCCTGCTCCCATAGTCCCTTAACGTCATGTTGGTCTTGGTCAGCTCTTCAGGCAGTTTGCCGATCTTCCTGTACGTTGCCATCGGCAAAACATTGACAGCAGCACCACCATCGACCATCATCTTGCTCATCGGCTTGCCATTGATGAAACCATTGAGGTACAGAGCCCTCAGATGGAGATGATCAACACCAGACGGCTTCTCGAACACTGCCTGCCGTGGACCCAATAACAACTCGGCAGAAGCTTCTTCTTCCGTTCATTAATATCCAAAGAACTAAATTCTCGCGGCAGCATAAATACCATATGACAGGAGCTTCAACTTCATTTTTTTTGACTTGGGCCCCTTATCATGATCATCTTCCTGGTTCACATCCTTGTTCAGCTCCCGGCAACGTGCCCTCTGTACTCTTCTCTTCTGAGTCTTGGTAAAAATACCACTCGGACACCATTGGCCTTCTTCTGTGAATTCGCCCTGGTCTTCTTCATAATCTTCAACTTGATTGACAGGACCAAGTCTTTCATGCACAGAAACCCTTGATGTGGTCTCCTCATAGGACCTCGGCTTGAAGAACCAACTTCCCTGTACAAATCTCCAGATCTTCTGCTACAGCCTGGGCACCTTCAATTGTGGTGCTTCATACCCTGCTCCCAACAGTACTGGAAGAACGGACAGTTCCAGTGTGGATCGAAGTCATCATCACTAATCCTCTTGTCTTCCCTCTCTCTTTTCCTTGAGTATTTGCCGATCAATCCAGCAGATCCACCGATCATGTTGACTGGAAAAGGATGTCCATCAATCTTCATCGGCTTTTGACCAGAGAATTTAATACGATCACTCTCAATTGCCGATTGGATCTGTTGTCTGAACACCTTGCACTCATTGGTGTGATGAGAGGGAGTATTATGCCACTTGCACCACTTGATCTTCTTCAACTCCTCAGCTGGAGGCAACGTGTGATTAGGTGGGAGTTGAATAAGCTTCTCCTGCAGCAGCAGATCGAATATCTTGTCGGCTTTGTTGATGTCAAAGTCATACTTCTTTTCTTCCTCCTTCTGCTTGACCCACGGACAGAGAACAGTCTTCTTGTTCCTGGTCCACTCAGCAAGAGCAACTTCACCTTCGTCATCAGAATCAGAAGAATAATCGGCATAAGCCGCCTGAAACTGTCTGCCACGTGTATTTTGAACACGCCCTTCATGAATCGACGCCTTCTGAAAGAGCTGTGCTAAGCCATCGACTTCCTGAGGTGCAAACTTATCTCTGATTTGAGGCAATAAACCTTGATAAGCAATTTCAGCCATTTGCCGATCCGTCAGATTCAGGTTATAGCACCTCCCACGGATGACTCTGAACCTTTGGACAAAATCGGCAACTGACTCTCCAGCCTTCTGACGAACAGCTGTCAAATCTGATATGCTCAGCTCAGCCATGCCAGTGAAGAAATAAGAGTGGAATTTCTTTTCCAAATCGGCCCAATTCCGCACGGATCCCGCAGGGAGGGAGGTGAACCATGAGAATGCCGATCCAGATAATGACAGAGGAAACAATCGGACCTTCAATGCATCTTGTGCCGATGCCTCTCCCAACTGTGCCAAATATCGGCTAATGTGCTCCACTGTAGAGACATTATCTTGTCCAGAAAATTTGCCAAACTCTGGCAACTTGTATCGATGCGGCAAGGCAACTTGTTCCATCCACTCTGGATATGGACGTCGATACATAAAGTTCTGCTCCTTGGGCTTGAGATCAAATCTGCTCCTTCATGACTTCAGCCAACCTAGCAACTATATCTTCTGATGAATTCTGCACTTGCCCCCCAGCCATCTGAGACGATGGCTGCGGTTGTGACTGAACCTGAGCAGGTTGCTCCTTGTAGTGCTCGCTGTAATCTGCCACTCTGTGATAGCCTTGCGGTATCTCCTGGTTGAACAGTGCAGGATTGACATTGGGGAGCTAAATGATACTCTCTGACTGAGGAGTTTGACTAATCCTTGGCTCAGGAGTTGTTCCACCTGCTTCTTTCTGCGTGGACAACGGCGCATCAATAAGACTTGGCGCCGATACCCGGGCAGTCCCTGCAGCCAAAGCTTGAGCACTTGTAGACCACAACTCTGGTGGCATGCCATATGGTTGCCTTTGCTGACCAGCAGCGCTTATCTCTTCTTGAACTGTGGGTTGACCACCAGGAGGCGCAGGACGTGCTGGTGTAGCAGTAGGTAAAGTAAATGCTGGCCCCATGAATCCAGAATCAAACTGCAAGGTCCCATCAGCAAATGCCTTGAGCATGTTGTACAGAGTGTTAACAAGCACCCCTGACTGGTTAATGAAAGCTTTGTGGACCGCAGTATTCACAACTTCATCCAACAGAGCTTGATCCGGCATCTTCGCAGCTTTGATTGTAGCCAATTCTTCTGCTCTCATCACCACTGGCGAAGCCAATACTGCTGTAATCTTGCCACGTGTCATCTTGATGGTTTCAAAGTACTTCACTTGGCAATCATACATAACTCTGATATGCCTTTTTCTGATCCAAAGCATTTTCTCCCAAGCATTGAGCTCGTTGTTGCCAGTGACTTCAGAAGAATCTTTATCATCTCGAACAAACGGAGCAGGGATCATGATCTTGTGGCCCTTTGCATCGACGAGCAAAGTACCATATCATCAGCAACAGCTTGAACGAACGCCATCTGCTTCTAAGAACTTGATTTGTCCCACGGGCGTGCCAAAAAGTGTGTTGACGGTAAAATGTGTGTTCTACCTACCGTCGCACACGCGGCCTGAGAGATTTGCTTCACTCTGTTCAGCGCCAAAACTTGGAACGCGGTGAATTCGGAGCGTGCCAGTCGATTTTCCCTGCAAATCGACAAAGACAAGAAAAGCGTGTAAAATTCCCGGACTATCGGCCCCGGACAGGCCGATGCGTAACCGCAGCCGATGTTAGTGGATAAAAATATAATCGAATAAGCACTCGGCTGACGGCTAGAAACGAATCGACATGTCGCAACAGTAAATACTCGCGCGATAAATAAAGCAGGGCATGCATCAGGATCAGCAATCGGCCAAAGCATGCAATCGGCAAAATCTATCGGCAAGCAGTACAGTAAGGTATCGACAATCGACAAAAGGAGGCTCAGACTATGCTTGAACAGGAGCAATGAGATATTTAAAGGCACGCAAGCATGATCTGAACGTGGTAAGCATCGGCTAAACACCCCGAAAAGAACGATTAAACCAGTAAACCACTAATTATACCATGACCCGTAATCTACAATCGCTTCACCGAGGACACGTCAACTAAGTGAAGTAGAACAGGACACGTCAAACTGCTCTACACAATCGGCAGATACAAATATAATCGGCAACTACCGGTCCCAGGTACTCAGTAAACTAGATCTGACCCTTAGCAAATGTTTCGCCGAGGACACGTCAACTAAGCGAAGCAGACAGGACAAGTCAAACTGCCCTACCCAATCACCAAGAGCAGATCTAATCGTCGACAAAATACCTAACCGTGACTCGAATAACCAGATCAAACAGAAATCGACATCAGCAATCGGCAACAAGGTCGCGGCGAGGACAAGTCAACTAACCGTGACAAAGAATTGGACCAGGTCTTAAACAATTCCATGCGGTCGATGCGTAATGTAAACCCTAGAATGATCTAGATTACCGGATAACTAGCAGCCACATCAATCTAATCATGGACAAGTCGACATAACCAGATCGATGCGCTTACCTGACGAGATCCAGTCGAGCCGGAGCCCCGATGGACGCCGGTGACGAAAAAACCCGTCGAGAAATTGTGGCGATGCGCCGAAGAGTTGATTGTATTGATTGTTTTTTTTTTACAAGCACCTGGGTCTATATTTATACACCCGAGGCAAGAGTCCGATTTGGACTTAAACACGACCCCTACTTGACCACAACTCGGTCAATCCTTTCTAACTCTAGAAAATAATTAAAAAAGGATTTGCAAACCCACACACGCACGTCTTCAAGATTTTCTCCGCCTTTATGACTGTTCGTGGGTTACCATCTTCATACTCAAACCCGGCATGCATCCTGCTTTTACTGTCAACAGACCCTAGGCCAAAATTAGGTGTCAACACTCATTACGAATGTTAGCATTACATTTCTTTCTAATTTTAACTTTTATTGAAAGTTAGCAAGCACCTATATGGTTAAAGAAGAAAATTTTATTTTATTCACAACATATACGTATAAAGGCTTTCAGAAATAGGTTCGGAAGTAAGAGAAATATTTAAGTGGATGCTTATACCAAAGATACTATGATATTTTCAAAATCACAAGAAAGTTTTGATGAAATAATCATTGAAGAGGAATCAAGAGTGGTAAGCTAGTAATCAAATGGAGTTTCAGGGTTATGTAAGCAAATGATTTTAATGTGAAACAACAATATGATGGTTTATGGAAAAATTTTGAATGCCACAAGTCCCAATGAATGATAAGGGAAAATTTCTTATGTTCAAGGAAACATGAGGTTTTCAAATCATAAGAATGTTTTTATGATTTTTGACCTACTAAAGAATGGAAATCAAATCAATAGGCTAGTGTTTCCAATGGAATTCGACCTTGGGAAAACGGATGAGAATACAAAGATAAAGTAAAGTCAATAGGATTGGTTTTTAAATGACTCGAATAGCATGTTGGTCATTGAAGGATATATGAGCACAACATTTGCTATCCGAGAAGAATGGCAATCATCCTTACAACCCAAAATTACCTAGTGGGAACATCAAAGATGGTTTTTTTTGGAACTTACTCCAAGGTTTACGAGGCAAGTTTCTAGGACAAATCAAAACAAATTTTTAGAGCAAGTCGATATGGATTTAATAAATAATGAGGGATTCTAAACATATGATCAATGCGACACATGACATTATGGGCATGTGTAACAATGTGATGCAATATTAATTATAGCATAATCAGCGAATTGGTAATAAATGATAGAATGACTTGACATTCAAGTAAGGATGGAGAACAATTCATAACAACAGGGTTTATTCATGATTAGTATAAGGAATTATTCCAAGATTTCAAGATGGTTACCTTAGAATATAGATCAAAGAAATTTTCAAAATCAGGTTAAACATAGAACAATAGGTTTCTATGTTTCGTGGATCATGGAGATTATATTATTGATTTATCAAGAACAGTGGAACGAGTTTGGCAAGGGATTCATGAAACTTCTCATACTAGTTAATTTCTAGGGCGTGATCAAATAAAGTCATCACGCTATACACAAACTTGAGGCACTGAACAATCCGAGATAAAACCTCGGCTTGAGAAGAGCAGATACACATGGATACAGAAATTTTCCGACACTCTCTTGATTTGCCAACTATAGAAAAGAAGAGTCGGAATTTACAAGAGAGAATGCGACATTACTCATTGCGACCATCCAACGGGCGGTTGAAACGCACATGCACCCAGCAGGCTACTACGACAGTATTGCCACAATCACCCAGATCACACATCCCAGAATGAGTCCGTGGCCGGTCGAGGCTGGGTACTGGCTCCGAGTTGCGAAAGGCGCGGGGCGGTAGATCCTTGAGGTGGGAAGGAAGGGAAACAAGGTAGCGTTTGGCTGGTGAGAAGCCATGGCTAGGATAGTGTCCTTTTTATGGTGGCTGTCGGTGGGGGGGGGGGGGGGGGGGGGGGGGGGGGGAGGGTGGGTGGCTCCGGCGGCGAGATCTGGTGGAGCTTCTGAGATGCAAAGGGAAAAAAGAGAGTCGAGCGGCTAGGTCAAGGAGAGGCAGGTGAAGTGAGAAGGCGAAATGGGTTGCTTAGATAGGTTTGGGCCGAGTGGCTCATGGGCTTGGATGTCTCACGTAAAATAATAAAAGAAAATTAAATTATTCTTAAAAGAAAGAATATAGTTTAGCCTCACTCTAGGTATGGCATGCTTAAAAGAAATCAAGGAAATTTTAATGCACTCAACAAGCAAATGTATGCAACTAGGGAGGGAGTTGGGAGGTATAAGCTAGAGGATATGATTAGCGGTGTCGCGATGTTGGCGTTAACTTATGTTATAGTCATAGATAATATGAGGTTATCCTAAAGGAAGGTTAGTAAAATTTAAACTATTTATTTTAGCATCCAATTTATGCTTCCAAAATAAAACACCAAAATCACATAAAGCACCAATCGGAAAAAACGAGCAAAGCGACCGCAAATGAAAACTCCGGGATTTTTGAAAACAATTTTCGTCTTATTGATTATATCATAGGTCTTTATGCATAGCACTTTTAAAATGCCATAAATCCTACCTTAAATATTTTCTTTCTACGGCCTATGTATCTATACCTCCTAAGAAATTTTTGAAAAGAATAAGAGAAGAGATCCTAGATTTACCATCGCATTCTCACTATATCTTCTTCCTTGTCTCATGAAGATATAGAATAAATAAGATTAGGAAGAAAATAGAATCAATGTCAAGATGAGATACAAGAAAGATATATAAAATCAAGGTTGAGGAAAAGAGAACAATATTCTTCTTCTCCTTCGTCTTTTTCTTTTAGCTAAGAAAGAGATGAGAGGGGATAAAATAATTTCTCAAAATCAAATAAAAATATAGGTAAGAAAAGAAACTAAGAATTTTAGGAAGGTGAGAAAAATCCCTATATTTTTCATAATATATTGAGAATTTTGAAAATATGGCTTCGATTTACTAATCTAATCTAACGCCGGTCTACTCTATCTAGGGTCAACCTGCAGTCAATATAGCTCTGATACCACCTGCGGTGTCCCGGGTAATTAAATCACCCGAAACTCCGTGTTTTCCGTACTTGCCCCAGGATCAATGACAAGTACACACGGTAATCACAGTGGAACCATAACCATATCAAAATTTTAACTATCAAGTTTATTTGAAATTTACAAATATTGGCTCAACGGCCGACGAGATACCTTAAGAAATACACACACACAGCGGTAACATAAAGGAATTCGAATCTCCAGCGTGTGCCCCGTGTTCATCCCACAGCAATTGACTGGAAGTTGAACTCCTAGAAAGAACGCATCGTTCCTCACCGAGATCTTCGTCATCTCTGAAACCAAGTTATCGGAGGCAAGCAATGCGGGTGAATAATAGCAATTATAATTATATGCAAGGCCAAATGAAGGAAAGGTATAATATGGGTAATTTATATAAATGAGCAAATGGCAATCTAACTTGATTAATGAAATAATTACTAAATTAAATTGCTTGAATATAAATTGCATAAATGTAAGCACAAGTAACATATCATATGAATGAAGTGCCATACTTGACTTCCATGTCAAGTTCCTATAAAATCATCAACTATGCCATTCATATATCAATAACCATCATGACCAATTTTAATCCCAACCATTCTCTAAACAAAGGCCTATCATTAAGGAGCTTGAGACCGCAAGCACGGCCATTCGAATGGATTAAATACTCTGCAGAGTTTGTACGCTGTACCCATGGACAGTGAGTGACCTTCTGTGGTGTAGCTAGCACCGTGCACTCACGAAGTGTGCACATCGGTATCACACATAGCTTTTTCACTAGTCGTCCGCTATTCTTGCCTTCCCTGAATAGTATGAATCCCCCTTTACAGGAAGCTAAGCACTCCAGAGGCTATTCTCCTTCGCATTGAGATACTGAGTCCAGTCCAGAGGGTACTAAACATTATGTCGGCAAACTTTGTTTCCCACGCATATAGCCATGGGAGCCCCTTCGAGTAACCCAATCTTTTAGGATTACCCGCACAATCCCTACTTCTAGAAGGCAAGGTAGCTTCCAACAATTACTTGGCCATGGCCGTCCCATACCAGCATCCATGGTCGCACGATGTTTCCTTTCCTTAAATCAAGATACAAATGTACCGGTCCTTATGTGATGTGACGGGTCTCCAAAATCATCATTATCAATCAATCATTAATCCAATTTAACATTATCACATCAAAACCCGTCAACATCTAAATTATCATCATATATCATCAACAATAGTTTCCCATCAACATAATCCGTAAATTTAATGAATATACATGTGCTTCCATTTATACAAAAGAGTGAAATGCACTGGGGGTACATAAACTATTTAGAGATAGTCATCTAGGTACATAAACTCTTAAAGTGACCATCTAGGTCCACAAACTATTTAAGAATGTTTATCTAGGTATATAAACTACTAAGTGGTCATTTAGGTCCACAAACTAGTTATGTTGTAGCTGCTCATGTCTATATAGCTGGCCAACGGGCCGTGCCGGGCCATTTCCGTCAAGAAATGACCTAGCACGGCCCTTATGGTTAACGGACAGGGCCGGGCTGGCACGACGGACCTCTAGCCAAGCCCAAGCACAGCAAGGCCAGTTTTAGACGGGCCGTGTCGGGCCGCGGGCCTAACGAGTTGTCGCCTGCCTAGCTGGCCCAAGGCTGAAAAGGTAATTTTCTCTATTTTTTAATTTTTAACACAAAACAGCACTAAACAGCGATGAGAACGGTAACACGGACCACGTGAATGGGTCGAACGGGCCAGCTGCTAAACGGGTCATGCTGTGCTCGCATAATGGGCTTGCGCCTAGGCCAAAGCACAACCCTATTTGGGCTTCGGGCCGACATGACCCTTCTATGGTTCGGGCAGCGTCGTGGTCGGACCGGGCCTCAGGCCGACCTTTTTAACCCAGCCCATGTTGCCAGGTATATCCAGGTCTAAATCCTTTCGTGCATCTAAAGCCCTTCGGGAGGTGAGGCGGCGTTGTGTGAGAAAAATTGTGGCGACCAACTGCATGACTGTCAATTTCGCTCGGTAGCAGGATCGAACGAGGGCCATTTACTTCCATCCACATTGGC
The DNA here is from genome assembly GCA_012490785.1 of Eragrostis nindensis. Classification (NCBI taxonomy): domain Eukaryota; kingdom Viridiplantae; phylum Streptophyta; class Magnoliopsida; order Poales; family Poaceae; genus Eragrostis; species Eragrostis nindensis. Next base: position 2,971 of record JAAXCT010000574.1, on the reverse strand, counting down.
ATGTCGACATATGAATTTTTTCACCTACAAAGGGCTTTGGACCTGGGCAGCTACAACATAATTAGTTTGTAGATCTAAATGATCACATAAGAGTTTATGTACCTAGATGATCATTCTTAAATAGTTTGTGGACCTAAATAGTCACTTTAGGAGTTTATGTACCCAGATGACCATCTCTAAATAGTTTATGTACCTCGAGTGCATTTCACTCTATACAAAATATAGCCTTTCATTTTAGCAAGCTTAATTAGTAATTAATTATATCATGAAGCTTAGAGCATATAACCATTATGATAGCCCATCTTATGGTTACAAGGGATTATGATATGGTCCACAAAGGGGATATAATTCAAATAGGTAGTATCTACCATTTCCCAAATGAGCATTTTTAGTGATATAAATTATGCACCATTGATCCTACAAATTAAGCAATTAATGCATTTGCAAACATAGGATCAAAATGATCAAGGGGGTGTGCTCGCCTCGCACCTGTATACATAATTCATACGACGATCTTTCAAGTGTCGATCTTCCTGCGATGTAGTCCTTCGACGATTCACTCACGTGCGCATCAATCCACACGATCGACAAACACCGAGAAATCCAAATAAGCCATCCAAGAAGATCCAATAAAATCTACAATATTAATACAAATTTTTCGAATAAAACCAAAGAACATGCTTATGAAATGCATTTATGAAATAGATATGTACTCGGAGTTCGAACGAATAGCCTACGCGTTATCGAGGTTATCGATAGGTAACTAGAAGAGAGGGTAACTAGGGTGTACGTGGTTCCATTTAGTTTACGGTGATCACTCGTTATGAAATCTATTCCTGGCCTTATATAGGCCACATATTCACCTAGACAAATTATTTATAAGTTATTTTTCTCTTAAAAGGAAAACATGCATGTGTGTTATTTTTAATTAATTGATTTAAGGCTAATATGATAGTATAGATAGATATTTATCCACTAAATCTCTAAGAAAATACAATGAGATAACATCTATTTTATTAATGGTGATTGCGTGCATATCTATTATATAAATGCTAAATTATTTCTATTAAAGAACCTGGGTTGTTTAGGACGACATATGCAAATAAATAAGATTTACATAGCCATTATTCCTAAAGTAATTTACATGTAAAGTGAGACTACATGTTCTTACTGCATATATATATAGAGAAGCATTCCTATGAGTTAGGATATGTATTTCTATAAATTCTTATATACTTATGCATGCTATATGTATAGCGCTTATTCACGATCATAAGATGCATGGCTAATTGCTTGATTTAATTGTAATCAAAGAATGAAAAGCCTAAGATGTAAATAAATCTATATGCACATACATAATTTAATCTACTTGGGTTAATTATTTTAGCATTTAAATAACACTAGGACAATATTACTATGTTAGTAACTGCATGTATTTTAAGATGCAATCTATATATTTTAGCTATGACAACTACATGCATAGCTATTATGTAAATACCTAAACTATCCCTAACTTCCTATTTCATCAAAAGCATGTGTGCAGCTAGTTAAATATTTATTCATCAATATGTCCTAGGATTTAATATTGAAATATAGTAGCAAAGGGTTCCAAATTACACTAAGGAACACCCTAGTATTTTATAAAATTGTCTAGTATTTTATTAACATTAAGGAATGTATGAAAAACCTTAAATAAATGGAAAGGGGAAAATACATCTAATATTTTTTAAATGACATGATAGGGTCTCTATCCATTATTTCACTGCAAAACATGGAAAAGAGATGCTAAATACATTTTATGGTGTCAAGAGCTAAATGCTTATGTAGGCTACTAATCATAATATTGATACACTATATTTCTAAATGGAAATTCTTCCCTAGTTATTTATATGTATTCCTTAGTCATACAAATTAGAGGTGTGGGCCTATAGTTTATTTTACCTAACGTAACCAGAAAGTAAAGTTTTTATAATATGAAGAAAGCTATATGCTTATGCATAAAAGATACCTATTTGCTTAGGTTATTAATTCAACATTCAAGGTAAAACTTGTATAAAACTACCATTCTAGTTCTACATGCAAACAGCTAGGGCTACAATCTACATATTTTAATTATGAGACTCACATGCAATTCTAGGGTACAAATAACAATTAAATTCTAATAAGGAAATATGTTATTACATAAGAAATATGGCCAATCTAACTATTATTCTTCTAACAATTTTCTTATGATCAAATACTGAACAATAGTAGTAAAAATTCCTAATATATCAAGGGATTTTTATGACATTTTTACTAATATTGGTCTGCCATTTTTCCTATTGATTTCTGGCTAAAAACGCTTTAAACAATTTCTGGCCAATCAGACTCGTCCACATGGCGCAACTTAGGGTTAGTTTAATTCAAAGCAAGGTGCGCACAGTAGCAGCGGCGACGGGAGGGCTCGCCGGGCGGCTATTCGACTGCGATCTTCGTCGACGTGTGTTATGCAGGGCGACGCGCGAGCCTCAAGGGCTATCGCCCGGTAGTCGCGGCTCCGCGAACGGTGCCGGAGGGGGCGGCGCGACGGCGGTCAGGCGGCGCGGGCGGAGCAAACGACACGGCGAGCCTAAAAAGGATGCAGAGACCTCGTGTTGGTGCTGCGCGAGAGCACGTGCAGAGCACAAAGAAGCTCACCGAGGTAGCGAGGTAAGACTATGGTGGCCGGCGCCGACGGAACGACGAGCACAGCGGCTGGATGAAGGATATCCTCGTTGGGACAACGCTGCAGACCTACCCAAGGTAACCAAGCATACACAAAGGCATCAGTGAGAGGTGAGGACCATGCTGACGGAAGGAATCGAGCTCTAGCTCACACCGATGAAGGAGAAACGCCGGCAATGCGGTGAATGCCGAAAATGGGGAAATGGCAAATTCTCCTAATTGATTCTTCTCGGCCTTCACGAGTTAGCTCTAGAGGATGGTGAGAGGA